>OZ007600.1:165313937-165728937 GCA_963931845.1 Maratus michaelseni
AATAATAAAAGTTATCTAATTTAAAATTCGTTTATTAAGTAATTTAAAATTAGCTCGTTTGCAAAATAGTTAAATTGTTTTGTTCACTAAATAGATAATCATACGTTTTTAAAACTTTCCAACCTAGTTGAAAAGTGTTTATGACTTCGGTTTGTCTGGCCGTCTGTCCGTGCTCTAACTCCCGTAAATACTCTCGGATTGCGCTGCAATTTTTATATGTTATTGTCGTTATCTATAGCATGTTCCCTATTTCAACGGAAGTGAGTAGCACTTATAGTTTTTTTACAGGGACACTCAAAAGAATTCCGTTACATTACGGTCTATGGGGAAAAATCATTTGCGGTCTATTTTAATGATGTTACACAATTTCAAATACACTGTAATTGATATATATAACTAAGGTGCATTACAAGAAGCTTAATATGGAATAGGGTGTGCATAGCACTTATAGTTACTTTACAGGGACAGTCAAAAGAATTCCGTTACATTACGTCTATGGAGAAAAATCGTTTGCGGTTTAATTAAATAATGTTTCACTATTTTAAACGCATCGAAATTTATATACAGTGTCTCACAAAAGTGATGGGACACTTGTGCTTTATAAAAAGAAACTGCAATAAAATAAATAAACAAACATGTGCAAAAATTTTTTGGGTGTGTTTCATATTTAAAGTTAGTAACAATTATTACATAACATACATTTTGTCAAAATATTAAAATATTAATTTAGTAAAAATACAATTGTTCAGAACGGAGCAAAAAATGGCTCACATAAGTGATGGGACACTTACTTTTCCATCAAATATTTATCCAAAAATTTTACTTTTTAAAAGGTTTTAATATTTTGTTGGATTTCCTTTTACTTTTAAAACATGATTTAATCTTTTTGGGATGGATTCGACTATTTTTTTGTGATTTCTGGAGTGATTTTACCCCATTCTTCTTGAAGCACCGATTTTAGTTGTTGTTTTGAAGAAATGGTGTGTTTGCGAATTCATGATTCCAATTCTTGCCAAATATTCTCTATGGGATTTAAGTTTGGAGATTGTGGTGGTGTTTTTATTATTTCAGGACAGTTATATAGCAGCCAGAGTCTAACGTTCAGAGCAGTGTGCTTGGGGTCATTGTCCTGGTAGAATTTAAAATCGTTATGAAGGTTCAATTTTCGTGCTGAAGATTTCAAATTTTGCTTTAAAATATCAATATACTTGTAGTGATCCATTATACTGTCAATAAAAACAAGATTACCAACTCCAGCGGACGACATACACCCCCATACCATAACTCCTCCTCCACCATGTTTTACTGTTGGTACCAAGTTCTGTTTGTGAAGTTCTTCCCTGGGTTTTCTCCACACCAAGATTCTACCGTCAGAACCAAATATATTAAATTTACTCTCATCAGCAAATATAACTTTATTCCAGTAATCAGAATTCTTATTTATGTTGGATTTTGCGAAAGCTAGTCTGAGTTTTCTATTCTTTTCACTTACGAAGAATTTTTTCCTGGCTACTCTACCGTGATATCCAGCAGATCGAATTACCCTTCTAATAGTTTCAGGATTAACAATTATTCCATATAATGCTTGTAAATCAGCAGCAACTTTTGAAGCACTAATTCTTGGATTTTTTTTAATATTTCGAACGATAATTCGCTTTATTCCATTGGATAGCTTTGATGGTCAGCCAGGTCTTCTTTTATCCTGAATCATATGATTCTTTTTATATCGTTTAATGATATTGAAAACTGTTGAACGACTCAAGTTAACTGTTTCAGCAGTTTTTCTAATAGATTTTCCACGTTCAATATGCAAATTAATAACTAATTTTCGAATTTCAGGCGAAGTTTCTTTTCGTTTAGCATTCATGACTACACAGAGCTAAAAAACACAAAAATTCCAAAACAAACTGGAGAGAAATACTGCAGACGATTTTATAAATTATTGCCAATTGCTTTTAAGTAAAAATAAAACCCCAAAAAATATTTTTATTGCTTATTTCAGACGATTTTTGTTGCATATATAATGGTGTCCCATCACTTATGTGAGCTATTTTTTGCTCCGTTCTAAACATTTGTATTTTTATTAAATTAATATTTTAATATTTTGACAAAATGTATGTTATGTAATAATCTTTACTAAATTTAAGTATGAAACACACCCACAAAAAAAATGTGTACATGTTTTTTAAATTTATTTGATTAGTTTCCTTTTGTAAAGCACAAGTGTCCCATCACTTATGTGAGACACTGTATATCACTAAGATGAATTACAAGAGGCTTACCACAGAATAGTGTGTGTATAGCAGTAATCGTTCATTTACAGGGACACACAAAAGAATTCTCTACTGTCTTTCTAACAATAATTCCTGGAAGTGCGTTTTAAGTTACTGAACGCGATTTTAAATTTAACTCACTTTTTGTCTATTACTTGGTGTGTATAAATTCTGTATTTCGTATACAGGGCAGCACAAAAGTTGGCGAACACATTTCCGTTTATTGACAGAAACTCTAGAATGAAAATTTTAAACTGTGCTACGCGTTTCCTAACTAAACTAAAATTTAGCATCCTATGTAGTATATATACAAATCTATAGATCCTATACAGGGCTGAATAAAAGTATTCGGATATTTTTCCGAATATTGTTTATGTTGGAAATATATGTTGAAAATTCCTGAAATTAAGTTTTTAAATATGTTATGCGTTTTCCAAATTGTTTATTTATGTTGTCTTTCAACTTATTAAATGGTAATGATTTGTAAAATTATTTTGGAAGCGTTGGAAAGTGTTACATAATCTATGCTTGACGCATGATTTTTCGTTCTTGTTTATATTTTCTACAAACTATTGAACAGTGTTATTCTTCTATGTTGCTTTCAACAAGAAATTACGAAAAAATTTAAGAAAAATGTATACAAATGTTGCATATCGTTAAACGTGGTTATAAGTAGTTGTTTTTATGCTCACATAAAATATCCCATCTTTTTTTACCCTGTTAAATGGTGCGTATATACTGATGCGATTTACACCAAAACCTAATCCGCGTCTATTTATGTCAAGGTCTAACAGAATATGAAATTTGATGGAATTTTGAGCAATAGTTCTTGAGCTGTAGCTATCGTTGAAAAAGTAAACAAGTAACATAAAAACTTTGTTTTAAGTCAATTCCTACTTAGGTCAAATAGAAATTTTTTTCTAGCGATCTACACGCTTCGCCACTGACGGTATTTATTCCTAAATTTATATCCTGCTAAATATCTTACATAAGAGACATTTTTGAAATGGGTTAAAAATTAAATAAAAAATAAATAGCTAAAATACCAAAAATTAATAGCTCGAAAAGTATTTCTCACAAAATTGTTAGACAAACTGCGTTAGAAAGGTAAAAAAAATTGTATTTTTCTTGATATAAATTTAAAATCAAATGATTATGCCGTTTTTCAAATATTGAATTTCAAAAATTACCAAACTTCACAATAAAGTGCCATAGCGATGTTACAGTTAGCGATAATACAGTTTTTTCAAATATTAATTAATTAATTAAATTTTATTATTTAATTTTAGTTTTATACTTCATTTCTGTTCAAAAGTATAGTCTCACTCCACATGTACAGTTTCCTTCGCCCGCGAGCTGCCTGATCTTCGTCCGTGAACAGCCCCATTATCTTTTTACGTGTGAAGGTGAGACTATAAATATGGAGTGAGTCTTACTTTTGAACAGAAATGAAATATAAAATTAAAATTAATTAATTAAATTAAATTAATGCATTAATATTTGAAAACCTGTATTAACATCAATTGTCATCCAGTACAAGTTTAAAAAAAATTATTTGAACTTGAATGGATGAATAGGAAATATTTTATTAACGATTGAAAATTCCAACAAGATATAAATAGAGAGAGTGTGAGCTAATAGTAGGAATTTAAAAAAATGCAGCATAGAAGCGCCACCTATTGGGCAATTTCAACCAAATCCTAATCAGCCTCAATTTATGTCTAACAAAATAGGAAGTTTGAATAAATTCTGTGCATTAGTTCTTGAGATAGTGTGCGTACAAAATTTGTATCACACACAGACACGCAGACTCACAGATACACATTTTCTAAAACAGTCAAACGTGTTCAGAACTTTCTAAAACGTACAAATCTGTCGAAAACCGGAAGTCTAAATTTTTCACGAAATCAATACTTTCTTTTTGTAAAGATAGAAGAAAGTACAAAAGAAAGTACAGGAAGGAATAAAAAAAAACTTGAATTTTGTTTATGGGGATTAAAAAATATGGATGATACACATGTAGGTATCACACTGTAATAATTATAGTAGACATCGTATTTTAGAAGTAATAAAACAAGAACGAAAAACCATGCGTCAGACATAGAATATGAACACTTTCCAACACTTCAAAATAATTTTTAAAATCTTTACTGTTTAATAAGGTGAAAGAATGATATCTAAGCAAACAATTTGAAAAACATATAACATATTTAAAAACTCAATTTCAGAAATGACCAACACTATTCGAAAAAATATCCTAACCGTTTTGTGCAGCCCTGTATATGGATCTATAGATTTGTATATATACTACATAGAATGCTAAATTTTTAGTTTAGTTAGGAAACTCGTAGCACAGTTTAAAATTCCCTTTCTGAAATTTCCGTCAATAAACGGAAATATACTCGAGAACTTTCGTGCTGCCCTATATAGGATTTATAGAATTTATACACACCAAGTAATAGATAAAAAATGAATTAAATTAAAAAAAGTCCTTCCGGCCTGTACCGGGAGGAAAAGGTAGCTTTCCTATATCTTCGTTTTAAAGTTTTAGCTAATATTACACGAAAACAGCAAGTTAAAATGCAAAGAAACGTTTACAAAAGATTCGTTAATACTGAATTTGAATAAGAAATTCGCCAAATTATTGAGCAGTAGCCAAATTGGCTTCATTTATGAAGACTTATTTTGGTCGCCAAATTTGGTGATATTTCGCCAAATGTCGCCAATTTTGTCCCCAATAACGCCAATTTTGTCACCAATGTCGCCAATTTTGGCGCTAACGGATATGAATATATAGTTTTATGCGTATGATTGGGAAAATTATTACAACAAAGAAAGAAAGGTACTTTTCGGTTAGCCGGGCGCCAGTGAAATGTATATATCTATATATACATATATATGTATACATACACACATATATGTATGTGTATATATATGTATATATATATACATGCATATATAAATGTGTGTATGTATATATATATGTATATATATGTATACATAGATATATAAATTTCACTGGCGCCCGGCTAACCGAAAAGTACCGAAAGAAAATAATTTGCGAGTAATCGCGTTAATGTGCTGTTTTGTTTCAAAATGTCAGCCACCCTAGAATTTCAAACTGCTCTATCTCAGCCATTTTTTAAGATAGAGGTAAACCAAAAAATGCTCTGGAATCCTTGTATGAAGGCCTAACACGTAATTAAAAAATAAATTTGAATTTTTAACTTTTTTGTATATTTATTTTAGTTTTAAATTTTTAAATGGCCGCCATTTTGAAACAAAATGGCGGACCAAGCTGGCCAACGAACTCGGTCGAGACATTGGTTAGCTTAATACACACAATTAGTTTCATCAAAATTGATTTATAAATACGAGCGTTATCATATATATATATATATATATATATATATATATATATATATATTAGCATTCAAATTATTATGATGCACATGCGCATATAATTATGAATGTAAGTCATTGATGATGTCTTATTTATGATATCTTTTCATCTTGAATATTAACAATTCATTTTGATATTTTTTCTTATACATCATGGTATTGCATATATATTTTTTAAATATATCGATAATGGTGCTAATTGATATTAGCAATCTTTTAAATATTATACGCTTTGATCTCTGCTGCAATTGCGCATTATCATTGTGTGTTTTATATTTGATTTCTACTTGTAGTTATCTGATACCTCGTTATAGGAATTTCCAATAATTGATTCATTATGTACATCACATGAAACATTTCCTTTTCTATTGCATTTGTATGATATTGTCCTATTAATCATACCTTTGGTGGACAATATCATATCTACTTAATTATTTCATGGTTTAAGTTGGTGTTATGATAATGTTTCATTTATGGTTATATATTAGCATTCAAATTATTATGATGCACATGCGCATATAATTATGAATGTAAGTCATTGATGATGTCTTATTTATGATATCTTGAATCTTGAATCTTAACAATTCATTTTGATATTTTTTCTTATACATCATGGTATTACATATATATTTTTTAAATATATCGATAATGGTGCTAATTGATATTAGCAATCTTTTAAATATTATACGCTTTGATCTCTGCTGCAATTGCGCATTATCATTGTGTGTTTTATATTTGATTTCTACTTGTAGTTATCTGATACCTCGTTATAGGAATTTCCAATAATTGATTCATTATGTACATCACATGAAACATTTCCTTTTCTATTGCATTTCTATGATATTGTCCTATTAATCATACCTTTGGTGGACAATATCATATCTACTTAATTATTTCATGGTTTAAGTTGGTGTTATGATAATGTTTCATTTATGGTTATATATATATATATATATATATATATATATATATATATATATATATATATATATATATGGATATATCTATATATATAAATGAACATTTGAACGGAGGGTGGTTTTGGGGTCTGGGGGTCATGGTCGGTGAAAATATATCGAAATTTTCCGGAACTGCTTTCCTCCGAACGGCTGCAATAGGTAGCTTTATACCTTTTTGTATTGAAAGCTACCTAAAAGCGTTCAGCAATTGAAAAAGTACTTAAAGCAATTATTGTTAACAGACAGTACAGATTTTTTTGTGTATCCCTGTGAATGAAAGATGAATGCTATACACACAATATTCTATAGTAAGCCTCTTCTAGTGCACCTTAGTGATATATATCAATTTCAATATGTTTGAAATTGTATAACATCATTAAAAGAAACCGTAAATGATTTATCTCCATGGACGTAATGTAACGGAATTCTTTTGAACGTCCCTGTAAAAAAAACTATAAGTGCTACACACTTTATTTTCAATACCGAACAAGCCATAGTAAATCTCATTGACATATATCAATTGCAGGATAATCCGAGTATATTTACGCGAGTTAGAACACAGACAGACAAACCGAATGCATAAACACTTTTCAACTTTGTTGGAAAGAACATGTGATTGCTGTTATTGCATTTTGGATGCCAAACAATTTATATCGGGTTCATACTGAATTACTTTTATAGGTATCCAAGCTGAACTGGAATCAACTGACATGTGGTTTCTATTTGAGTTTTTCATAGCATTCAATTTCGAAAATAATAAGTCGTAGACATAGGTAGAGGGGAGAATTTTCCAAAATGGTAAATTTTATACCAAGTCGCCATCCATATTGAAAAATAGATTTTAATTCAATAAGTTGTATTTCAATATTTTATATTTCAGAATTTAATAAAAAATAGAAAAACTCAACTTGTGTGTTTAGTGTAATTTCATTTTATTTTGATTTAGAACCTCAAATAACCCGCACGAGAAACATTCTGTAACGTGCCACCTATGGCACGTGTACCATAATTTCGCCCTTTCTGTAGTAGAATATGTATATTTTTCTTTTCTTCTGTCAGGGCAATTGAACTATTGATTGACATATAATATTTAGAGATCAATCGAAATTTTGGTTTCGGTTTCGGCGCAAAATTGAAGTTTCGCCGAATATTCATTTTCGGCGAAACTGCTGCCAAAGTTTCAGCCTGACCGAAATCGACCGAAACTATCTGTACTTCAAAATATCGTTCCTTCTTTTGGAAAATTTCAACTTTACTCATTGATATGAGTTGTATGGGCTCAATTGAGCCACTGTTTATTGCTGTGAACTCCACTGTTTATCATTATCGGTCATGATTGATCCATGATGCGTACGGCCCGACTTAGACTATCTGGGGCCCCGGGACAAGCATCATTCTGGGGGGCCCCCTTCTATCTGTCCATAGAAATTGTTTGGGAATTATGTTGAAGTGACTAGTATTAAACTTCATAATTTTGAACCAAGTACTATTTACGTCTGTCTGTATACAGGGTATCACAAGAAAGATGGTCACAACTTTAACAGATGACAGAACACTAATTTTTTTTTTATATATGAATATAACGACTCATATGAGCTTTTGAAGTGTAAATACAGGTCTTTTAGTTACTCTTGGTTATTTGTTATAATATAAAATTTTCTACCACATTATAAAATTTAATATTTGTATTGCATCAGCATGTATTTGGGTGATTTCATAATATGGAAAAACAAGTGCAGGCATGCACTTATACTAATAGAAACAAATTTCAACACTTGTTATGTTGTTACTTCATTTCTCATGCTCTTTAAAATACTTTTGTATAAAATTTTATAACAATAGTTTTATGATAGTGTAGATTGTTCGTTTTTGGGAAGGAGGGGATATGGGGCACAGGAAGCAGAGGGTGGAAGTGGAGGGCTACACTCCCTTCCTAAATCTTTGAAAATCTAAGAATTTTGGTTACTTTTGGCGAATTTGAACTATTTTAACAAAAACCCTAATTAAATCCAGAGGAGGGAGGGCCCTCTCAAATGGGGGACCTGGGGCAGCTACCCCGCATGCCCCTGCATAAGTCGCGCCCTGATGATGCGAGTGTAAATTATAAAGCAAGCAATGCATATATGACTAAACTTAATAGACGCTTATCACGTGATCTTTAAAATCTGCAAACTTAACAGTAATAGAAATTTTTTACTTTGAAACTCCAAATTGTTTCGAATGATTTATGAGAAAGGTGTTGTTTAAACATATGAAGATTTACGAAATTTATTACAAAAGATATATCGATGTATGTATACTTGGAAATATTTTTTTATTAGATGAAATTCGTATAATTGAAAACTATTTCTGTCTTATGGATAAATTAATTACGTTTTATTTTATATGAAAATAAATAGTTTTGGATAGAGGTACAGAGAGTCAACTTGACACGGGAGATAAAATTTTCAAAAAGGGGTGCCATTTCAATACTTTCTTAAGGATGCAGGGAGTGGCAAAGCTTTTTTTTTGGAGGGGGGGGGGGGTGAGTGAGCAATGTTTTATTTTGATCTTATTGTGCGCATCCTAAAATTAAATTGACAACTGTTACATTTTTATCCTAATGCATATATATTTGCTAAAGTACAAAATAATGTTAAACATGTCTCACTTTGAGAATATTGAAATGGAAAATAAAGTTTATAATTAATAATTTCTAGGCTTAAAATGTTGTCTTAATGCTAATTTTCCTTTTTTAGTCAAATTGAACAAATTATTTTAGCTTTTGTGCCCTTTTTTAAACTTTTACTTAAGCAATTACTTTTACTTGACCAATACTTAACTCTTTACTTACACAATTTAAATGCAAAATATTAACAAACTGAAAATATGAATATATTTAAAAATTAAATATTCATTATTGAATTTGTTTTACATTATTTAACTACATTGTTAATTATTTATCGATAAATGCCTATAATTATTGCTTGTTATAAAATAATAAAATATAAAAGTTGTATTGTTCATGTTTCATTTTTGTTTGAAACTTATACACACACATATACATCTACGTTTGTTTGTCAGAAATGTGGTTCAATACGCGTATAATTAATAAATTAATTAGTAACGTAATTAGTTATTATTAAATAATTATTAATTATTTGTTATTAATTAATTAATTAATTAACAATTATATGCAGTTATGTATGTATTAATCAGTTTTTAAATATTTTTACACTTTCGATTTCGGTTTCGGTTTTGGCCGAAAATGGGAAGATCACCGAAATTCGGTTTCAGTTTCGGTTTCGGTCTTAAAAACCTGTTTTGGTCGATCTCTAATAATATTATCTTCTTTAGAAAACAAATACTCTATTATATTTATTAAAAATTTTTTTAAACAAAATTAAACTAGTATGCTGTGGCCATCACAAAACTTTTTTCTATATCAATCAAATCGTCTGCAAAAAATAAATAAATAAATAAATAAATAAATAAAATAAATAAAATAAATAAATAAATAAAATAAAATAAAATAAATGACAATCTATTCGTTCTTGAGATATAGCTATTGCGGAAATCGGGATAAAAACACAGCATAGAATCAGCACCTATTGGGCAATTTACACCAAAATCTAATCAGCGCTAATTTATGCCAAGGTCAAACTGAATCTGATGTTTGATTAAATCCGTGCATTAGTTCTTGAAATAGAGTGCCCACAAAATTTGTGTCACCTACAGACAGACACATAAAGTGTCACACAGATTCACGAACAGATATTTTCTAAAAACATCCAAATCGTGTTCAGGACTTTCTAAAACGTATAAATCCGTCGAAGACCCGGAAGTAGAAATTTTTCCCGAATCCAATACTTTTTTCTTTTAAAGATAGAAGAAAGTTAAAAGGTCAAACAATAAAATATTCATTAGACCGTGCAATTCACAAAAAATACAACAGCCTTATAATACTAAGAAAAATGTGTAAATAATAGGAAACCGCAAAAATAATTAACAATTTCCCAAAACCACATTGTTTACTTTTATATGAGAATTATTTGACAAGTAAAATATGACAATTATAAATTGGCTTGTTTAAACCGGAAAAGTTACAAAGTTAACAATTTGTAATACAAAAGTAAATTACGTAGATAATGAATGCTAATATTTCAAAACCTGTTAACCTTTCATTTTTTAAACAGATTTCATTACTTTCTCTGAAAAGTAAATATTGGATTTCCGTTAAAGCAAGTTTCTGGATAATTTATGAATATGTGGGCATAATCACTCAGAGTAAGGTATGATTAAAGGATTAAAGGATTAATTTATGAGATGGTATCTGAAATTTTTCTTCATAGAAATCTTTTACAATTCTAAATATCATACAAACCTTTTTTCCTCAAGGGATTGCGTATAATCACAATAAAAGTGCAAAAATATGTAGATAAAGTTTTAAAGTATGATACCCGAAATTGTAATAATTTATTTACACGTAATTGTGCTCATTATTTATGGTATAACGCAGTTTTACAAAATCGGATATGTTAGAAAAATATACAGGGTGTCCGAAAAATCTGGAAACGGTCGAATAACTCGAGAAATATACATCGGATCGAAAAACGAAAAAATGCATGTTCGATATTTTTGAAAAATCTATTTAGGGATATAAAAGTTGCCATTTTTCTAAAATATTGAACACGTATTTTTCCGTTTTTCGATCCGACATATATTTTTCGAGTTATTCGACCGTTTCCAGACATTTCAATGGAAACGATTCTCACTGTATTTCATTCGTTTACAGCGCCTTTACGATTTTTTAAAGAAAATATTCAATACAAAAGTTACGTATTTCTTCCCGTAGAATCCGAATCTGTGATAAAAAAAAGGGGGAGGGGGGGGGGTTATCATTTAAGATTTCAAAGTTTCCACCCTCTCCCCCCCACCCAGAGCGAAGAGTTGGGGGGACAACTTTGATATCCCTAAATAGATTTTTCAAAAATATTGAACATGCATTTTTCTGTTTTTCAACCCGATATATATTTCTCGAGTTATTCAACCGTTTCCAGACTTTTCGGACACCCTGTATATATTATTTGCACTTATGTGTAAACGACAAATATTATATGTTCGTCCATTTTATTTCTTAAGTAGTATGCTGCAAAAAACTACACATGAATTTTATTCATTTTTAAGATGACTTATTACAAGATTTTCGGCTGAATGATATTCTAAAATTCATAATAGAGGTTAATCATAGTTTTGTTATGGTCGGAATGTGATTATTATTATTATTATTATTATTATTATTATTATTATTATTATTATTTTGCAGTGGTCATGCGCCTCAGGTGTTTCGAATATAAGTTATTTTTTCTTTAAGAAATATTTGCCTTATTTAATTAAGAAATTCTGTGTTTAAATATCGCGACCATTACTATACGAAAAATCTGGTATTAAAATTCCCTGAATCCTCTGAGAATAAGGAATCATGTTTTAGAAAAATATTACTGCTTACTAATATCCGGTTACTAATATCATAATTAATAGAATGTTCATTGTTAGAAATTTGATTCACCAAGCCAGAAAAATTAAAATAATCAATACTTTACAAATAGCTTTGAAAAAAAAAAAAAAAACCTGAACTTTTCTAAGAAAACTGGTATGATTTCTTAAATTATTTTTCCCAGTTTATGAATCTATGCCTAATATATTTTCATTCGTAACGCTATAAAGATTTAAGAAAAATACATAAACAATGTAGTAACAAACAAATAAAGAGTCAATAGTGCGTATTACTAATTAAAAAATAGAAGTTTGTGCAATTTTTAATTATGTAGAGGACCCTTATTTCAAAGGATGCATTCATATTCTCTGAAAGAAGTCATTATTCCGAGTTTAGACACCTTTTAGTGATTTTATCGTAAACGATTTGCAAATAAAGACAGGTGTATATATATTTCTAAATTTTTATTCATATTTTTTTACGCTGGTTGTAGAATTACACACAAAATCACTATTTTATAATTACTATCTAGAATTTTTTTTTTTCTTTAAATAATAAGTCAAGTGTAACATAGTTTGCAATGCATTGTTTTTGAGCCAAAGGGATAAAAATATATGGTAGGTGCGCACGGTAACTGACAAAACTACTCATGTAATTGGTCATACTGCTCAAACGTTACTATCCAAATTAATCATATGGTGCGTACATTTTAACTTTGAAAAATAAGTTAACTTTAGCTTATATTGTTAGATTGCGAAAATTTTGTGCTGTACGATCGTTTGAAGCAATTAGACCCAAGCATTACAGATAGATCTGGGCTTTTATTATATTAATTACATCGATATTTAAGTTAATTATTATTAAGGGGACCAGAAAAGTTTAAAATGAAAAAAACATGTATTTCTTCTTATTATTATTATGTCTGAATCTTTTACAATGTTGCACAGTTGATCCGATTGGAAAATTATCAAAATTAAGGTCACACGAACTGTAAACGTTAAGCCGCGCAGATCAGCTGGGAAAGTAAAACTTTAAACTCTATAATCCCGAAACACTGTTTTTCAGCGATTTTGCCACAATAACTTCTTAACAAATTAACGGATTCATATGTTTCTCTATCTCTCTTTCTCTCTCTCTTTATTTTATTTTATTTTATTTTTTTATTTTTTAATAAAGGAAATTATTTTCCTCACAAACTATATCTGAAAACAAACAAATATATATATATATTTCATGTTATAACAAAAATATGCTAAATGTTTATGGATTTTTAATTTTTTTTTTAATAATTGTCTTATTTTTTTTTTGTTCTTTTAGATATAATAGTGAGATAACGTATAATCAGCATAAAGAAGAAATGATGATTAAAAAAATGTAGAACCTTGATTTCAAAGTTGTAGCAAAACTACACTGCAAAAAAA
Organism: Maratus michaelseni; assembly: GCA_963931845.1. NCBI lineage: Eukaryota > Metazoa > Arthropoda > Arachnida > Araneae > Salticidae > Maratus > Maratus michaelseni. Next base: position 165,327,469 of record OZ007600.1, read on the forward strand.
AAAAAAAAAAAAAAAAAAGTGTTGATTTTACAGTATAATACTGGCAGCTGGGGTGTTAGTATTATACTGTAAAATCAACATTTTTTTTTTTTCAGTGTAGTTTTGCAAGATTAATTTTGTCGAACAATATTAAAACTTTAGTTATTATTTATTTATTTATTTATTTATTTATTTATTATAGTTTAAAAAGTATTTTTAAATTCTATAAAACAAAAATAAATAAACGCAAAAATAAGAAATAATCACATAATAAGATCACTAATTATAATTAAAATATAGATAAAATGCTTAAGTGATATAAAGAGAAACACAAAAGGCTTATAAAAACCTTTTACTGATCGACATATGTTTCAGCGCTCATACGGCGCCATTTTCAAGATATATAACGATAAAACAAAAATATTCTCGCAAATTTTTGAAAATAAATAAGACCCAATAGAGCCATATCAACTATCAGGTGTTTATGAAATCCCGTTCACCAGATCAGATGGAACATTAGAATATTATATAGGAATGACCACTAGAAAGTTTAAAACAAGATTAAAAGAGCATATAGCAGACATCAAATATGACAGAAGTACTACAGCACTGGCAAGACTACATAGAACCGAGACTTTAAAAATTGATTTTAAAAATAATAAAATAATTTATCCATCAAGGCTTCATTTCCCATCTATTATTATCCGTGAATCAATAGAAATCTATATGCGTAACGTGAACATTTGCAATGAATCCGCCTCATTTGAATTACCTAAAATTTGGCACGTGGTACTTTTCAGTTTTAGAAAAGCAATAAGGAAATATTAATTTTCACGTTTACACTTGACTATAACAAGCACCTGCTTTTTTACATAATATGATCTCGTGATTTATGTTTTCAAGTTTATTTTCAAAAATGTGCGAGAATATTTTTGTTTTATTGTTATATATCTTGAAAAATGGCGTCGTATATGAGCGCTGAAACATATGTCGGTCATTAAAAGGTTTTTATACGCCTTTTGTGTTTCTCTTTATATCATTTAAGCATTTTATCTATATTTTAAAGAAGAAATAGTCTAATTTAATTACAAGCTTCATAATACACAACAGGACTTCAGACAATTTCCGCCATTTCAAATCTTTCTGCAACCCCCCCCCCCTTTATAAAAAATGAATTTTTAAATAATGTGTCTTTTTATAGGTTTATGGGACACAGAGAAGGTGGACAGAGATTTATTTATGTGGGTCCTAACTCACTGCATGATCCATTCCATTGAAGACCCGGCGACACAAGTAGCTGGATACACCGCCATAGTGGATGTGCGGGGAGTTGGAAATAAACATCTAAAGATGTTAACCATTGAAAATATCATGCTGCTTATTTATTCAACGCAAGTAAGTTTCATCAATTAATTTGATATATATTGTGACGTACGCTTCGGGCACGCTGTCTTTTTGAAAGTGATTCATTACTTAGTTGGATGTGCCAGTCCCATCTCATACGTGTTAGAATCCAAAAGTGCAGCGCCATCTAATATATGATCTACACGAAAACCTAATTAGCACCACCTTATGTCAATGTCTAACTAAAGCTAAAATTTATTAAATTCCGTGCATTAGTTCTTGATGTATGACTATCGCTAAAATCGTGTGAATCCTGAAAATTGCATCATAGCAGCGCCACCTGTTGGGAGATTTACAGCAAAACCTAATAAGCAACAACATATGTCAACGTCTAACTGAATCTGAAGTTTGATTAAAATCTGTGCATTAGTTCTTGAGATAGAGCACCCACAAAATTTTTATTACATGCATACAGACAGACAGACACATAGACAGATTCACACACAGATATTTTCTAAAAACACTGCGTCTAACAAGTGTTTTTAGAAACGATCGCACTTCTCAAACCCTGCTTATGGGTGTTGGAGGGTTGAGGAAGGCTGCATATAATACTACAGAAACTTTCTTTCATTTAAAATTATAATTGCCGAAGCTGTGACAAGATTTTGTGAATCTCAGCACTTGTTTTATTGGAGCTCAAAAGATCTAATTCCTTATCTAATACTGTGAGCTTGCAACAACCTGTCCTGCGAAACTCTTTCGAGAAATTAGCTGTATATCCACTTGCTTAAACACAACGAGGAAACTTGATAATTGATATCAGTTACTGTAACTGCTCGGTGAAATTCGTTCCGAATACATTTATACTCACCGAATTCATTTATACGCAAAAACTCTATTTATATACTGTAAGAAAATACAAATGTTTCTTAATCTATGAAAATATAATATAATCATGGTCGGAAATATAACTCCTTCTGAGTTACCTACGATTCCAAAAAAGCTGTCCTTTATCGTTAAAAAAAACGAGTAAAAAATTTTAAAAAACATTTATAAATGCAGGTTGCGTCAGAAAAATGTATACACACTTTGAATGATTATAACTCCAGATTTTATTCGCATATAATTAATATTTAAATTGCGAAAGAATCTATATAAAATGTATAACTTGTCCTCCTACCGCAGATATTCAAAATTATTACCGTCTCTGGTCAAGACACTGCTTATAACTGTGGCCTATTGATTTACAAACTTCAACACACATTACATTTGGTGTTGGGGCGTATTCTTGCTCAATTGCGTTTCCTAAACATTGTCTATGAACATTTATTCGTTTCAAACTTATCTTTTATCCGATGAATCACTGCAAATCTTTCTACATTTTTTAGAACACTTATTTTGTCACCTTTTTTAATTCACTTTGAAGCGCACTTTTTGGAACAGTTTTTAGAATACTTCTAAGAACACTTCCTTTGTACAGCACACTTTTTAGCGCACTTTTTGAAAGCAATGATTTCCAAATTTTCTCCCAATTCGTTCTCAAATGTGTTTAGATTTAACAAATATAACATTATTATATTTAACAAATGTAATAAAAGTTTAGATTTAACAAATATCCTGAGCAGAATACTTTCGGTACACTTTCAGAGAGAGCACTTTCTTTTTAGTGGAGCATATTCGGAACACATTAAAGGAACATATTCGGAACACATTAAAGGAACTAATTCAGTACACATTATGGTAATTGGAACACTTTTTTCAAATCAAAGTGTTTCCAATGTGTGCTGGGAATTTGCAGTGATTGTAAGTCGCATAGGTGGATCTGCTGAAATTCCTTGCGATATTATTTTTGTACTTTTGTTACACTTTCATATTTACATTAGTATTTTAAAATAAATTTTCTTTTTTCAAAAGTTAATCTTGGTTCAATCCTTATTTTCAATTAATTACACTTTGAAAAGAAAGAAAAATTAGAAAGTTATGACCCGTTAAACAGTGTATGTATTCATTTTTCTGACGCAAAGTATAATTATTAATAAATTATAAATTTATAAATTTATTTATATTTAAGACCAGAAAATTTTAACAGGAATTTTTAATATAATAATGATAATAGTAATAACAAAAACTCTCCTAAAAATGAAAAGCTACGCGTTGCTGACGACTGGTTTTTTTCGCTAATGGTTGCCACAGATTAATCTCGAAAAATGAAACATTTGAAGTTACTAAAAAAAATTAATAGCTCGAAAAGTATTTGTCAGAAAATTGTTAAACAAACTGCATTAGAAATATCAAAAATTGTATTTTTCTTGATATAAATTTCAAATCTAATGATTGTGTCGTTTTTCAAATATTGAATTTTAAAAATGACAAAATTTCACTATGGAGTTCCATAGCGAAACCCTCATGCGTAAAAAGATAATGATAATGGCAATGCGTCCTACTGGCTATGGCACGAGTCACAAATTATAATAGCCTTATTTTTCTGTTAAAATATAAAAGTGAATTATGATGTCACGCGTGGATGATTTTTATTTAATTCTCTACAAATACTACATACGCCATTTCTTTTTAGTACATATACATATATTAAATGTAAAGAAATCTGTTAGAATTTTAAATTTAAAAAAATAGTTTTCAGTGATGTTCTGTAACCCGGGAAGCCCGGGTTCGATCCACTAGTAATAATAATAATAAAGTGGTAATATAGCAACTGTCAAAGATTTTCATAAAAATGTTTTCCTTCTAGCCACTATTACTCATTTAAAAGTCAAGGCCAGATAGCGCGTTACCACAAAGCGGATGCTGGTATAATTTCCCAATCTTGGAGGAAAAAAAAAATGTTTTCACGTTGATTTCTGTTCTCTTAGAGACTGCATTCCCCCCCCCCCCCCCCCCAAAAAAAAAAAAATGTCTTCAAGCTTTATGATTATTTAATGAGAATCGAATGACTTGATCCAGCAAACATCGTTACATCAAGTGACTCCCAAATATCATGAATTGATTACAGGTTTTGGAAGTATTTACTTTTCAAGCGTGAAGGTCAGGAATTCACTTTCTATGTTTTTCCTTGTCGGAAATTTGCATGGTGGAGGAGTCTTAGAAGAAATTACCCCTGAGGACTAATTAATTTCCTTTTCCTATAATCTAATAAGGAAATGTTATGCATTCAGGTTAATTTATCGCGTAAGAAGGGCCTGATTACCCAAAAGGTACATGAAGCACGTGCTTCCCCTCAAAAATTGAAAAGGGGCCCCGAAATAACTGTAAATTGGGGGCCTCTAATTTCTATTTTTAGAGTTTCGTTCATCTCACGAAACCCTATTCGTCCCGCTACGTTGTCTGTCCGTCACAAAGTCGGTTCTCAGAAACTATCTAACATACAGACTTGAAATTTTGTGTACTTTTAGCTGAATACCTACTATGAAGCTGAAAATCATTAAATAAAAAAAAAATCGTATTATTTTAATATAGAGAGATAAAAAAACCAAAAATCTAACAGCTTTTTTCTATTAAATTTAAACATTTTTCGTTATAGCAGTTGCCAACAATTAAAAATCCACGATGAAATTCTTTCACAAATTAAAACTTCTTTTACTTAAGTAAGGTGTCATACATATAAAAACACAAATATCAAAACTTGACATGTTTCGGTTTACATTCTAAAACCATACTCATAAGTAGATACCTCGTCAACTAAAAATCAAACCCGAATGACACTGGACACCATCATATATACAAGATACAGTATAACAAAACAACGCCATCTATAATACAAAACACAAATTAAAAACACATAAAAACATTAACCCTCAAATCAAGCTTGTATACATAATTGTTTCCCTCTATTCAAATTCGCCCCACAATATTTACTCAAAAGCTCTAACCACAAAGGTGGAATAATAAAAGAGAAAGTATCATTACAGACTAAACCCCTTCGTAAATAAATTTCAATGGATTCTCTTATAAGGGACTTGCGGTAAAAACTCGAAATAAAAATTAATTTAATATCATTAAATAAAATTTTAATCCCCCCTCCAAATATAATCTAGATAAAGCTGTTTTCATGCGGCCAAATTTAATGTCAGATTCATGTTCTTTCTTTCTTATACTTAACTTTCTCCCTGTCATACCAATATAATAACGGATCTCACCCCCATCATTAACATACGGAATTTCATATACCCCTGAAAGATCCTCCTGCTTAACCGGGTCAAACTGTCTATAAAGTAACTCTTTTAATTTATGTGGTGGTTTCGCAATTAAATCAATATCAAACTTTTTTAATCTGAACTTTAACCTCTCAAAGCTACCCTTCATATAAGGAAAAGATACTCTTTTAACTTTAGAACCCTCACCCTCCCTCTCATAATTTTCACATACAGCTTGATCATTCCCCCCAATATTATCATTTCTATAATAATTAATCAACTTATTGATGCTACCCAATTTAAAACCATTACTCACAGCTGTATCACGGATAGTCTGTAATTCTTCCCTCAAAAACTCTTCAGAACAAACCTTAAAAGCCCTATTAACTAAAAAACGGAAAGTGGAAAACTTATAATTAAAAGGAGAATACGCCGAATTTGGGATTACATGCCTACTATTCAAACTCTTCCTATAAACCGTTCTCTTCAAAAACTCCCCCCCTCTGGTTAAAAAGGTATCTAAAAAAGGGAGACTACCCCTTTCCTCTAATTCATAAGTAAACTGAATATTACTATCCAAATCATTAACTTCATTAACAAAACTAACAAAAGACTCTACCCCCCAATCCCAAATCAAAAAAATATCATCAACATACTTCCTCCAAAAACAGGTAATTTCTCAAAACTTACAAAAATTCTTTCTTCTAGAGGTCTCATCTTAAATTCAGCTAAAAATCCCGAAATGGGCGAACCCATTGGCGTCCCCATATTCTGCACATATAATTTTCCATCAAACATAAAGAAATTACTCTGTATTATTAATTGTAAACCACTTTTTAAAGTCATTTTAATATTGTCACTAAATTTTTCCGAACTGTCAATCCTATCGTTAATGTCTCTACTCACTTCAGATATATCAATAGACGGGAACAAGGACTTCACATCCATACTTGCCAAAATGCATTTCTGAGGGATCTTAAGTGTCCTAATCTCATTCACAAATTCCACTGTGGAACTGACAACATAGTTAGAATGTGGCAATAAATCCTTTAATAGTAAAACAAACGTCTTTTCCAAGAAATATGTTGGTGCTTGACACCTCATTACTATGGGGCGTAACGGATAACCTTCTTTATGATCTTTAACTCTCCCAACGAGACGTGGAATCACACCCTGTTTATTAATACGTAACTTCACTTTCATAAAATCCGGCCAACTACCCTTCTCAATAATCTCCTTTAATTTCCTATTAATTTTATTCAATGGGCATTTTTCAATAATGGAACAATTGATCTCTTTAATAGCTCCTAGCATTTTATTACTATAATCACTACGATCCATAACTGCAATCCTATTAGATTTATCTGTTTGTAAAAATAGGATATCCTTTTCACCTTTTAGTTTTTTAACAATTTTTAAATCATTATTATCGAGCCCCAAAGGTCTTGCTATATATTTATTTATTTCGGTGAAAATTATATTCCTTGTTTCTTCTCTATTTTCAGTCCTAACACTCTCGATTACACACTCAGTTTCCATAACCTGGTTTTTAACCTCATGTCTCTCTTCAAACATAAACTTTGGGCCTCTCTGCAAGACTCCCAATTCTCTGTCACTAAAACACTTACTAGACAGGTTAACAATATCTACTTTTTGTAACCCACTCGTCACTGAAGCTCTCAATAACTCAGGTTTTGCATTCCTTAACAAAACACACACTTTCTTTTTAAGTTTTGTAACTTTACACATGTTCTGCACTCTCTCTAATCTTCTATTTAACAAATCGAATTTTCTTGTCAAACTTCCATTAACTTTCACTTTCAAAATGTCCAAGCTCGTACACTTTAACTACATCCATGTAAGCACTAAATGTCCTTAAATTCAACTCATTGATAATCGAAAATTTCTTTCTTATATAAAGAGTCAAACACTTCAACTCAAATCTATGTACCAAATTTTCAAACATTTGATTAACTGTTTTATTTCTAATAGACAGAAAATTCGGGATCACATTCAGTTTTTTACGCACTTTCAAAAACCTTAAATTCAAAATTTCACTGTCCAGGGCCATTGGTAGATTCTTAAAACGATTAAACGATGCATAAAAACCCATATTTTATCCAGCTCGATAAAAAACTACGTTAACTGTTTTTAAATTACAAAAATTTAAAAACTCAAAAACTTCACCTTTTCGAAATAAATACACAAATTGAAACTTCTTTTACTTAAGTAAGGTGTCATACATATAAAATTCTTTCTACATATAAAATTCTTTCTATAAAATTCTTTCTACAATAATTAATTTTCTATTGAAAGATTTCCACGTGAAAAATGAAAATGAAATAAAAAGTTTCACCAGTTGAAAAAAGATTAATATGACGTCATATTGGTAATAAAACTGAAATTTTCTAACATTTTCCAATAATACAAGGAGTATGAGTATGTGTAAGTATAGAAAACAGGTTAATATGATGTCATTAGAGAATTAAAAAGAAAATTAATCTGACGTCCTATTGGAAGTTTAACGGAATTTTTCAAATGTTTGAGGATAATATACAAAGAGAGTATCAATATGAGTAATAGAGAAAGCAAATAGATAGGACGTCAGCAAGTGATTATAACGTCATACGAGTTTGAGGAACGTATTGAATCATGATAAAAACTCGATTATGGGAATATTGGCATATTTTAACATTTTGAAGGTCTGTATACAACATGTTTAATTTTGAAATTGATTTTTTTTTTTAAATATCACATTTAGTCCACAAGACAGACATTATACAAGACAGAGTATAATAGCGGGCTTCTCCCGCTATCGGGGCCGGTTGAGATTTTCGAAAAAACGAGAAAAATAGACCGGTAAATTTTTACTTTATAAAAATCATGACCTTTTTCTTTTTCTTTCTTTCTTTCTTTCTTTCTTTCTTTTTTTTTTTTTTTTTTTTTTTTTTTTTTAATAAAATTTATTTGGATTTATTAAAGAAAGGATAACGTGTTTTGAAAGGAATATTAAACGAAATCCTCTGTGCGATCTTCGATCACACTTACCCACTTGTTAATTTTTTTCATTGAATTTTTAATTTTTGTGGACGGACAAGTTTGGGTAATGCAATAGAACACCCACACTACTTCAGAAAATTTATCTAACAGGAAAACCTAAATGTGATCAACAGGCTGTTAACTAATAAACATGGCATTCTGATGTGCTGATTAGAAACCACCCTGGTAACTGATCACACAAAAATTATATATACTACAAATATACTATGTCTAAAAGTAAATATAGTGAACATAAAAAGGCTGTTTAATAAAATGTATGAATTTGGCTAAGTCACTCTTGTGAATAATACTTTCAGCTTGTACCATTGACGAGTTTCAATGTATGAAGAATTTAGAAAACTTTTACAAAATAAAAGGGGCGACCCATAAAATGATACTGTGCTTCTCCCTGTTCCAGTAGTTAATTGGGCCCTGCGCGTAAGGTTACATATTTTTATAAGCTTTTGTATATTGCACTGACAATAATTTGCCAGTAAAAATTGTAAAATACACTTAAAGAAAACTTATACCACCTTCATCTAGAACGAATAAGTAATCATTTTCTAAATCCCTAAACTAGAAATATAGATATCCTAGTTATGCCAATAAGGCAAACAAATAAACTGAATAGACGAAATGATCGAGAATTTCTTGTCTATAGTTTTCTAGGTGATGAAACGATACATTATATCATGAATCTTTTAAATTGCGAGAAATTATAACCTGATTTCTGGAATAAATTCACAAACTAGAATTATAGTTACTAAAACTAACCTCTTGTGTGTCACATTTATTTGCAGAGATTTTTAGATAAGTTTGACCACAATAATATAGGAAAACGCTCTTGAATTTGAATAGGGGAGACTAGAACTCTCCAGCAAAGGGAACTAGAATTTATAAGGATGACATGGATCTATTTTTTCTAGAGCCACAATTTAGTTTCTAGATGCCAGTGGCAGAACTTTTTTTTAGTGTAGTAGGGCGCCGGTTATCCGAACTTGTCGGAACCGGCGCTAGTTCTGATGAGCAAATGTTCGGAAACTGAACAGGGAATTTTAGGGTTGTTGCTGACTATGCCAAAATGGTTAGAATGCATTTTTTACATGTAACAGGTTTTTTTCTTAAATGGAACAAATGTTTGTTTTTAAAAATATAGTAGTGAATAGGTAGATTAAAAAAAATTCTGTTACATTTTAACAAGGCTTAGAACTGGCAGCTATTAGTTCTGACATGTTTAAAAGTATGGTGAGATCTTGGAAACGCAACTAAGAGGGAGATATAAATGGGGGAAATAGGGAAAAATACTTAAGATACGGTTTTCGAGATTGACTTTTCAAGTCATTCGGAGGAATAGAGAGGGAATGGGTAAAAATTTGTGTTCTGATACATAAACCCAAAATATATCTTCTTTTTTTGTCATTTTTTTTATTTAGAAAGCTTTTTTCTTATCATTCATTATTTCTCTCTTTTTTTACCATTTTTTGAACTGCAAAATTTTAATATTAAGTAAAACTTTGGATTAATTTTTTCTTGAAAGAAGATATTCTTTTCCGTGCTGCCATATTACGAATTCTTCTTAAATACATTAGTTGAATAGGATCAGCATTCTCCTCTCATTGTAACCATTTCATAGATGTTTCCAAACATTCAAAGGGCTTCATTATGTGATGGGACTGAATCATGTTCATAACATTCGTTTTCATTTTCCTCGATTTCTTTTTCATCTTGAGTAGATAATACAATGTCATCACCAGATAAAATCTTATATCTAGTATCATCTGCCTCACTATTTTACTGTTCGCTAATTCCATTTTCTTCGTAACAGAATTATTCCCACTTCCTTCAAAATTTTACACTATGGATTTTAAATATCAGCTTCTTTTGTTCCATTATCAGTTTTCCTTTCTTTTCTGTTTAGAATTCGATTCCAAGTCTTCTTTAATGTTGAAGATTTTACTAGATTCCAAGAATCTGAAGTCATCAATCATACTTTTAATCAATCTTAATAATCAAATACTTTTAATCAATCAATCTTTAATAATCTTTTAAATCAACTTTTTAGGTATGTTAGGAATCAGACTCTTCTATTTTTTCTGGTAAAAGGAGTTTTCTTAACATTTGCTTCCTACAATGTCGTTTGAATGTCTCTATGATACTTTAATCCAATGGCCGCACAGTGGAGTATTTGATGCAAAATCCTGGCCAAAAAGGAAGAAATTAAATTTTTCTCAACAATTGTAACAAGTTGGAAATTGTACGTCAAACGTTACAAACGAGGTGCGTTCGTACGCACGTTTTAGAATTAAATTCATGATATCCCGTGCGTAGAACGGGTTAAACAGCTAGTTAAGTATATATTTTATGACACTGTTCATACAAATATCTTAACTAGTTATATAAATATTCAGATATATATGTATCAGCTAGTTATATAAATATTCAGATCTTGATGATTTTTAATTCTGTGAAATGAATTATATCGTCTGCAGATTAATTTCTGTCATAAAATAAGTGTCTCGGTCGCTTGACGATTTAACATCCATCGGAAGCTTCTCTAACAAGAAAGCACCGATTTAAAAAAAAAAAAATTCAAATTTCTTAATAAATATTTTTATTAAAATCTCCTAAAGTTTTGATTCGATTTTAATAAAATTTGAAATGTCTCGACAAAATTCTGCAAAGATAATATATTTTAAATTGCAAACCATTTGGTTGGGTAGTTTTTGCGTTGTTATATGCGGACAGACAGACAGACGGACGGACAGACAGACAGACGGACGGACAGACGGACGGACCAAACGACGACTATAGGTGCTACGTATTTATATAATTACGAACGCACCTAAAAAGCATATTTTATAATAGCTAACTAAATGGTGTGTCGATCTATGTGTATGTCAGGAGTATAAGTCATTTCCGGCGGCTCCTAACCTGAGTTGAAGTGAAAGTTTCTTCGTGACAAGACGTTTTTTTTTTTTTTTTTTTTTTTTTTTTTTTTTTTTTTTTTTTTATGTTTCAGCTTTATTATTGTGTTTAAATGAATACTTTGACAGGAGCATTTAAATAATTTTACTTTTCATATAATGAAAAATATTTTAAATTGAAAATGGGGTGATATTATAAGAATTTTTAGATCTAATTTATTGAAATATATTATCTAATATATTCAAAGCTTTTTAAAGCTGTGTCGGGTTTGTCTGACCATTTTTGAATTATAATCGTATTGGTTATAGTTTTGAAGACAATTATAAAAAATAATAAACATTTTCCTCATATTGTTGCCCTTTTTAGATATCAATGATTTTTGGGAGGACTGCAAACCTATGAAAACCCACTCAAAAACCAGCATTCTATATTATAGAGACTTAACTTTACTAAATACTAAATGCAAGTAATATATATATATTATATGCATTGGTTTTCATAAATAATTAAATATTTATGTGTAGTAAAATTAACCGCATTTAATTAAATATTACTTGTAAATAAAACAAACCTATCAACAATTAATTTCCTCTTACAAACAATAAACAATTAAGTAAACATTGTAGTATATATATATTTATTTAAATAAATAACTTTTATACATATATAACATTAATTAAGTGTATTTACTAATAGTAAGTCAACAATAATGGTTTTAACTTTAAAATACGTGGAAATTAATTTTGGCCAAGATTTCACGTTAAATACTCCACTGTGGGCTGTCCTGAAAAAATTTTCAGACTACAGAAAGGGATTTTGCGGGTAATTGGTCTGTTCGGTTAATTGTAATTCGGATAATCGGCGCTCTACTGTACATTGATAACGTCACATTTTTTCTTACAGTTCTTGAATATTTGAATATTTCCAAGTAATTAGGGATGTAGTGGAGGGCATAGTGTGTACTTTGAATTTTTTAAAGAAATTTCGTACACTTTCTGAAGTTATAGCGTATATTTTCTAGCTTATATCCTTTGCGACAACATTGCACATTAATTATTGTATTGCACATAATATTCGTGGCTACCAAATTCTACACCTTTTTTAAAGCTAAGTAAACATATTCTAATCAGAAATTTTACTTCCTAAATAAAATGAAATGTTGTACCACACTTCATTAAAAAACGCAGCACGCATTTTATTAAATAATTTGTTTTGTTCAAAACGTGCTTATAGGACTTTTAAAAGCGTATAGGTTTGCAACTATGTATATTATTTTTTATTTTTGAAATAAAATACTTACTTAAATATTCTATTTCGGAATTTTTCTTTCTACTTTTTTATTTTAAATGTTGTGCATGGAATATTTTAAAATAAAAGTTAATTTTGACGTTAATAACAATTAGATTTATTTCTATTAATAAAATAAAATACTTATTTAAATACGATAAAGTTTCATTTAAGTGCAATATTATGAAATACTTTTTTTTTTTCTGCAGCTAAATTCTTACAAGGAGACCTTCCTTGTAAGAATTTCGCTAAATTCTTATAAAAATGTAATAATGATGTGTTAATGACGTGTTTGTGCAAAGTCAGTCATGCCAGTTATTATTTTTTCATGTACTTTTTTTAATGCTGAAATCAAGGAAACTAATAGCGGTTAATACAAATTACCTTTAATAAGGAAACAGTGATTAGAGATATTATACTAATAGAGCTGACTCATATATACATAGTTTCCAACTTTTACGCTTTTTCCTTACCACAAAAATTTAATAGTAAATTTTGCCGTATTAAATCGACGAAATCTGCAATTAAAAAAAGAAATATATATATGCTAAATTTTAATGTTAGCATAAAATCGTAAAAGTTGGTAACTATATATATTTATATATACAGGGTATATCAAAAAACTTTGACGCATTTTAAAAATTTATGAAACAAAATATATACAAGATAGAAACTAGAAATTCACGTATGTGTTACATGAGGTATTAGAGTTTTTTTTTTTAATATAGTCAATAAACTTCAATATGTGCACCTTTCGTGGCACGGATAACATTTAGTCGATAATATATCTCGGCCTATGTGCGTTCCAACATCGATTGCGTGACACAGATCCCCAAATTCTGACGTTGTGGCTGTTTACTTCGACAGAAACATAGTAGTCCATAAATGGCACTACAATAAAATATTTTGGCACATCATTTATGCAATTAAATTAATCAAAATTTTCTACTGAAAAAAAAAACGGCAATAAAATATCAAAAATTCTTCAAAGGACACTCGTCGCAAAGGAGTTAATTCAACACCTAACTTATAATAATCCAATTTGTATAAAAAATATATTAATTTATTAGTAAGATTTTTGCTTTGGTGCATTCGATAGAATACTGTATATCTGCTACACATTTTGTTATTACTTTCTACTTATATACATAGGAATAAAGTATTGGAATCGCGAAAATTTTCGACTTCCATTTTCTGATGGATTTACACGTTTTTGAATGTCCTGAACACGATTGGACTATTTTTAGAAAATGTAATTCTGTCTGTTATAGTGTGTCTGTGATACAAACTTTGTGGACGCTCTATCTCATAAACTAATGCACGGAATTTAATCAAACTTCAGATTCAGTTAGAACTTGACATAAATTAGTACTGATTAGGCTTAGGCGTATATCGCCTCGCAGGTGGCGCTGGTATGCCGCATTTTTTTTACGATTTCCGCGATAAGTCTAACTCGAGAACTAATACACAGAAGTTCACCAAACTTCATATTCTGTTAGATCTTGACATAAATAGATGCTGAGTAGGTTTGGGTGTATATAGCCTATCAGGTGATTCTGATATACTGTGTTTTTCGTGATTTACGCGATAGCTGTATCTGAAGAACTAAAGCATGCAATTTCACCAAAGTGCATATTCTGTTAGAACTTGACATAAATAGACGCTGATTTAATTATGACTTTCATCACTGAACAGGGGACGCTGCTGTCGTATCCTTGGGGGAAATATTTCTAATCGGGTTTATAATCAATTGATGCAATTTAGCGAGCATGGTCTTCGGTAATATTAATTCCATTCTTGAAATTCCAAAACACTTTTAACAACATTGTTGCCAGAATCGTTCATTTTTTACACGAACTGCTGTGGATCCGATTACCGAATATTAGCCCTATGCTTTTTGCAATGAACATTATAATTTTATCTGATTTTCTATTACTTGTAGAAATGCACAAAGTTTTTATATTTGAGTTTAACGATTAAAAATGTATACGTTGATCTAATTTTAAATTTTAATACTCAACGGGGAGCGCTGTTGTTCTGTTCTTGTTTTAAACCACTATTTACTGTAACTCCGTGTTAACTCCGTGCACTAATATGCTTTATATTCATAATCATTGATGCTATTTTAGCTTAATATATTAGAACGATATAGCGTAAAGTTTTGTGAAGGGCCACATCATACTAGATTTTAATCTACATAGAAAAATTGGTCCATTTCTAATATTATTGCAGTAATGTCTTATGAAATTTATTCGAAGGTTTTTAACACTTTCCAACATATTTAAAAAGTGTTTATGACTTCAATTTGTATGGCCGTCTTTCTGTATGTCAATCTGTCTTCTCTAAATTACGTCAGTATAGTCATATTGCAATGTAATTCATATATGTTATTGCGATTTATCATGGCATGCCAGTTTGAAAATGAAGTGTGTAGCATTTCTAGTTTACTTACAGGGGTACTCAAAATAATGCCGTTACATTATTTTCTATGAATAAAAATCGTTTGCAGTGTATTTTAGTAATGTTATACTATTTCAAAAAAATGGAAATTGATATACATCACTGAGGTTCACTACAAGATGCTTACTACAGAATATGGTATGAATAGTGTTTATCCAAATTTACAGGGACACAAAAAAGAATTTGGTTACAGAACTGTCTATGAACAACAACTGCTGGAAATGTGTTTTCAATTGTGGCACATGTTTTTAAATTTAACTACTTTTTTGCATATTATTTGGTGCGTATAAATTCTATAGATCGTACACAGGGCTGCGTACAAGAATTCAAGAACTTTCTCGCTTATTGACGGAAATGACTGAAGGGAAATTTTCAACTGTGTTATACGTATCCTAACAGAACTTTAGTTTGTCGTACTATATAATATATATACAAATCTATATATCATATACAGGGCTGCTCAAAAAATTTGGCTATTTTTCCGACTATAAATGGTAATTGCTGAAATTGTGTTATTCATTTTAACAAAATGTTTACTTGGACATCATCTTTCATGGTTGTATTAAACGGTGAATTTTAGTTAGAATATTCTGAATATGTTGGAAAATGTGTCATAATTTTTGCTTGACGCATGTTTTTTTTTCTTGCTAAATTCTTACAAAAAAGCAAAATTGTTACATGTGTTGGAATTTTGCATAACATCACCGAAAAGAAACGTTTCTAATGTGTTAATTCGTGCAAAATTACTTTTATTATTTCTGATTGTGCGTGTTTAACAACATTTTATTTATTATAATAAGAAGGGAAAAATTTTTATCTAGATAATTTTTTTCCAAATTTAAACTTTTCGTGTACCATAGAAATTTGTATAGAAATTATGGCTTGGGGCATGCGCTCCCTAAGGATGCTGAATAGACGAAATTTCTGGCATTAAACATCGTAATTATATAATAACAATAGAAAGCTAAAATAGAATAACTGTGGGAATTGCGTATTAGGTAAAGTAAGACATATTCTGGTGCGTAGTGAAAATCTAGCATTTCGGTATTCTTTTAAGCTATTATTTTCAAAGCGCGGAAAAATCGTTGAGACTGAGAGGATATTGAATTCTTCAAGCAGCCGTTGTGATAATTTGAGAAGTAACGAAAATAAAAGAAAGGCGTGGAAATAAAATATATAGATATTGGAATAAAGATTAGATAATATGCGAGGAAGTCTTATAAGAGAGGAATAACAACCACCCTCTGCGTATTCATTTAGGTGCATATTTTTGTTTCATTTGTACAAAATGGATTATCAGATAAACGCGTATAAGATTACAAGAATTTTTTTTTTTTTTTTTTTGAAAAAGTGTAAAATAATTTAAAAGAAAATAAAAGATCGTGCAATATTCGTTAATTATATTGTGTATACCAGTTAAATTTTTTTTAAACTGAGCTAAAAAGTATTTAGGCCGGAATTTGTAACTTAGCTTAATCTTCTAATGCTCTCCCAACTAAGCTATCCTGGACAAATCCGGCAGACACATTTCATTCAAACAACCTTTTGACAATAACATCTGGTCTGGTATTTAAAACAGTTCAGCAGAACAATTCATTGTAAAGAAAATCCAATAAACATTGGATGCAAAATTACACTTAATTATTTTAATACAATCATACTGATTGGTAAAGAAATAATAAGAGTTTAACTCTTATAATCTAATACAGAAGTCTTATTCTTGTAAAGAAAGGTTGGTAAAGAGATCATAAAAGTCTCACTCTTATAATTCTTTACAAAAGTCTTATTCTGGTAAAGAAATTTTGTAAAGAAATCACAAGGTAAAGTCAGGAGAGATGGCGCGGTCGGAGAGATTGCGCACATAGAGGTTCGGGGGGAAGGAGTAGAGTGAGCGCGCAGAGATTCCAGGTAGTTGTACAACAGCAGCAGTGGAGTGTGTACTTGAAAGTGCACGTTGATTGTTTTGAGCGTCTAAGATAAAGCATTGCTATTTTGTTTTGTTTTCCCAATGTAAGTGCTTGAATTTTCATAGCTATTCATCAGAATTTCTATACAATGTCAGTCGTACAAAATATTTTAAACTTAAACGATTTTTCATAAGCTACTAATCTAGACTAACAATGCGAACATCAACGGTTCGTTTTAGTAGCGGCCATGTTTAAATAAAAGGCCGCGCAATCTCTCCTACCGAAATTGGAGAGTTTGCGCATCTGCTACTTAGGAGAGATGGCGCATTGTTCCCATTAGTTTACATGCTAGGAGAGATTACGCAGCTTATTGGTAAATTTGCATAAAAAAATAAAAAATGAAAATGACTAATTTTAAGTTAAACATGTTATCAAGTAGCTTAATGTTATTTTGTAATCTTATCTGGACTTGCTTTTCTGATTCTTTAATTTTTTTTCCTTTAATTAAATTTTTTTAATCGTTTTAAAAATGATTTCCTTTTTCTGATTCTTTAATCATTAGGTTGAAATATTCACTCCTAATACAATAATATTTGTTCACAAAAACCTTACAACAATGTCATTTAAGTGTAATTATTTTTGTTAACAATTTAATTGTAGTTATTATTAGTAACAATCTCTCCTACCCATGTGCGCAATCACACCAACCCTGTAAGGACAGATTGCGCAAAATAACTTTCTTGGTTTTATTACAACTGTTCTGTTAAATTGGAACATAACAACAAAATAGCAAAGGAAATGCATAAAAAACAAATGAAGTAAAAATTATTCATGGATAGTATAGCAAAAAATTAATATTTAGATTTTTTATTGTTATTCTTTTGAACTGTGCGCTCCTAGCTTTACCTTAAGAGTCTCACTCTTATAATCTTGTACGAAAGTCTTATTCTGGTAAAGAAATCCTAAGAGTATCACTTTTATAATCTTATATAAAAGTCTTATTCTGGTAAAGAAAGGTTGGAAAAGAAATCATAACACTCTCACTCTTATAATCTTATGCAAATGTCTTATTCTAGTAAAGAAAGTTTGGTAAAGAAATCATAAAAGTTTCGCCCTTAGAATCTTATACAAAAGTCTCATTCTGGTAAAAATAAAAAGTTGGTAAAGAAATCATAAGAGTCTCACTCTTTTTTAATCTTATGCAAAAGTATCATTCTAGTAAAGAAAGTTTGGTAAAGAAATCATAAGAGTCTCACTCTTATAATCCTTTACAAAGGTGGTTCTAGTAAAGGAAGGTTGGTAAAGAAATCATACAAGTTTCACCCTTAGAATCTCATACAAAATAATTATTCTTTTAAAGAAAGTTTGCTAAAGAAATCATAAGAGTCTCACTCTTATAAACTTATACAAAAGTATCATTCTAGTAAAGAAAGGTTGGTAAAGAAATCATAAGAGTCTCACTCTTTTTTAATCTTATGCAAAAGTATCATTCTAGTAAAGAAAGTTTGGTAAAGAAATCATACAAGTTTCACCCTTAGAATCTCATACAAAATAATTATTCTTTTAAAGAAAGTTTGCTAAAGAAATCATAAGAGTCTCACTCTTATAAACTTATACAAAAGTATCATTCTAGTAAAGAAAGGTTGGTAAAGAAATCATAAGAGTCTCACTCTTTTTTAATCTTATGCAAAAGTATCATTCTAGTAAAGAAAGTTTGGTAAAGAAATCATAAAAGTTTCGCCCTTAGAATCTTATACAAAAGTCTCATTCTGGTAAAGAAAGGTTGGTAAAGAAATCATAAGAGTCTCACTCTTACGATTATACCGGAATGTATTTTATCTTTATTTTATTTACCTTTTAATTCATTCAAGCTTGAATGTACAACTATCCCCGCCTGGCTAAAATATGCAACATCAAGCTTTTACACAAAGTTAAGAGGATTTTGGACATACCACAGCCGTAGACGATCGTTTTTATTTCCTCACATAAAATTCGCATCTTCTTCCGAACAAACGTACGATTTTAGGTGTGAATAGCACCCACTACAGGGTGAGGAATCCCATCGTATTAAATGCGATTACAATTTTACGGCTGCTTACTCACAGGATTAACCTCTAAACCTTATAATCCAGGAAAGCATTCTTCTGAGGATTCCTCGTACGACGTTACTTTCCTTATAAATCCAAGGGCGACAGATTATTGAGAATTAGAATGGCTGAGTGATTCAGTGATATCTGTTCAAAAGCTTCTAGTGATGTAATTAATGATAAAAGAATTATATGTTATTAAGTAAGCGGCTCTTCAAAATTAACAATGGTTATGCAAAATAATGTTTGGCTATAATCCAGTATTACTCAACGTATAGTTTGTGAGACAGGTCTAATGAATTAAAAGATACGTGGAAATTCGAAATTGAATCTGTATGTTTAGATAAAATTAGTTATCTAACTGTCCTGGGATCTAGAGTGCGTTCTATTGCTCTGGTTGAAAATAAATTTAATTTACACACAATTCAAATGATTGACTTGTCTTTTAAATAAATGTTCCACACGAAATGTGATTACAATTTTACGACTGCTTACTCTCAGGCTTAATATCTAAATTTTGTAATTCAGTAAGCCATTCATTTTCACACAAAAGTTTATATTATTATTATTGTTTTAATTTTAAGATGAATTTTTTTGCGTATGTGGAGGAAGGGAGGATTTAAAATATTTTAAAAGTCACGCTTGTAAAGAAAAAAGCCAGAATTATAAACACAAATTTAATGATTCACCAGAGCATGTCTCACGTATCTTCATTCCAGATTTCATGTCGATAGCTTGATAACCAACTTTTTTAAAACGCCCTCTAGTTCCAAAAAACATTTTGTGAAAACTGTAGCGTTGTGGAAGCTTCGACAGACTACGCAAACAAAGGTCTGTTAAAGCGTTTTTTTTTTTTTTTTTTTTTTGGACAGTTGATGGTTCGGATCAAAAAACCGACCGGCTTTTGAAGCGAGAGAAGAGAAACGTAGAATGTTTAGGTCTACTGTTTATTATTATTATTATTATTATTATTATTATTATTATTTTACACCAGAATCTCTTCATAAGCTCACCTAAAACGGGAAAGAACGTATAGATGTGTTTCATTTTTATTTTATTTACCTTTTAATTCATTCAAGCTTGAATGTACAACTATCCCCGCCTGGCTAAAATATGCAACATCAAGCTTTAACAGGAAGTTAAGAGGATTGGACATACCACAGCTGTAGATGATCGCTTTTATTTCCTCACATAAAATTCGCATCTTCCTCCAATGAAATATAAGATTTTAGGTGTGAACAGCACCCATTACAAGGTGAGGAATCTCATCGTATTAAATGCGATTACAATTTTACGGTTGCTTACTGACAGTCTTAACCTCCAAATTTTGTAATCCAAGAAACTATTGGTCTGTGGATTCCTCGTTACTTTCCTTATAAATCCAAGGGCGGCAGATTATTGAGAATTAGAATGACTGCATGATTCGGCGATACCTGTTCAAAAGCTTCTAATGATGTAATTAATGATAACAGAATTAAAAGTTATTAAATAAGCGGTTCTTCAAAATTATAAATGGATATGCAAAATAATGTTTCGCTATAATCCAGTATTACTCAAAGTATATTTGTGAAACAACTCTAATGAACTAAAAGACGTATGAAAACTCGAAATTGAATCTACAGGTTTAGCGAAAATAAGTTACCCAAGTGCTAAAGAATTTAATCCGTCAAATGTCTAATGTATTTACGATTATACGATTTCCGTATTATTTCGATTGCGTATTATTTATACGATTTGCGTATTATAGTATATACGATTTTACGTATTACGATTATGTATATACGATGACGTAATACGTCAAATGTATTTACGATGCTGAACGATAAATATTGATCACAGCAACATCTGTTAGTTTAAACCTAAACATTGTATAAGAATTGTATTGAGAAAGCGTCTGAAGAGTTAGCAAATGTTGTTGCAATCGACATTTACCTTTAGCAAGAATTATGGGCTTACATTTATTAGCATTTTTTAAATCATTACTAGAATAGCCAGTTGCTACACTGTGTATCTTCTAGATGCTATATTAATGGTTCTGGAGTGCATTCTGTTGCTCCGATTGAGGTGGAATTTTACCTACATAATTCAAATGATGCACTTGCCATTTATTAAATTACAATTTTTCCTCACGAATATTCGCCGAAAGGTGACCTTGTAATATTCAAATAAGTGTTCAGTAGACTTACATGTTTGCCCAATATGACTTCACGTAAATATTTAATATGCTTACAATAAGGCGAGCAAGTCTGGTATTCTACCAGCTAGTTAGAAAACCTACTAGTAAAATCCTCCATGTTCCCTGTGAATTACACCTCTGGGGGTGCCTAGTCAGGTGAAGGTCTCCTCACCAGATCAAGGTTCTAAATTACGAGACCAACTCGAGTCGCAATGGCATGACATACGGGTGAGTGTAACAGCGTGGAATTAGTAAATATCCCAGCATCTCACATCCGTCCGGCATGACTTCGCTACACTGCGCAGTGCAGAACCGTCTCATCCAAATTCAATTAGGAAACGGCCAATTAAGAAAAATAAATAAAGGCAACAAGACGCACTGAAGCCACGTCGGCCTATAGATTTATCAAACACATCTTCGCCATGCGGAGAGCAGGAGAACCCTCGGCCCCGTTGCCAGGCATCAACGCGTTAAGCTGGGCAAAAGTCTGGCAGGTAGGGGCCTGGACAGCGGTCTAAAAAAAAACCTACTAGTAGAGATCTGCATGAGCCCGGACCTGGCTCGAGGGCCATATTCTGCCCGGCCCGTGGGCTGGCAAAATGAAGGCAATTTTTTAGTGGGCGGGACCAATAAAAAAATAAAATAAACGGGAAAGCCGTGCCGATAAAAAAAATTAATCGGACTGATCGGCCCGATGTAACAAATTTAAAATTATCCAACTAAGTCGATAAAAATAGAAAAAAATTCAATGGATATGACTGAGGTGAGAATAAGTATAAATGTGCTGCACGAGCCGATGTTATATTGACAACATCAATACAGAAATATAACATTTCCACAGCATAGAGATCGGCATTCGATAGTCACATCGTGTCTGAGAACGAACGGCCTTACTTTTTAGCAAACTCGGGCCTGGCTGGGATCAGGTATAAATTTTACTCTACATACTCAGACCGAGCCGGAAATGGACTTAGTTGTGCCCCGGACGTGTAGGGCAAGCAATATGTTTTGTAAAAATAGTAATAACGATAATGAACTTCTGTTAACCCATTAGGCGCCGCTATATATATTAAGCAATTTTTTAATGAAACAGTTGTTTTATATTTATGAATAGAAAGTCTTTAAGGTATTTCTGAAAAAAAAATTAAAAAAATTCGAATATTTAGAAAAAATAGCATGTTCCCAAAATGGGAGCAATGGCGCCTAATGGGGGTAAATTTTTTCACAAATTTTACTTATGCCTCCGTGCATTTATGTTTGTTATTTCTCAGTTTTTTCGCTATAAAAGGGATAATATCATTCTGAAACTGATATTTTACGATTAATTCATATAAATTAGTCCAACATCTACATTTATAATAAAAATAAAAAATAAAATTTCCGATTCCATAAGCATTTTCACTATCCACCTCTATTTTTCTTCAATACATAATTTTTGTCCTACTATTTTACATGAAAATGATCGAACATTTTTTATGCAGCCTTATATTACATTTTTTTCGTTTTCTGAAATTGGTTTTTTAACAATATTTTTTTTTGTTTTTGCATTTTGTTTAGTTTTTTCCATATTCCAATTTGAAGTTCGCCTGAACTTTCATCTAAAATATCAAGCCTGTGTGTAATACTTTGTCTTTTTTAAACACTAAATTAGATATTTCTTGATTGTCTCTTGATTTAGAATTTACAGAAAGTTCTACTCCACCAAATATAACATGGGATAAATCATCACATAAATTATTTTCTATTACATATGTAATAGAAAATAATTTATGCGACATACATATGAGGAAGATATCTTCCTCATATGTTACAATACTGCAATCGGGTGGCAAACAAACGATTTCGGGAACATCCGAAAAATCATCCAAATCTAAAAAAATGTTCAATCATCTTCCATGTAAAATAATCAGAAAAAATTATGAAATGATGAAAAATAGAGAGATGGATAGTGAAAATGCTTATGGAACTGGTAATTTCATTTTGTTTTTTATTATAAATGTAAAAGTTGGACTAATTTATATGAAATCTTCTAAAAATATTAGTTTCAGAATGATATTATACCTTCTATAGCTAATAAGTTGAAAAATAAATACCACAAATGCACGGAGGCATATGTACAAGTTTTCAAAAACCTTACTCCCATTAGGCGCCATTGCTCCCATTTTGGGAACATCTTATTCTTTCGGTAATTGTGATTGATCTATTATACATATTAATTCCGGATTGACGTTGTTTAACATAATACACTGTTATGAACATATTTTAACTAAAAAATATAATTTTTATTATAAAGTTTAAAAAAAAAAAAAAAATTTTTCGAATACTGCCAAAGAGCTATTTTTCGTCTTTTTTAACACGTTTTAAAAAATAGAAATTTCTAATGAAACTTAACAAAAAAATTTCAGATGTCATCTAATATATTCAAAATGCAAATAACATGAACCTTTTAACAATTTATAAAATATGCACTTCAGAAATAAAGCAATGTTCCCAAAATGGGAGCAATGACGCCTAATGGGTTAACGGAATCTTTGGAAATATAAGACTGCTCAAAAGAATTCAGCTACTTTTCCAAATATAGATGGTAATTCCTGAAACTGAGTTTTTAAGGGGCTACTTCACTCAGTTGAAAACACCCGCTCTTTAATGTTAATCCTATGGAACATATATTTTACGATATCTCTTTCGCATTTCAATCTTTTTAAATGATTTTATTTTTGCATTGTATAGCTGAGGTCAATCTCTATGCAGGCCTTTTTGTACTTTACGATTTTTATTATAAGATTTATTATTAAGATACTTTCACTTTCGGAACCGGTTTCGAAAGTGAAAATATCCTCAATAAAAAAAATAATAATAATAAAATAAAAAATTGCAGCCAAAATCAAAAAATTAAAAAAGGGCATGCATAGAGATCGACCTCAGCTATCCAATGAAAAAAAAAATTAAATATTGAAATGCGAACGAGATATCGTAAAATATTTCCCCCATAGGATTAACATTAGCGAGCGGGTGTTTTTGACTGCATGAAGTGGACTCTTAAATGTGTTATGCTTTCTTCAAATTGTTTACTTTCAAGGGAACTAGTTTTGGTGCAGCTCGCACCCAGCATCGAGACCTGCTGCATTTTGTAGCCCTATACATAAAAGTTAGAGAACCGATAAATTTTTTCAGTTAAAATATTATATTTCATATATTTTTTATACTTTTATTTTTTTCTTATTGGATTTTTAACTGTTAATTTCACGCCAAAAGCGAGTTAAGTCGCCCAATAGGGTGCTACGAATCCAAACCAATTCTCACTCACACACAGCAGAAAATTGACATTCGGCTAGGGTTGCCGGGAAAAATTCGACGGTAATGAATAAAGCCAACGTCGCGCCGCTAAAAATGCAAGCATAATGTTGTATTTTTTCAAAATGAAATTCGTAGGTTTTTAAAGGAATTTATATATATTTTTTCAATATTATATTCTTACTATTAACTAATTTCTATTTTAAAGTACTTTATTCGAAAAAACTTCTACGTTAATAGAGCAATAAGTGGTCTCAAAAATTGCATTTTCACAAAGTTATGCTAATGTAAAATCAAGAAATATGATTTTAACAGAAGAATTTCACCGATTCTCAAACTTCGTAATATAAGGCTTTAAAATGCACCAGGTCTCAATGCTAGGTGCGATCTGCACCAAAAGTGGTTCCCTTGTTAGACTTCACCTCATTAACCCGTAAAGACTTATAAAAGTATTTTGGAAGTCTTGGAAAGTGTTACATGATATTTCGTTCTTGTTTTTTAATTTAAAAGTAGTATACTTCTTTAGCTGCATTTTGTTTTGATTTTAACTGAATTTTTTTTTTTTTTACAGTCTTGCTTTCCTGGAAGATACAAAGCCATTCATGTCGTAGGAATGCCAAAGCTTTTCCAGTATGCTTATAATATGGTTTATCCATTCATCATGAACCTCAAGCTCAGAAAGAGGGTAGGTACATTTTTTATATTGAAAATAATACATATAATGCGTATATGTGCATTAATAAGAATGTGCAGTAGACTACAGACTATCCGCTCTCCGTACTATCCGGACTAATTAAAAAAAAAATATCCGTAATAAAATTAGGAAATATTATGCCTTTTATGTACGGTATTAGTGCAGCACAGGATACATGATTTTATATTTCTTGTAATTAAGTTAGACATTATGAAATTTATCTTGGTACTTACGTATGGTGGAGTTCGTAACTTGTGATCAAAAGTTCTCGTAGATCTCCAAAGTATTTCGAAATTAACATGATACTATAAGCTGTAAAGATAGAAACTGGAATGATCTTACATATTGCCAAAGGATTACAATATGGCGATATTTTCTCCAAACAGAGCATAAAGACAATTAAAAATTTAGAGAACAGAACCATTTTTGGCATAAATCATCTTAACGGATTTTTACAGGGGAAGCCAATATGTGTGGGAACTTTAAACCGCATGGGGCTCGGGAGAGAGTTTTGCATTCTTGAATCAGCGATATATGAATTTGTTATGGCCTACATATGTACGTTGGATATTTTTGGAATAGATTTTTCAGTTGCGTATAGGAATCATTGTAATTTAAAAGGATGTTTATAGAGAAAGCAGTTGGCAACAGATCTGTGTGACCAAATAAGGAGATGGCATATGGACATCTTATGCTAACCGTTGGAGAGAGTACATGCGGCGGTTATCATTTACTTTATCAGCACAGTATGGAAATCTTTAATGTAAATGATTATCAAAAAGGTTATCAAAATAAATGGAATGAAATATTTTACACTGAATTTAACAAAGAGGGGGGGGGGGGGGAGGAAAATGAAAAACATGTATTTTTGTAGAGCAGTGAGCCTTAAAATAACGGGAAAAAGTAAAAAATGGTAAAGGGAATTAAATAAGAGAGGAATAATTACTGAAATTAAATAATATATGATGCGACATCATATTACGTATTATCTGGGCTAGGTAGATATATCGCCAAAAATGGTTGTCAATCACCAGTCATGCTCAAAATGGTAATTGCCGAAACGTCAGTTGAGGCTCACTATGAAGGCGCGAAAAGTTTTTGGTTTCGTCTGTTTGTTTGTCTGTCTGTCTGTTCCACGATAACTGCCATAAAAATCGTCCTATTAAGTTAATTTTTGGTGGGAATGTTGGTGAGGTATCCAGAATTAGCTGTATAGTTTTTAGTTACATTTGGTTCATTCGTTAGAAAAATATAGAACATTCCTTTTTAGGTCATAATGCTTTCCTATGGGAATGCAGACGATTTTCAAATTTCATTTTTAACTGAAATGAAAATCGCATATTTGAATAAGGGATTTAAATGTAAAATTACGGATACTAAATTTTCTATATGGAGTCTTAAATATATGCAATAGCTTTGAAAATTTGCCGATACATCTATTAGAATTTATAAATGAATTGTTTAAATTATTGGGAAAATTTTTTAACTGTTCGGGAAATCTAAAACATTTTATTTTCCTATTTTTTACAAATTTTAAAATGCATTTCTTTTTCTTTTTTCTTGATTTCATTAGTTGCTTAGCAACCCTATTTCAAAGAATATCAAAATAAGAAATGCACATTTTTATCTAAAAAATTACAAGAATAAGAAGTTTATAAGAATTTCAGAATACCATTGCAGAAATCGTATTTAATTTAAAGCTTCTAATTTCTTTAAAATCTAATTTCTTTGTAATTTTAATAAATTATATAACATTGTTAGCAAGAACGAAAAATCATGCATCACATGATAGATTTTGAAACACTTTCCAACGCTAACGGAATACTGTTAATAAATGTCATTTTTGTTCGTATACAATCAGGAGTCTGTCCAGACTTTTTTCACAGGGTCCTGTTTTTGTGAAAAGCTTTTTATATTTGTGAAAAATCAAATCATAATTTTGTGAATTTAAAATGGTCGTTATATTCAGGTTCTTGTTTATGCATTTTTAAGAAGATATATGGATAGAAAACACATATTTTCTTTATATATGTGAAACTGACAGGTCCGATTTTACTTTTAAATGATTAATTTGTGAAATGTGTGGTTTAAAGATGGAAAAATTTTGTGAAATACCTTATTTTTAAGACAAAGAATTTTGTGAAGGGTCCTGTTTTAGGGAAAATAATTTTGTGAAGGGTCCTGTTTTAGGGAAAATAATTTTGTGAAGGGTCCTTTTTTTAAATGAAAAATTTTGTGAAGAGTCCTTTTAAGGACCCAATTTTTTCCTAAACAGATCCCTGACAATGAACTAAGATATCTAAATAATCATTAAAAAATAACCACAACGCAGTAAAAATCATTTTCAGGAATATCTGTCCATAGCCATCAATGTGGGCAAATACCATATCGTGCAACCCTGTATATGAAATACCTCATAATATTCTAAAAATAAACATTTTAAATTCATATCACAGCTTAAAACTTAAATCCAGCTGTTATGGTTCATAGTCAGTTCTGTAACCGAAATCTTTTGTGTTGTCTCTGTAAATAAACGAAATATTCTACGCACTCAATAAATCTATAGAAACATGCTCCAGAGCACCACAGTAATGTATATCAATTTCATTAAAATACACTATTAAAAAAATTTCTCCATAGATATTAATGTAATAGAGTAATTTTGAGTCTCCCTGTAAATACATTATACTTGTTACTTATTTTATACTTTATAGAAAACATGTTGTCGTCTACCACACTGACGTATATAAATTTTGTTATAATTGAAATAGTGCAACATTATTAAAATGCACTGAAAGCGATTTTTCTCCATTGACCATAAATTATCGGAATACTTTTGATTGCCCCTGTAATCTAACCATAAATGCTACATACTTCATTTTCAATACCGAATATGCTATGGTCAACTGCAATAACCTATGTCAATTACATGACAATCCGACTGTATTTTAAGCGTATTTAGAGCTCGGACCGACAAACAGACAAACAGAATTCATAAACACTTTTCAACTATATTGGAAAATGTTAAAAAAGAAAAGAAAAAAAAAGGGAAGGATACTGATTAAAAGCCCATTAAGTTAAAATGATTTTTTTTTTTTCAGTTTTTTTTTCAAATGAAAATTGTCATTAGATTAGACAACCTTTAAACAGCATATTCTATAACATCTAACTATCATTAATCTCGGAAAAAGACAATTATTCGAAATCTCGACCACAAGTTCGTTCTGATTGGGGTCCTCCGTGGAGGTCTTTTTCAAGGAACCTAATCCCTATTTACGCGGAATTCATAAAAAAAACACTGAAAACTTCGAACGCTAGGTCGACGAGTGCCACATGAGATAAAACCCAGCACCTCCCGTTTATCAGCTTTGGAAGCAGAACCTCTTATCCGCTGATGGAACCCTTATAAGAAAAGAAATTTTATTTTATTTTAATTTACTAAATTTAAATTTATTATCCCCGGTAGAATGAAATATTTCTTTAGAATCTAGAAGATAAAGTAGTTGGCATAATTACATGAACAAACCATGTTTCTATATGTAACGAAATGAGATAAAGCTTTATTCATATTCAAAACGGTATTAAGAAGGATTAGGTACATCACAAAATGCGGAAGAAAGGTTTATAAATGAAATATGTGGTTGAAAAAATTTCCGCATATTATATCATTTTTAGTACGTGACAAAGAAGATGTTAATAAAAAATGAATCTAACCATAAAGATTATCGTATGTGGGCGAACTGCATAACAATTGGAATACATATATATATTTATATTGTAAAGCAAAACCATGTCCATCAGTAACGCCGACGTCAGATTGAGGATGACAACATGTAACCAATAAATTTCGCTTTTACTCCAAATTTTTTAAACTTTTAAATATCGCACAGCTTCAATTTTTACATTGTCGAATAAGAAAAAAATTGTTCTTTCAAATGCAATTTGTATGAAAACTCTGTCTCAATTTTCTGATGTTTTATGGTTTGTAGGTGCGTTCGTAATCATATAAATACGTAGCACCTGTAGTCGTCGTCCGATCTGTCCGTCTGTCCATCCATCCGCATATAACAGCGCAAAAACTACCCAACCGAATAGTTTGAAATTTAATATATATTATCGTTGACGAATTTTGTCATTTCAAATTTTATGAAAATCGAATCAAAACTTCAAAATGTATTAATAAAAGTTTTTTTTATTCTATTAAATCCTATCGTACGTAATCTATAATAATAAAAGCGCAAGTCATGTGACTGAGGAAAAGAAATTCGGGCTAACCACATCTTTTTCTATATGCCAAGCGGCCATTTTTATTCAAAATTATTTTTTCGAATAAAATTGCACAAAAGTTACATTTTTAGAAAGATCGTTCAAAAAAAATTGTTTGCTTGAGAGATTTTTTTACACTCAACAATGTATAGATTCTGAGATAATTTTAGCGAAAATTAGATTAACAGCCGAATATCTCAATGCATTAAAGAAAATAAACAAAAAAATAATTCATCGTGAGTCATCGAAATATTAAACCATGGAGGTAATCATTCGCAAAGCAAGATCTCCATGGTGAATTTTACAGAGCTCTCTGGTGTCGAAAAACAATTCGCATTTGTAAACATGGTATACGTAACAAGAAAAAAAAAAGGGCATCCTCATTTCGCTCATAGCAGACGATATCATTTATTTCACTGAAATAATAACGATGATTTTTTTACATTGTAAAACTAGTTATAGCACGACATTTTTCACGTTTAACGTACAATTTCCAACTTGTTTAAATTATTTTCAAACATGATTTATTTTTTAAATATCTCTATCGCGTGCAGCCCAATTACGAAAGATGAACCCATTTGCATTTAAAGCAATATAAACAGTTCAGCATTTTCTAGGCTAATTTTCCAAAACCAAAATTTAACTTCATAAATGAATAAATAAAATAATAATATAATATAAATAAAACACTATTTTAACAGACATGTAATCTAACTAAGCGCTTAAACCACCTAATCAGAAAGGCTGCTGTAAGTAGCGATCTTTGGCGATTTCTTCGGTTCCTGGCATGAGGCTAATGCGAAAATATACATTTTAACACTATTTAAAAACTTTATTTGATTACATTTTTGATATTTTTCATATAAAAAGGTTTTTTGGTGCTGTTAGTGAACAATCTAAAAAAATATATTAGAATTTTCAATAAAAATAAATGTTTTTCAGTTATGTTCTGTAACTGTGAGAAATCCGGCTTGGTTCTCTTAATATATATATCTTGTCGTGTATTAAAATAAAACTATTACACTAAAATGGCAACGCATGATAGCCAACTTTTATCTGCTGTGTTTTGGCAACGGCAGAAACTTTGGAACTGGGATAAAAATGTTGTTTGGATAGATTTATGTTTATTGTTAAGTGTTTGTTTCTGTGTAACGTAGTTAATAAATGATGTGTGTTAAAGAAACGATCTTTAATAAATAATTATAAGACATATAAAGATATACACTAACTAACAAAGAAGCGTCACACTGGCGACGAGTTAAAACGTTGATGCTTCTAGTTTTGTAATCTTGCTACTTTAGATTACTACTTCAATTTCGGAAGATTGGAACAAGGTAAGAAAATCTTATTATTCTATTAAAATGGAACAATTAGTTGAAGAATTAATTAAACAAAATAAGGCGTTAATGGATGCGCTAAAGGGGGATAGCACCCTAAAGAATAATAAGGTTTCTGGAGTACAATTTGAGAAATATGATGAATCACTAGAAAGTTTTGATACCTTCATGGATAGGTTTGAAGCCTTTTTAGATATACAAAATGTTCCTAAGGAAAAACGCGCAAAAACACTAATGTCAAGTTTATCTGCAAAGCTATATAACTTGTTAAAAAATCTTCTTGCTCCACAAAATCCCAGTGATCAGGAATATGAAGCGCTTAAACAAATTTTGCAAGAACATTTGAATCCGAAACCATTAATAATACCTAGTAGACACACGTTTTTAAACAGGAAACAACATGAAGGGGAAAGCGTTAGTTCTTATCTTGCTGAACTTCGCTCTTTAGCAATTCCTTGCAAATACACTCAACTTATGTTGAATACTATGTTGAGAGATGTTTTCGTTAGTGGTTTACGAGATAGGGCAATCCTAGATCGGCTATTTGAAGAAGACGATATCGATCTCGATAAAACAGTTAAGATCGCTTTAGCAATGGAACGAGCTAATAAAGGAGTTAATGATATAATTGGTAAGCCACAAGAAATTAAAGCCGTTGGTGTATATAAGGGAAAAAATATAACACCACAACCAAAGAACACACAAAAGAAAAATAACATAGTACATTGTTCTAGATGTAACGGATCAAATCATAATAAATTTAACCGTAAGTTTAAAGCAAGTAAATGTAGAGTTTGCCAGCGTATTGGCCACATTGAACGAGCTTGTTATTATTCTAAGGAGGCTAAACCAAACAAAATGGTGAAGCAAAAACAGTTTCATGTACATGATTCAGAAGTTCAAAATTCAATTCCACTTCATAGTTTAGAAGTAGAGAACGTTTGCGTGAAAGAAGAATTTCCTAAAAGACCTTCCATAATAGTAACTGTTGAAATTGAAGGTAAATCGGTTAAAATGGAAGTCGATACAGGCGGTACAGTATCAGTAATGAGTTTAAAGAGATTTAAAGGTATTTCGAAGAAAAAAATATGTCCTACAGACTTGAAATTGAAGACCTATAATGGTGAAACTCTTAAACCCCTGGGTTACTCAACAGTTAAAGTAAAATATAAGAATCAAACAGAGTACTTAAATTTATATATTGTTAAAGAAGACTTAGACACTATCTTGGGTCGAGAATGGCTGTATAAAATCAATTTAGATTGGGTAAGGATTAAAGCAGTTGTAAATCAGGGAAATCTTACAAAACTGTTAGAAGAATACGCAGACATATTTGATGAAAAATTGGGCGAAATAAAAAATTATGAATGCAGTCTTGAGTTAAAACCGGATGCCGTTCCAGTTTTTTGCAGACCGAGACCATTACCGTTTGCAATGAAAAAGCGTGTTGAAGAGGAATTAGAACGACTTGAGAAAGACGGAGTTATCAAAAAGTCGAATATTTCAGATTGGGCGACTCCAATTGTACCAGTAGTTAAAGCAAATGGGAAAATTCGACTATGTGCTGATTATTCTGTCACTCTTAACAAAAATCTAAAAATTCAAAGACATCCTCTTCCAAAAACAGAAGAAATTTTTACTTCACTGAATGATGGTAAGATATTTTCAAAGATTGACTTTAGTCAAGCTTATTTACAAATGAAGGTTCACCCTGACAGTCAAAAATTATTAACGATTAATACTCATAAAGGACTTTATGAATGCACAAGACTAATGTTTGGAATTAACTCAGCACCTGCTATATGGCAGAAATATATAGAAAGTGTATTGCATGATTTAGAAGGAGTAGAAGTATTTTATGATGATGCACGGATCGCAGCACCAGATTTCCAGACACATTTGTCAAGATTACGGAAATTTTTCGATAGATGTCGTCAACATGGATTGAGAATAAATAAAGATAAATGCAAATTTTTCCAGAATGAAATTGAATTTTTGGGATATAAGATAAATGCACAAGGATTATCTAAAACAGATGAAAAGATTGCTGCAATTAAGAATGCTAAAATTCCTAAGAACGTTCAAGAAATTCAGTCTTTTATGGGATTAGTTAACTTTTATTCGAGATTCTCAAACAAACTTGCTACTTTAGCATATCCATTACACAACTTTACAAAAAAAGGTGTTCCATGGATTTGGGATAAAAAGTGTCAAGAAGCAATTCAAAACATAAAAGATGAAATCTGTTCAGATAGAGTATTAGCACACTATGATCCAAAACTTCCTATTTTCCTTGCAGCTGATGCATCTCCAGTCGGTTTGGGGGCAGTGCTCTCTCACAAATTTCCAGATGGTTCCGAGAGGCCTATTGCATTTGCTTCAAGAACACTTTCACTAACTGAACAACACTATTCACAGATTGATAAAGAAGCTCTAGCTCTAGTCTGGGCTGTGAAAAAGTTTTATCTTTACCTAAAAGGAAATCGATTCACTCTCATTACAGATCACAAACCACTCGTGGCAATTTTTGCTTGCAAAAAGGGTCTTCCAGTTTTGTCTGCTACAAGACTTTTGCATTATGCTCTAGTACTACAGTCTTATCAGTTCGACATAATTTATCGGAATACTAAGGATCATGGTAATGCAGATTGTCTTTCACGATTACCTTTAAGGTCTGAAGATTTAGAATTAAAGGATGACGTTTCAGTTTTCCAACTTTCCCAAATTGAAACACTTCCAATAACAGCAAGAGATTTAGCCAAAGCAACTGCAAATGACGAAGATTTGGCACCCTTGCTAAATGCTTTAAAAAAGGGAACTTCTCTAAAAGGGAAGGAAGTCGAATATACTCTCCAGGATGGTTGCATTATGTACGGCCAAAGAGTCTGTGTACCTAAAAAATACCATAAAAAAGTTTTGGAAGAACTTCATCAAGGACATTTAGGAGTTGTAAAAATGAAGGCAATAGCCAGATCCTATGTCAATTGGAAAAACATAGATAAAGACATCGAAGATGTTGTTAAAAATTGTACAGATTGTTCCAGGATTAAAGATTATCCTCCAAAATCTAAAACACACCATTGGGAGTATCCACGTTCTCCATGGGAAAGAATTCATGTTGATTTTGCAGGGCCAATTTTTGAGCATATGTTTTTATTAATTGTAGATGCACACTCTAAATGGCTCGAAGTCTATCCTATGAAATTGACAACTGCCTTGAAAACAGTAGAATGTCTAAGAGATTGTTTTGCTCGTTTTGGATTACCAGTCATGTTAGTCAGTGACAACGGACCACAGTTTTCCTCATATGAGTTCCAAGAATTTATGCAAAATAATGGAGTTTTTTATAAAACGAGTGCACCTTTCAAGCCCTCCAGCAATGGTCAAGCAGAAAGGTATGTACACACTTTGAAACAATCCCTTCGAGCAATGCAAAACTACCCTGGTAGTATCAATCAAAAAATCAACTGCTTTCTGTTACAATATCGGAAATCACCGAATATGACTACAATGCAGTCTCCAGCAAGTAAGTTCTTAAAAAGAGAGATTCGTACGAGAATTGACCTCTTAATTCCTAATACTAAAGAAAGAATTCAGAATAAAATTAGGAAGGATATGTATTTCAATGATCGGTATTTTGAAGTTGGTGAAAAAGTAGCTGTACGAGATTACACTGCAGCTAATTCAAAATGGAAATTCGGTCGTATCATCAGCCGAGATGGTGAATTACATTATACCATAAATGTTCAAGGCAATTTGGTTAGACGACATGTTGATCAAATTCGATCAGCACGTGAAGAAGTGGACAATGATGTTCAGTATAGACCAAGAGTAACAAATATGAACGTGCCATCTGATCCAACAATGACATCAACGGAAACAGATGCAGCATCGACTGAGCCACCTACGACCTCCGAGGATATCGCCAAAGATATGCCTCCATCACTGCCAACAGTCACACCTCCAAGTGCTCCTCCAGTTAGCACACCCCAAGTTGTCCAAAATCCAGTGCAACTAAGACGATCTAAAAGGATCCGGAAACCTCCAAAAAGATTGTGCTGTTAATTTGAAAGGGGAGGAAACTGTCGTGTATTAAAATAAAACTATTACACTAAAATGGCAACGCATGATAGCCAACTTTTATCTGCTGTGTTTTGGCAACGGCAGAAACTTTGGAACTGGGATAAAAATGTTGTTTGGATAGATTTATGTTTATTGTTAAGTGTTTGTTTCTGTGTAACGTAGTTAATAAATGATGTGTGTTAAAGAAACGATCTTTAATAAATAATTATAAGACATATAAAGATATACACTAACTAACGAAGAAGCGTCACATATCTAGCCGGTCTTCGCCCGTCTAGCCGGTCGCTTCCGAGTGGGGCCCAGATACGTTCTGCAGCGTACTGCCTTGACTTCGCCTCGGACCCAGAAAATACATTTTATATGCAAACGGAAAAATATAAATAAAATACTTTATTTTAAACTAACGAAAATGACTAATAAAAATATAAAAAAATCACGTAAATAAATATTTCGCGACATTAATAATATATATATATATATATATATATATATATATGACATAAGCCCTCTCACAAAGTACTACTGGGTTAATCTGGCCTGCGATTATCTAAGTGTAGGCTGAGAGCTTTCAGATAAAATAAATAAAAGTGGGATTGCCTAACATACACTGGCCTCCAAAAGTTAAGGTACAACCGGTTTTTTGCGTCTAATTTGCAAATAAATGAATATAGAAACAACAAATTTGGAGGAAATGTGCCCTAAACTGTTATTTATTAAATGCGACATAGAAATTTACTTAAGTTAAACGTATAAATGAAATTACAACAAAAAAGCACTCATGGTGGAAAATTCCATTCTTGGAGAAATCAGTACATCGCAGTATTATGCAGTAAAATGTGACAGAAACATTAAAAAACTGGTTCTAATACGGAATATGTCCTCCCCGGACTTGAATGCTTTCCATGCTCTCAATTAAATTGTCGGACACCGAAATAGGTAACGCTGACCAGACTTGGAGTAAGCCTTGTTCCAGCTCATTTAATGACCTTGGAGGAGGACTTAAAGCCGCAACCTGTCTTCCAAGATTGTCCCAAAGATGTTCTATCGGATTCAAGTCTGGAGAGTGAGCTGGCCATTCCATTCTCTCCAAACTGTGAACCTCAAGATAATCCTCAACAACCACACCTCGGTGTGGTCTCTCATTATCCATTAGAATGAAACCATTGCCAATAGCACCGGCATATGGGCGCACATATGAATCAAGGATTTCATCCCGATATCTTGCACCAGTCACAGTTCCTCCATGGAACACATGCAGGTCAGTGTGGCCTCCGAGTGAGATCCCTGCCCAAACCATGATTCCACCGTTTCTGTACCTGTGTGTTTCGACAGTGTTTGATTGATGGTATCGAGTGCATTGTTCTCTCCAAATCAGAAGACGTCCTGAATCGCTCTCCAGTGTGAATCTGGACTCGTCTGTGAAGCGTACAGAAGCCCTCTGTTGTCTGGTCCAGGAAACCTGTTCTCTTGCCCAACATAAGCGGGCCCTTCTCTGTCGTCTGTTGAGCGGGACACACACAACTGATCGCATTGCATAGAGACCTGCATTGTGAAGACGTCTTCGCACCGTAGTAGCGGAGATTCTTCTCCCTGATGCTGCAAAGTGGTCTGCAATGAGTTGCGACACAGTATAGTGCGTTTTCTCCTTCGGGCCGAAAGAGCTAGAAACCGGTCTTCTGCAGGTGTTCTAACACGTGGGTGGCCTGGAACATGTCTTCTGGACAAAGAATCTTCGGATTCATACTGATCCCAGAGT
Source organism: Maratus michaelseni (assembly GCA_963931845.1). Lineage (NCBI taxonomy): Eukaryota > Metazoa > Arthropoda > Arachnida > Araneae > Salticidae > Maratus > Maratus michaelseni. The sequence goes on from OZ007600.1 coordinate 165,364,254, forward strand.
CGTTGAACTACACTGCGAGACACATTGAGCCGTCTAGCAGTACCTCATTTCCATCCATCCTACCGTCCGCCACCTTAATGAATCGGGAAAACGACTTCTTCTAGACATTTCTAGACTCTACTGGCTGTAGTGAACAAAACTGACAACAATAGTTCGAATACAACAAAACTTACACGTGAAATTTCGAAAGCTTCGTAATTGCATAGTTTTCTCTCATTCACAAATACCTATTCTTTTCTATAAAATAAAAGTGGTAGCTGTAATTTTTGCGTAAGTTTTTTTTAAAGCTTATTATTGTCATTCATATAAACTATGAAGTTTAATCTGACTGCTATGTTTTGTCTGGTGAGCTTCGAAAAACATGTTGTACCTTAACTTTTGGAGGCCAGTGTACATGGCAATCATTGTAAATGGCACTGTGGTTTCACGCCCATAAACTGTTAATGTGGTGATCAAAATAACGGAGCCCATGTGTGTTTCTGAGATATATATCGTTAATGCAGCGATAACTATAACGCGGTTCAGTTATTTTGCTTTCATAAATCGGTAAAATGAAATCATTTTTAACAGGGCCCATTTGGTTGCACGCCTGTAAACTGATTATACGGCAATCACTATAAGGAAGCCTTATGCATACCCGAGCATATAAATATAGCGATCAGTATTTTCATCGAAAATCTTTACTTCAAAAAACTGTATTTTGAAAAAAATGAGAAAATGTATTATATTTTGTATAATTTAAATCCGATCGCTAAAAAACGAAAGCGCAAAAACATTTTATAAAATATGAAATAAAAAAAACCCTTTTCCTAGGAAAAATGTCACGAAAAAAATATAATAAAAATCAGCAATAGTTGTCTTATTCGTCTAATATTCCATAATCGGGTTCATAGCCGATGTTGCCCACAAACTCGCTAGCTCTAAAATCGCTGAAATATATGTTTAACTATTTTTTTAGTAATTTGTAATGCTGAATTTCATGTTCCTACTTAAAACTACTGCTGAGATATGGTAAAATTACCTAAAACTGTCGACCTAAATTACCTAAAACCGGGTGCTTGCATTGTGTAAGGAACACGTCTTCCAAATTCCATTGCTCTAGGACCACGGTTGAGGCTCGTACGTTGATTATGAATCAGTCAGGATATGTTCTTTTATATAGATTACCACTTGTATATTACTTGTAGTGTTAGAAATTTTGAGATTTTGGTGCCAAAGTCATCGCCAAATTAGAAAAATGTGCAATACCTCACGAACTATTTGACTTAAGAGTATTTAATTGGTACCATTCGATTCAGCGTACAAAAATACATTAAAATATGTTATCATTTGACACATAACTATAATACTCGATTTTAAAGGATTTTTTTAAAAGTTTGTTCCTTTTTTACCCCCCTTAGGGGTGGAGTTTTTGAAAATCCTTTCTTAGTGCGCCTCTACACACCAAGAAGCATTCTGTCACCAATTTTCATGTTTCTAGGTTCAGAAGTTTTGGCTGTGCGTTGATTATGAGTCAGTCTCAATCAGAATATACTCTTTTATAAGTATAGATGTTCAAAACATTACTTTAAAAATGTTAATCATAATATCGTATTTAATTTTATATCGAGTTTTAAAATGCATTAGAAATGTTAAACTTGAAAGGAGCTCTTTTTGAAAGAAAAGAGATATTCAACGAGATAGTCAGTTGTAAAATAACATAAAAATAATTAATTATGGCTTTAAAATAAACCTGATGTTAGTCTAGCGAAAAGTGAATGAATTTAGAGACAAAATTGTATCTACGGGGAAAGGTTTATGCGTACAATTTACAACAAGCGTGAAAAACGTACCACTTACGGGGAAAACATACGATCTGACAATCTATGTTATTATTAACAATATAGTATTACCACAAAAATACGAAGGTAAGGAAAAATTCCTACAAGTCTTTTTTTTTTTAAGTTAAACATTTCCTTCCGTTTTTCCGATTGTAGAATCCGTGTACATTGTTAGAAATTTCGAATGTTAACGTTTCGTTGTTTAACGTTCCGAAACAACAAATTCCTCATTTACTATTACAAGTTTAAAAAAATGTATTTGAACTGGCGTGGATGAATAGAAAATATTTTATTAAGGATTGGAAATTTGAACAAGATATATAAATATATAGAGAGTGTGAGCTAATAGTAGGAATTGAATAACATAAAAATAATTAATTATGGCTTTAAAATAAACATGATGTTAGTCTTGCGAAAAGTAAATGAATTTAGAAACAAAATTGTATCTACGGGAAAGGTTTAAGCGTAAAATTTACAACAACCGTGAAAAACGTACCACTTACGGAGAAAACATACGATCTGGCAATCTATGTTATTATTAACAATATAGTATTGCCACAAAAATACGAAGGTAAGAAAAAATTCCTAGAAGTCTTTTTTTATTTTAAAGTTAAAAATTTCCTTCGTTTTTCCGATTGTAGAATCCATGTACATTGTTAGAAATTTCGAATGTTAACGTTTCGTTGTTTAACGTTCCGAAACAACAAATTCCTCATTTACTATTACAAGTTTTAGAAAATGTATTTGAACTGGCGTGGATGAATAGAAAATATTTTATTAAGGATTGGAAATTTGAACAAGATATATAAGTATATAGAGAGTGTGAGCTAATAGTAGGAATTGAATAACATAAAAATAATTAATTATGGCTTTAAAATAAACATGATGTTAGTCCTGCGAAAAGTGAATGAATTTAGAGACAAAATTGTATCTACCGGAAAGGTTTATATTAAGCGTACAATTTACAACAAGCGTGAAAAACGTACCACTTACGGAGAAAACATACGATCTGGCAATCTATGTTATTATTAACAATATAGTATTGCCACAAAAATACGAAGGTAAGAAAAAATTCCTAGAAGTCTTTTTTTATTTTAAAGTTAAAAATTACCTTCCGTTTTTCCGATTGTAGAATCCATGTACATTGTTAGAAATTTCGAATGTTAACGTTTCGTTGTTTAACGTTCCGAAACAACAAATTCCTCATTTACTATTACAAGTTTTAGAAAATGTATTTGAACTGGCGTGGATGAATAGAAAATATTTTATTAAGGATTGGAAATTTGAACAAGATATATAAGTATATAGAGAGTGTGAGCTAATAGTAGGAATTGAATAACATAAAAATAATTAATTATGGCTTTAAAATAAACATGATGTTAGTCCTGCGAAAAGTGAATGAATTTAGAGACAAAATTGTATCTACCGGAAAGGTTTATATTAAGCGTACAATTTACAACAAGCGTGAAAAACGTACCACTTACGGAGAAAACATACGATCTGGCAATCTATGTTATTATTAACAATATAGTATTGCCACAAAAATACGAAGGTAAGAAAAAATTCCTAGAAGTCTTTTTTTATTTTAAAGTTAAAAATTACCTTCCGTTTTTCCGATTGTAGAATCCATGTACATTGTTAGAAATTTCGAATGTTAACGTTTCGTTGTTTAACGTTCCGAAACAACAAATTCCTCATTTACTATTACAAGTTTTAGAAAATGTATTTGAACTGGCGTGGATGAATAGAAAATATTTTATTAAGGATTGGAAATTTGAACAAGATATATAAGTATATAGAGAGTGTGAGCTAATAGTAGGAATTGAATAACATAAAAATAATTAATTATGGCTTTAAAATAAACATGATGTTAGTCCTGCGAAAAGTGAATGAATTTAGAGACAAAATTGTATCTACCGGAAAGGTTTATATTAAGCGTACAATTTACAACAAGCGTGAAAAACGTACCACTTACGGAGAAAACATACGATCTGGCAATCTATGTTATTATTAACAATATAGTATTGCCACAAAAATACGAAGGTAAGAAAAAATTCCTAGAAGTCTTTTTTTATTTTAAAGTTAAAAATTACCTTCCGTTTTTCCGATTGTAGAATCCATGTACATTGTTAGAAATTTCGAATGTTAACGTTTCGTTGTTTAACGTTCCGAAACAACAAATTCCTCATTTACTATTACAAGTTTTAGAAAATGTATTTGAACTGGCGTGGATGAATAGAAAATATTTTATTAAGGATTGGAAATTTGAACAAGATATATAAGTATATAGAGAGTGTGAGCTAATAGTAGGAATTGAATAACATAAAAATAATTAATTATGGCTTTAAAATAAACATGATGTTAGTCCTGCGAAAAGTGAATGAATTTAGAGACAAAATTGTATCTACCGGAAAGGTTTATATTAAGCGTACAATTTACAACAAGCGTGAAAAACGTACCACTTACGGAGAAAACATACGATCTGGCAATCTATGTTATTATTAACAATATAGTATTGCCACAAAAATACGAAGGTAAGAAAAAATTCCTAGAAGTCTTTTTTTATTTTAAAGTTAAAAATTACCTTCCGTTTTTCCGATTGTAGAATCCATGTACATTGTTAGAAATTTCGAATGTTAACGTTTCGTTGTTTAACGTTCCGAAACAACAAATTCCTCATTTACTATTACAAGTTTTAGGAAATGTATTTGAACTGGCGTGGATGAATAGAAAATATTTTATTAAGGATTGGAAATTTGAACAAGATATATAAGTATATAGAGAGTGTGAGCTAATAGTAGGAATTGAATAACATAAAAATAATTAATTATGGCTTTAAAATAAACATGATGTTAGTCCTGCGAAAAGTCGATGAATTTAGAGACAAAATTGTATCTACCGGAAAGGTTTATATTAAGCGTACAATTTACAACAAGCGTGAAAAACGTACCACTTACGGAGAAAACATACGATCTGGCAATCTATGTTATTATTAACAATATAGTATTGCCACAAAAATACGAAGGTAAGAAAAAATTCCTACAAGTCTTTTTTTTTTTTAAGTTAAACATTTCCTTCCGTTTTTCCGTTTGTAGAATCCGTGTACATTGTTAGAAATTTCGAATATTAACGTTTCGTTGTTTAACGTTCCGAAACAACAAAATTCCTCATTTAATATTACAAGTTTTAAAAAATGTATTTGAACTGGCGTGGATGAATAGAAAAATTTTATTAAGGATTGAAAATTTGAACAAGATATATAAATATAGAGAGAGTGTGAGCTAATAGTAGGAATTGAATAACATAAAAATAATTAATTATGGCTTTAAAATAAACATGATGTTAGTCTTGCGAAAAGTGAATGAATTTAGAGACAAAATTGTATCTAACGGGAGAGGTTTAAGCGTACAATTTACAACAAGCGTGAAAAACGTACCACTTACGGAGAAAACATACGATCTGGCAATCTATGTTATTATTAACAATATAGTATTGCCACAAAAATACGAAGGTAAGAAAAATTCTTTCAAGTCTGTCTTATTTTCTGTTAAAAAGTACCTTCCGTTTTACCGATTGTAGAATCCGTGTTCATTGTCAGAAATTTCGAATAGTAACGTTTTGTTGTTTAACGTTCCCGAAACAAGAAAATTCCCCATTTACAACACTTAAATACATCTCTTTTCGACGAGACATAATGATAAAACATGTTTTGATTGTCTATTTTTTCAGAAAGTTTTCAATGGCTGCTATTTTTTTTATACTCCCATAATATGTTTTCTGTATTTTGCACGCGGGAATTTCCTATATCGTTGCGTTGTGTCATATCTTTTATTACAGGTTATGGAGTCCGTTATTCTCGGCGGTGAAAATTCTATTTGCAATACCAGTTTATTAGCATTTTTTTCTTTTATTTTGTTTAATTCCTGGCAGATAGCCATGACATTTGCTCTCTGTTATATAGAAATTAAATGGTGCGTGTCTTAACTACGCGTGTGGAAAAAAAACGCGGAAAGTTTGGATACGTTCCTGACTTGTTTTGCAGTTTTATAATTTATCGTATAATTGAGAAAAATAACAGTGAATAAATAACCCTAAAAGACTAGATAGTCGTAATAATTACGACTATGTTTGTTTGACGGGCGACAGGATTGATGAGTAGGAGGATAATTATAAGATTACGATTTTTTTTTTTCGAGGTAAATTGATAATAAAATGTTGAAAAATAAATCGCAATCATTTTTTAAGTTATTTTCCCCACATAAAAATGTAAAATTTACAGAATTTGTAACTTTCAGGTTCGTTTAGTCTTTTGCACTGTTCCGAGTACGTTTTAAACCTATTTCCCCAAATAAAAATGCAAAAATTTACAGAATTCATAATTTTACGAGCGTTTAGTCTTTTCCACTATCCCTAGAAAGTCTAATCATCTATGGTTAACAACTGTAATATGTATAACCTTTAAGGCGATTCTCAAAAGGAAAAAAAAAATCCTCATTCAACAACGTGAAACTTTCTGACGCATTTACTCATTTTTAATCGGAAAAGCATGGCACTTGCATGCCTGAATTTTGAAGCGATTTGGAATCGAATGGTGTTTTCATTTTTTGATAAATGAGTTACTTATCGAGTTATAAGTGACTGTTGTCACACGCGACGGCAGTTTTCCCCCCTCTCCCGCAGTGTTCCGCAAATTCGGTTCAAAATGTTAACTTTGACGGTAATTTTTTGAAATATCGTCTGCTTTTACATAATAATAATAATAATAATAATAATAATAATAAATAAATTAAATAATAATAATAATAATAATAATAATAATAAATTAATTAAATAATAATAATAATAATAATAATAAATTAATTAAATAATAATAATAATAATAATAATAAATTAATTAAATAATAATAATAATAGTAATCTCTATATAATAAAACACAGTGCAACGGTGCCGGTACCGACCAGACTGGTTTGCGAATCGACCGTAGCTAAAACGCCATGTTAAGCTTAATGAAAAATATATGCTAACATATGAAGCTAAATGATAATTTCTTGTACTTAAAATCATGTCTATTCAGCATATTTTTGTATAAAACATGTATATTATATCCAGTTATAATGTTTTAAGTTTTAAATTAAAAATAACAGATTAAACATCGGATTACCTGAAGTAAACAAACAAACAAATACTGTTGCCATTCAGAATCATAAATCCCATATCTAGAAAAAAAAAATGAATGACTCTTTGAATGTTTCATTAAAATATCCAATTATGCTCTTAAAATATTTGTAAAAGCATATTATAGTCTTTAAATATTTAAAGGATTTTCTTAATTTATTTCTGTAAGCATTTTATTCCTGTAAGCACTTTTTTCAGAAATAGCGATGATACATTTCCAGGCTTTGCGATGATCTACCAGTATTTTAAATTTCGTTCCTAAATACTGTTCTGGTGCCATCTATTGACAATAAATACAAATTATACCTTTCTGTTGGAAAAAATATATAACATAATAATAAAGTTGTAAAATAACATAAAATGTATATAAGCATATTTTTAAAATAAGAAAAATTCAGGGTGTATTTATTTCAAGATCAACTTTTTTTAATGATTTAAATTATTTTTATTATTAATTTTGAAAGGGAAATATTTGACTTTGTGTAAAAATTAATGCATTCTTTTAGATTTGGACTAAACTAAAAGATCGTTTTCGTATTATTGAGAGCGAAAATTAATACCTATAATTTACTTACCATAATTAATTATTGATACCTTAATTAATTATTGAGATCGTTATTAGGATTAAGATTTTAATTATTCAGATAAATATTTGGAAATTTTGAGTTGAAAAACAAAAATAAGGAAAAAGATTACGTTTCGTAAAATTTACCATTAACGTAACTACCATTAACAGTAAAATTTACCATTAACCCTGAACTTAACGGTTCAGGTCAGTTTTCCTTATTGTCGATAAATAGTATATGAATATTTTTATCAATTATTTAAAATTTTATCTGAAAACCCCAATTTCTATCCACCGTCCTAGGACGGGCATTTACACTAGTAATAATAATAATAAAGGAAAACACCATTCAATTACATAGTTTCTGAATAAGAACAATTGCCAATTTCATGCATTTTAGAACAAAAATGAATTCAGAAATGTGTTAGAAAGTAGGTCCTTTAGATTTGAGAACAGCTTTAAATCGTTTATACCGTCAATTTTTGACGGGTATTATCTAGTAACCAGCAATACAGTGGTAGTATGGTCTATTCTATACATTCATGCTTGTAACTCTTACAAGTAAAGGTACTACGGTCTGTGGCGGCGAATTTCGATTTTTATAGCTCATTCGATTCGTCACATCGAGCTAAGTAATTTGCTACCTCGCACCTCGCATATCGGCTATTGAGTTTTGATAAGGACAGGGGGCCGCCGGGTCAAAGTTCAAAATTTCGTTCAGTGAAAAACAAATGCCTTCAAATAAATAAGTGCTATTTAAGTTTATTAATTGTTTCTTGCAGTGCCATACATTTCCAATAACTACTATAAGGTTATATCATTGCTGTTATTATAAAAATTTGTAATTGCATTAAAAAAAAAATACTATGTTATTTGACAGGCAGGTTTTCGCAAGTTATGATGAAAGCAGAGTTGTTTTGAACGTGTCGTCGAGTCAGCTGAAGAAGCCTTTGATAGTTGTGCGCACTGTGAGAAATATTTTTGTTTTACCCACTTCTTCGGAATACACAATGTGTAAAAAATTGACTATCACCAATGCATGTGAGTGTAAGAACCCTAAATAAATTTACATCTTACTTATTTCTTTGACGGCTACTGTTTTTCAGCGAACGAAATTTTAAACTTTGATCCTGTCAAAGTTTGCCCCCTGTCATTATCAAAACTCAATAGCCGATATGCGAAGTAGCAAATTACTAAGCTCGATGTGACGAATCGAATGAGCTATAAAAATGGAAATTCGCCGCCACAGACTGTAGTACCTATACTTGTTAGATCTGGATAGCAGCACTTTTTCCCATTTCTTATCACCCCCCCCCCCTTCTCCAAGATATAGTAGATAAAATTCAAAAGTGTTTATGAATTCGGTTTGTCTGTCCATCTGTCTGTTTGAGTTATAACTCACGTAAATACAGTCGGATTGCCATGTAATTAATATATGTTATTGTGGTTGACCATAGTGTGTTCGGTATTGAAAATGAAGTGCGTAGCATTTATGATTAGATTACAGGGGCAATCAAAAGTATTCCGATGCATTACGGTCAAAGGTGAAAAAACGTTTTCATTTCATTTTTATAATGTTGCACAATTTCAATCATAACAAAGTTGATATGCGTCACTGAGATACGGCCAAACAAACCGAATTCCTAAACACTTTTCAACTATGTAAGTAAATATTAACAAGTTGGAAATTGTACGTTAAACGTGACAAATGAGGTGCGTTCGTTTTATAACTAGTTTCACAATGTAAAAAAATCATCCTTATTATTTCAGTGAAATGAATTACATCGCCTGCTATGAGCGAAATCAGCATGCTTTTATTATTATTATTATTATTATTACGTACGCCGCGTTTACAAATGCGAATTTTCTTTTCAAAACCAGACAGCGCTACAAAATTCACCATGGAGTTGCTTTGCGAATGATTACTTCAATGGTTGAATATTTTTATGACTCATAATGAACGAATCTCCTGTGGTAATTTCCTTTACTGGATTGAGAAATTCCATTAAAACCTGTTAACCTAATTTCCACTTAAGTTATCTCAGAATCTATACATTTTTAAATATATAGTTGTAAGAGACAAACAATTTTTTTGAACGATCTTTCTAAAAATGTAACTTTTATGTCAATTTTATTCGACTAAATAATTTGAATAAAAATAGTCGCCTGGCCTATGAAAAAGATGTGGTTTGCTCGTATTTGTTTTCCTTAGTCATACCTTTATTATGTAGAATATGTTAGATTTAATAGAATAAAGAAAACTTTTATTAATATCTTTTTAAGTTTTGATTCGATTTTCATAAATTTGAGATGACTCGACTGCAAAGATAATATATATTTTATTTCAAACCATTCGGTTGGGTACTTTTTGCGCAGTTACATGCGGACGTATGGACAGACGTTAGGACAGACCAGACGACGACTATAGTTGCTACGTATTTATATTACGAAAGCACCAATAAAAGGCCACATTGAAAATTTAAAAGGCCCTTCAATAATAAACTGATATTTATTCAAACTGACCATGTAAAAAATTAAAACTGTTATCAATAAAATTTTAATTGGGAACATACTACAGTCAACCACAACAATGTATTTATATTTAGTGGCTGTACAATCATTTTTACGGAATATAGAGCATGTATGCCACGGAGAAATAAATAAGGATAAATCAGTGACAGTTTTCAAGACCGTTGGAAAGCGTTGAAATATACATACAATATTAAAATTATATATTTTAATCTATACTAATATTATAAAGAAGTAAAGATTGTTTTTTGTTTGTTTGTTTGTTTGTTTGTTTGTAGGGGATAATCTCTGGAACTACTGAAGCGATTTCAAAAGTGATGGTGGCAAACTGATGGTGACAATCCCTGCTCCAACATAGGCTATGTTTTATGTCAATGCCACTGCCCCCAGGGGGTGCAAGGGCGAAAAACGTTCTAAAATTTCGATTTTTTTTTATACTGAAGGAGCCAGAAACATAAAATTCGGCATAATAGTTACTTATAAGATGCAAATGCTCTCTAAGAACAAATTCTAAAAAAAATCGAAATTTAAAAGGGTGAGATGAGCGAAAAGCGTTCTAAAAACATTCTAAATTGCAATTTTTAAGCAATCTCTGGAACTACAGAATCGTTTACAAACGTGATGGTGGCAAATTGATGGTGACAGTCTCGGCTGCAACATAGGCTATATTTTATGTCGGTGCCAATACCCCCAAGGGGATGCAGGAGCGAAAAACGTTCTAAAATTATTATTTTTTGTTATACTGAAGGAGCTAGAAACATGAAATTCGGCATAGTAGTTACTTATTAGATGTAAATGCTCTCTAAGAAAAAATTCTAAAAAAATTCGAAATTTAAAAGGGTGAGATGATCAAAAAGCGTTCTAAAAAAATTCTAAATTACAATTTCTATGAAATCTGTGGAACTACAGAACCATTTTCAAAAGTGAGGGTGGCTAATTGATGGTCACAGTCCCGGCTTTAACATAGGGTATATTTTATGTCGAGCCGCTACCCCCAGGGGGGGGGGAGGGTGCAGGAGCGAAAAACGTTCTGAAATTTCGATTTTTTTTTATACTGAAGGAGCGAGAAACATGAAATTCGGCATAGTAGTTACTTATAAGATGTAAATGCTCTCTCAGAAAAAATTCTAAAAAAATTCGAAATTTAAAAGGGTGAGATGAGCGAAAAGCATTCAAAAAACATTCTAAATTACAATTTCTATGCAATCTCTGGAACTACAGAATCGTTTTCAAACGTGTTGGTGGCAAATCGATGTTAGCAGTCCAGGCTGTAACATAGGCTATATTTTATGTCGGTGCCACTACCCCCAGATGGTTGCAAGAGCGAAAAACGTTCTAAAATTTTGATTTTTTTTTTATACTGAAGGAGCTAGAAACAGGAAATTTGGCATGGTTGTTACTTATAAGATGTAAATGCTCTCTAAGAACAAATTCTAAAAAAATTCGAAATTTAAAAGTGTGAGATGAGAGAAAAGTGTAATAAATTTTTTTTTCATTACAATTTCTATGGAATCTCTGGAACTACAGAACCATTTTCAGAAGTGATGGTGGCAAATTGATGGTAACAGTCCCGGCTTTAACATAGGCTATGGTTTATGTCGGTGACACTACCCACAGGGGGGGGGGGGGTTTATGCTGAAGAAGGTAGAAAAATGAAATTTGGCATGGTAGTTACTTATAAGATGTAAATGCTCTCTAAGAACAAATTCTAAAAAAATCGAAATTTAAAAGTGTGAGATGAGCGAAAAGCGTTCTAAAAACATTCTAAATTGCAATTTCTATGGAATCTCTGGAACTACAGAACCATTTTCAAAAGTGATGGTGGCAAATTGATGGTAACAGTCCCGGCTTTAACATAGGCTATGGTTTATGTCGGTGACACTACCCACAGGGGGGGGGGGGGTGTTTTTTATGCTGAAGGAGGTAGAAAAATGAAATTTGGCATGGTAGTTACTTATAAGATGTAAATGCTCTCTAAGAACAAATTCTAAAAAAATCGAAATTTAAAAGTGTGAGATGAACGAAAAGCGTTCTAAAAACATTCTAAATTGCAATTTCTATGGAATCTCTGGAACTACAGAACCATTTTCAAAAGTGATGGTGGCAAATTGATGGTAACAGTCCCGGCTTTAATATAGGCTATATTTTATGTCGGTGACACTACCCACAAGGGGGGATGCAAAAGCGAATAACGTTCTAAAATTTTGATTTTTTTATGCTGAAGGAGGTAGAAACATGAAATTTGGCATGGTAGTTACTTATAAGACGTAAATGCTCTCAAAGAACAAATTCTAAAAAAATTCGAAATTTAAATGGCTGAGATGAGCGAAAAGCTTTTCTAAAAACATTCTAAATTACAATTTCTATGGAATCTCTGGAACTACAGAACCATTTTCAAAAGTGATAGTGGCAAATTGGTGGTAACAGTCCCGGCTGTAACATAGGCTATATTTTATGTCGGTGCCACTAACCCCAGAGGAGGGGGAGGGATGTAAAAAAGCAAAAAAAGTTCTAAAATTTCGATTTATTTTCGACATTAGTGTGGCTTAATTAGTAATTTCTGAATTATCTGCGGCAGTAAAATTTCCTCTAATGTAAATAAGCCAACGAATACCACTTAGCATTTTTCAAGAATTACGCGAGCAAAGCCGCGGGTTTTGCTAGTATTATAATGAAGTTATAATATTAAAATTACGAAGTTCAAATACTTCATTTTTTTCGATACAAAATATAATATATTTGAAAATATTGCGTATAAACTCTGTCTTTTTTTTCAGGTACGTTCGTAACTATATTATATAAATACTTAGCACCTATAGTCGTCGTTTGGCCCGCCCGTCCGTCCGTTCGCTTATAACAGCGCAAAAACTACCCAACCGAATAGTTTGAAATATAATATATACAGTCGCTGTCGAATTTTGTCGAGTCATTTTAATTTTCATGAAAACCGATTCAAACTTAAAAATATATTAATAAAAGTTTTCTTCATTCTATTAAATCCTACGATTCGTAATTAATTCAATGATATCCCATGATAGGTAATGATTCTAGGTTGCCATGATGATTACGTCCTATTTAAGATGGAGACCTATTATTTTCGTATTACTGAATTTAAAAACCGAATTTGTATACTAAAATTGTTTCATTATAGCAATCCTATATTCTACCGACAGTCTGTTGGATAGATGTTTCTGGAGAAATAGATATCAAATGGAAAATAAAGTCTAAATATGGATTTCAAGTTCTGAAAATTTCAAAGCTAGGCTTAAATTTCCCATTGGAATTTTCAGTCAATGTCAATAACAGATAAAATGTTGCCAACTTGAAATGTACTTATTTTATTACGAAAATAAATCATATGATAATAGCACACGGTATAATTCATTTTTTTAGTGAAATAATAACGATGATTTTTTTTACATTGTCTTGTATTGGATATTTGCGCATAGAATAATTTTAATGTAACATAATTGTAATTAATTGTTTGTAAAAGGGCTTTGAAAATTAATTTCATAGAATAAAATTAATATTTATGATATGAAAATATGCACATGAAATAAATTTTGTATTGATGCATTTGTACATAAGAGTGCAACAGCTATTACACCAAGATCCAAATATTTATAAAATTAGTTATAGTACAAACGCACCGAATTTGTCACATTTGACGACGTACAATTTCCGACTTGTTTCTATTATTTTTATCATTTAACTTTTGTTTACACTGATGGGCAGGCATAATTAGTTTTACTACTTATTTCCGTGTTCTGAAAAAGTAGACATCCCACGAATGCTACATTAATATTCAGGAACGCGTCGTGAATGTCATCGTTATTTATTCGTTAGTTTACTCCTTTCTTGAAAGATTGGTTTCAAAAGAGATTATTTTTTTAAAAGTCGGTAAGAAAATTTAAAATGAATTTCACGTTTCTTCATTGACATGGCGAAGCTTTCATCGTACACACGATAAGCAATTGGGAAAAAATATGTATTTTTTAATTTAATTAATTAATTATTTTTTTATTATTACAGTAGAACCTCGATCGATCGTTTCTCAAGGGACCATTCGTTTCAAACGATAGTTGCGGGAAAACGATTAATGCGGGTCAACATAAAATATTTTCGTGTGAAAAAGTATATGGCACAAATAAATTGATTACATTGAGATATAGAAAATTTGAAGGAGAAAAATACTTACTTACTACAAAAATTTTGCGAAGCAGAATAAAGAGGAATAGATTTATTTATTTACTGGAAATATTCGGAAATTTTAGCTTGTACACACTGTTTTCTTCTTAACCCAAACAATAAATTTTCGACATTAGTGACATCTTTCTGCTCTCTTTCGCTTAATGCATGTGAATAAAGAAAATTTCTCATTGCTTCAAATCCTTTAAGTTTTTCAACAAGCGTTGTAACTGATTCTGTATTGACATTTTCGTCTTCATCGGTATCATCATCCATTTTTTCATTCTCTGCGATCATTTCTTGAAAAGAAATCAAGCCACATGTCGCAACCTCTTCATCAATTGATGCATAATCGTCAAAGGTGATGTTCGAAGCATTTGCCCCAAACTGTGATAAATCATTTTCCTCTTCATCGTTAGCATCAGCAGTTACATTTTCGAGTTCTGTGACATCCCCCTTAGCCTTATCAAAAGAGTTAATTATAGTTTCTTTGGTTACTCTCTCCCAGGCAGGGACAACGAAATAAATGGCTTGTAAAACATCAATTTTGATGCTATTGCATTTTCCTTTATCCATCATAGCTAGAGCTTTTCTAACTAAATTATTTCTGTAATGGTGCTTGAAACTGTGAATAATACCCAAATCCAGGGGTTGAACCCAACTAGTGCAACTAAAAAGGATAAAAATGAACTGTTACATTTTTAATGAAGATTTATCCGGAGGGTGTGCTGAACAGTTGTCAATGAATAAAACTAATTTTCTTTTTTTTCTTTTACAACTGACTTGTCAAAATCATTCAGAAATTCAGAGAAAATTTGATGTGTCATCTATGCTCTTGAATTAGCATGGTCCGACACAGGTAAATTTTTGATGTTTTTGAAACACCTTGGTTTTTCTGACTTTCCGATTACAATCGGCATTCTTTTATCGCTTCCATCACTATTTGTGCACAACAAAACAGTCTTTTGAACTTTTGCCTCATGACAAGCCTCTCCTTTTAGTGCCAGAGTACGGTCCGGAAAAATCTATAAAAAAAAACCGTTTCATCCGCATTGTAAATGTCACCAGAGTCATATAGTTCAATTAATGCCGGTAATTCGAAAAAACAATCTTGAACCACTCTGTCATCAACAGCTGCGCTTTGACCACACAGTTTTTTAAATTTTAATCCATGTCGCTCTTTAAAGCGTGAAATCCATCCATTTGAGGCTGTGAAATTTTCAATACCTTTTAAAGCAGCGATTTCTAGGGCCTTTTTCCCACAGAATTGTTCCATCTACTGGATTTTGGGATCCTCGAGCTTGACGATACCAATCGTATAAAACAATTTCTAAATCTTTGTACATTGATTCTCGACCACTTTTTCGTTTTTTCGCCGAAATGCCGTACTTATCAAACTGCTTTCTAATTTCAGCTTTTTTTTTTTTAAATTATAGAATTCAATGTTGAAGGGGGTAAATTGAAACGTTTAGCACTTTGAACTCTTTTTTCAAACGGATGTTTTTCTACGTATTCAATGATACGAATTCTTTCCTCTAAAGTACGAATTTGTTTATCCATGTTAGTCACAAACAAGTGAAAAATAATGAAAACAATAGACACACAACAATAGCCTATCACAGCCCAAACTGAAATTATAGCCTAACGTAAAGTGACAATGTCTTAACTTCTAGAAGCTATGACGTTTGCAGCTTATCCCCGCCCTCTCTATCAATCGTTCAACATTTAAAAAAAAACACACAAAGGATCTACTGCCCTCCTTAATTTCATTGGATGAAAGGCCTTCATCCCCCTCCGTCTCTCGCTCTGAATGTGACTACTTTAATAAATACAGATATCCGATGCCACGTCGTTAACTAAAACTAAGTTCTTATTCTACTTTTTATAAAGACAATTCACTGCTCATCATTTTACATTTTTTTTTATTGCAAACTTTCTTTCGTTCCACCTGTACACTGGAGGGGGCCTACTGTATCATTATTTTTAATATCACAATGTTGAACAGCTTGTTTTTCTTGCATATCGAGCTAATTGAAGCGCATTTATTGTTATAATTTACGTAATATGAACGCGCGCCTATAAAATATTTTAGCGTGTAGCATATGATTTTTTTTTTAGACCACTGACCAGGCCTCTACCTGCCAGGCTTTTGCCTAGCTTAACGAGTTGATACCTGGCAACGGGGCGAGGTTTCGCCTGCTCTCCGCTTGGCGAAGATGTGTTTGTTAAATCTATACGCCGACGTGGCTTCAGTGCGTCTTGTTGCTTTAATTGCTTTTTCTTAGTTGGCCGGTTGCTAATTGACTTTTGATGAGGCGGTTCAGCACTGCGCAGTGTAGCGAAGTCATGCCGGACGGATGTGAGATGCTGGGATATTTACTATTTCCTCGCTGCATCGCTCATCCATACGTCACGCTATCGCTACTCGAGTTGGTCTCGTAATTTAGAACCTTGATCTGGTGACGGGACCTTCACCAGACTAGGCACCACCAGAGGTGTATTTCACAGGTAACTTGGAGGACTTTACACCCACGACGGATTTTACATGCACCGGGCGCCATTAGCGTACATGATCGCTGCATCTGAAAAGGAATGGGGTTAGACATTTTATAACACTTTTAATACTAGAAACTAAGTGCTACTTTTAGACTTTAAGTACTATTACTTTACTTGGATAGCATATGATTTACAATGCAACAGAAATATTTCTTGCTTTATATGATCGGGGGCGGAAAAACTACTTTTTTATTGTAGCGAACTACAACTACAACTACTTGTTTTTAAAAGTAGCGCTACAAACTACTTTTCAAAAGTAGTCACTACTTCGCTACTTTCAAATTTTGTCAAAGGGAATTTACGCTAGAAAGGGAAGACACGGATTAAATAATAAAGTGACACCTCATTATATCGCGTTTGCCGGCATAGAATTAAATAAATGCGACATAACCGAGGGCATTAAAAAATTAAGAAAGATAACACACAAGGAAATGTTTTGTGTTTTTCTCCAAAACGTTAGTTTATACACACTTAACAGATTTTGTAGCAAACTTAAGAAAGATGTTATAATCTAGAAAATTACAGAAAAAAAAACTCTAAATGCAAACAACAAATAAATCTGTAAATAAAGCAATTCCGAATAATAAGAAACTCGGGGTTAAAACGTGAAGACCTAATAACGAGTAAATAGACAAGTGTTGCCAACAAGAAAATTAATTCCTTTGGTGGGTTAGTACTTGATTTCAGCGGGAAGTATGAATGGAAAAAAATCTATGACTTCATGTTTTGCTATACACTGTAGCTGAGATTTGTCACGGCGATTCGGAAATTGTTAAGCAGAATAAATTCTGCACAAAAGAATCAAGTTTCAACGACGTGATTTGCAGAATGACACTTTTGTTTTCCTGAAGTAGGGTTAAAAGTAGCGTCGCGCTACTCGCTACACTACATTGTTCAAAATGTAGAGCGCTACACTACAACCTACTATAAAAAGTAGAGACTACTGTAGTTTCGCTACTTGTAGCACGCTACTTCCGACACCTGATCATGATGCTAGACCCCTATAACTTGTATCCAATTTAGTTATCAGAAAATATTTAGCATTCTAAGGGCTATTCAGTAATCTTATTATTTTAGAAGATTTCATATTTTTTGGATACTTAATATACATAAAATAATTAGGTTATTTGTTTAGGCCGATTATCTGCGCTAGGGATATAGGCCTGCAAAGGGGGGGGGGGTGGCCCTCCATGGTTGTCTTTGTAAGGGAATCTAACCCGTATTTAAAGAAGGTTCGAAGAAAACCACGGAAAACTCCGAACGGTTAGGTCGACGAGCACGACAAGTGTTTGAACCCAGCGCCGCCCGTCTATACCAGCTTTGAGAGTAGAACTTCTCAGCCACGGGTGGGGCCATAAAATAATTAAATTAGAGAAATACCTCAAGGCAGCATTTCTAAGTTATAATCTTAACTTGTAAATACTCAATATTTTCAATGCTTTATTAGGGTACAATTTAGCTATAATTAATATGCAGAATTCGCTCCAAACTACAGGGTTAGTATCAATGAATGACCGGATTTTAAAAAAATATATTTTAAAAACTATTACACATATTATAATATGAATTATATATGAATTATATATGAAAGTAAAGAAAAACATTCCAAGTTTTTTTTTTTCTGTCAGTTACAAAAGTTCGATGTGTGAATCTTTCGTAACATGGCAAACATATCTAATCCGTAATCAAGTAAGTACCACATATTTTGCAGTTTTGCACTATCACCGGTTCTTAATGCCGTATTGATGCGTTCTTTAAGTTCTTAGAGCAGAGTTGCCAAGTCTCCGGATTTTTGCACACCAGTAACTTTTTAGAGAAAATGTTGTAATTTTAAATCGCAAAATGCTCGGATTAAATAAAACAACAATTTCTGTACTAAATTACTGGTATCCAAAAAGCCGGAGACTTGGCAGGTCTGTCTTAGAGTGTTTTCGACAATGGTGATTTATAAACAAGATCTTTGTTGATGTAATCCCACAAAAAACCCTTGCATATTTTTATACGCAAAAAAAATTTCGGTCATTGTCGGCATTTTCAGTTTCAATTACTGCGTTCTACGGGAATGCGTATACTGCCATCTATATGGAGCGACGACATAAAAACTTAGAGTGTTTTTACTTAATTTTCATATACATCATTAAAATATGCGTAATAGTTTTGAAAATATAAATCTTTAAAATCCGGTTATTCATTTACGCTAACTCTGATTCTTCATATATTCAGAAATTTCTTTTAATATCCTCTAAATATTTCATATATGCATAGAAATTTCTTTTTCGAAAACTTTCTAAGTCATTCATAGTCGTTCATTTTCACAAATGTACAGTACAGTCGTGAAGAAAAAAAAATATCACCACGACATTTTATTTTATCACCAAATTCTCACTTACGAGAGGTGTTATTCGTCTTGGAATTGTGTTATCTATAATCTACTTTTCGAATAGTGAATGCAATTTTTGGAACAGAATATGTCTAAATATTAAAAATTGTACAGACTTTTAATTGCCGAAACGTCAGTTGAGGCTCACTGTGCAGACGCGAAAAGTTTTTGGTTTCTGTCTGTTTGTCTGTCTGTTCCGCGATAACTGCCGTAAAAAGCGCCCGATTAGGTTGATTTTTGGTGAGTATGTTGGTGAGGTACCCGGAATGAGCTGTATAGTTTTTAGTTACATTTGGTTCATTCGTTCGAAAAATATAGACCATTTCGTTTTATGTCATAATGCTTTCCTATGGGAATGCAGACGATTTTCAAATTTCATTTTTAACTGAAATGAAAATCATATATTTGAATAATGGATTTAAACGTAAAATTACTGCTGCTAATTTTTTTATATGGAAGTTTTAAATATATTCAATAGCTTTAAAAATTTGCCGATACATTTATTAGAATTTAGAAATTAACTGTTTAAATTATTGGAACATTTTTTGCATCTGTTCGGGAAATATAAAACAATTTCTTTTCATATATTTTACAAATTTTAAAATGCATTTCTTTTTACTTTGTTCTTTAATTTATTAGTTGCTTAGCAACCCTATTTCAAAGAATATCAAAATAATAAAATTCAAGTAACTCTCACTTGCTGCAATATTTTATTAGCAAAATAAATTATTTTCGGAAGATTTTAATATTCTACTGACATAAATGAGAATTTATTTTGACACAAGTTTATTTTTTTAATCTAAAAAGTTGCATGAATAAGAAGTTCATAAGAATTTCAGAATATCATTGCGTAAACCGTGTTTAATTTAACTCTTCTAATTTCTGAAACCACTGAAGTATGGTATATGCCTGTAAATATGCATGTAATATAAAAAAAAAAAAATTGCAGATTCAAAAATGCTAAATAATATGAAAAGTGAGATTTAAAAACAATGACTTTCAGAACTGACGTTGTCTCCTGATCTGCAGATTTACTAGTTTTCAGAAGGTAACACCTACTTTCGACACTTTATTTCATTTATTTGGATTTCTTTGCCCGTATAAAGGTGTAGTTTATATACAGGGTTAGCATTCATGAATAACCGGATTTTAAAAATGTATATTTTCAAAACTGTTACACATATTATAATGAGTGACATACTGGGTATCCTAAACTGGACTGACTGATTTTAAAATTCAATAACTTCCGAACGGTGACAGATATTTAAAAAAAAATTCTTGCAGGAGAGTAATGTATAATGTCAGGAGTTTTTTTTACTGTGATTCCTGATTTTAGTTTGAATTATCAGCAATAGATGGCGTTGCGAGCAACAGACATCCAATCGAGACAAAAGCAGAAAACACCCAGCATTGATGTGAAGGAAGGATGTTCAATACATGAAGGGGAGATCGTTCACCAATAAAATCTTATCCAAAATAAGGCACATCAAGATTGTAATAGCGAATGAGACCCACTGCATGTATTGATATAGTAACCTTGTATTGAACCTCCTTCCTTCGCATCAATGCTGGATGATTTTAGTTTTGGCCTGGATTGCACTCCTATCGCCCACAGCGCCCTCTATTGCTGGCAATTCGAACTAAAAACAGAAATCGCAGTTTAAAAACTCCTGATATCATACATTACTCTACTCTCCTGCAAGAATTTTTTAAATATTTGTCACCGTTTGGAAGTTATTGAATTTTAAAATCAGTCAACCCATTTTAAGATACCCGATATAAAAATAAAGAAAATCATTACAAGTTTTTTTTTATTTACAAATGTTCCATGTGCGTTCGTTTCACATATTTTGCAATTTTATACTGTCAACGGTTCTCAATGCAGACCTGTGTCCTGTAAGTTCTTTGAGTGTTTTTGGCGATAGTTCATAAACAAAATCTTTGATGTAACAACACAAAAAGAAATCACATGCGTTAAAATCCGGGGATATTTTTTGCGTTATTGGCGTCTTTTTAAATTCCATTGACCCAACGCCCCCTAGATAAGAAAGCCGTGACACGCGTCAAGAAAACGTCATACCAAGCAGGCAAAACAAAGAAAAAAATTCGAACAACTTGCATGTTTCGATTTCGATGGCTCGTGGAATTATTAACTATTGGTAGTAAACAATAATTATTAATTTTATGAGCCAATGGAATCGAAACATGCAAGTTCTTCGAATTTTTTTCTTTGTTTTGCCTGCTTGGTATGACGTTTTCGTGACACGTGTCACGGTTTTCTTATCCTGGGGTGCGTTGATTGATTGACCAGACCACGTTCTACGTGAGTGCTACCATCTATTAAACGACAGCCAAAAAAAAAAAAAAAAAAAAAAAAAAAAAAAAAAGAGTAATTTTTTATATATATAAAGTATTAGTCATTATATGTGTAATAATTTTTTTTAAAATATAATTTTTTAAAAATCTGATAATTTATTTATGCTATCTCTGTACTTCTTAAATCTTCATATAGCATTTATCAACAGCAGCTAAAACAGCATGCGGTCAAAGTTTGGGGATACTAATGTTATATCCACATAAACAACTTTAATTCATGCCTTCCCCAAAAAAATCTTTCGATTGAAATATTTCTCTTTGATTAAGGTACAATGTATTGGGGATACTAATGTTATATCCACATAAAAAACTTTAATTCATGCCTTCCCCAAAAAAATCTTTCGATTGAAATATTTCTCTTTGATTAAGGTACAATGTATTGGAATACTCAAATATAATCCATATTTTTTATGTTTTCGATTCAAATAAATATTTTTAATTAAGAAAATTATTAATAATTTATAATTAATGAATTTATAAAATTTGACCTATATTAACTTTTTATATAAAAAGAATGGGTGTCGCCCCAATTATGGCTGTGTACTTTTACATTGCATATCTATACTTAGTTTCTGAGATATAGAGAAATTTTACTTTTTGACGGCCCCAAATCTCAGAAACATTTGATGATTTATATTATCTCTGCAAATTATTTTTATATGGTGTTCCTGAGTCATAGCGGTCTTATGGCTACCACGGAGATATACCTGCATCATATAAGACGCCTATTTTTTCGAATAGTAATTTTTGTCTTATATACGACAAATTCTGTATTTATATAAGGCGAAGATTAGCGTTAAGAAATACTGGCGGAATTTAGCCCCTGTGGTAATAAGGCTCTGCCACTACTACAGTGAGGTAATATAGTTGCATGTTTTGAGTCATGTGAATAATGGCGCCATTCATTGTTTTCAACTAGGTGAGGTAAGCCAATTTACGGAAAGGTTCGACATGTCTGAACTATATTATAAAGGAAAACCATTCTGTGAGCAACGCTGACGTATGGATGATAGTAACGACCTGAGCAAACAATTTCGCTTTTATGCAAATTTATTAACTTCTAAACCTCGCAAAATTTTTATTTTTATACCGTCGAATGAAGACAAAATTTGCTTTCAAATAAAAAATAATTTTGTGTTTATTAATTTTATGCTTATATTTTCAAATAAATGCAATTTGTGGGAATAATGTATCTTAATTTACAGATTTTTTTAAAAATAATTTTCAAGCATGATTAAAAAAAAAAAAAAAATCTATCCTTATAGCGTGCAGCCCGAATACGGAAGATTAATCCATTTGCACTTAAAACAATGTAAATAGTTCATCATTTATAACATTGTGTAACGAAATTAAAACTTCCCCAAAAATAAATAAAACAATTTTAACATATCGAACTAACTTTATTAATTGAACTAACATTGATATACTGAAAATAAAGACAGTCTGCTGCCGTTAGTGAAATCTTTTTTGATTTCTTTGGCCATTAACGCCTGGCATACGTATATAATTTGAAAGTACCGTTTTTAGTAAATTTCAAAACTGTACATAATTGATACATTGATACATAATTGATTGATAACATTAATTGATATTATTAATTGATACATAATTGATTGATAACATTAATTGATAACATTAATTGATACATAATTGATTGATAACATTAATTGATAACATTAATTGATACATAATTGATTGATAACATTAATTGATACATAATTGATATTTATCATATGAAATTGCTGTTTGGTGTAGTTAGTCTGCAATATATATATATATGTTGATTTTAGACATAATGCTGACAATATTTGATGAAATAACATATATTTACTATGAATATTCTTGCGAATTTCCTCTGAAGATTCCGTAAGATATTCATAGTTTTCAAATTTTTGCTTTTTCGTTTTTATTAAGTTTAATTCCAGCAGTATCCTTTCTGTTGCTTTTTATAATATCTCATCCTTTGTTTTTCACATATGTTTTCATTTATATACATATATAATTATAATTAATATATATATATTAATGTAATATTAATGTAATATATAATAATATATTAATATATATATATATACGTTAAACGTCAAATATATATATATATATATATTGGCATTTTTAATTTAAAATGTTTTTCACACGTGTTCTATAACCTGGGAAGCCTTCTTGTATCTTGGTGTATATATATAATATATATAATACTTTTTTTTAATTTTGCACATCTGACATTATTATCCATTATAACGATTATGGTGATTTATGACGAAAATAAGTCCTTAGTATATCAAGATAAAGGTGATTTTAATTCGCATTTAACCTCTTTTGATATTCGCAGTATTTCGTTCGAACAAATGCAAATTTCATTTAAAAAACTTAAGAATAAAACCAAATTTTTTTGTCGGAAATATGACAACAGGAAATGTAGACAAAATAAATTAGTTTTTAAAGTCATTTGCAATTTTTTAATATGTAATGGATGATAAAGGAAAATGTTAGTAGGAAATAAAGACAAATAGTTTTAATAAGCTCACGAGCTTTAAATGCAAATTAATTGTTTTTCTTTCTGTTAGAGATGATATCAACCAGAGATTAAAGATTACTTATTTGAATATTTGTTTTTTTAAATACACCTTCAAGTCGAAGATCATCATGAGGTATAAGTTTTGATAAATGAATGTTTATTTTATTTTATTTTATTCTTTAAAATAATCTATTAAAAAGTAAGAACATGATTCAACTACTTTTTTTTTAGTACTATTGTATGGGAAAGAAGTACATGGAATGCTCAAATTTGAATTGCTGCACATGCTTAAGACACCTTTATCGATAAATAAAATGTCGCATATTTCTTTTTGAATATTAAATATATCAACAGAAATTGTTTAATAAATGTATGCATGTACAGTCAGCGAAAAGACACAAGTTGGAAATTGTACGTCAAACGTGACAAACGATGTACGTTCGTACTGCTATTATTTCAGTGAAATTAATTATATCGTCTGTTATTATGATATGATTCATTTCCGTAATAAAATAAGTACATTTTAAGGTGGCAACATTTTATCTTTTGTTGACATTGACTGAAAATTCAAATGGGCTTTGAAAATTTCAGAACTTGAAATCCATATTTACACTCTTTTACCATTTAATATCTTTTTTTCCGGACACATCTATCCAAAAAACTATCACTAGATTATAGAATTGATATAATTAAACAATTTTAGTATACAAATTCGGTTTTTAAATTCAGTAATACGGAAATAATGAGACGTAATCACCATGGCAACCTTAGAATCATTACCTGTCGTGGGGTATCATTGAATTAATTACGTATGTTAGGATTTAATAGAATGAAGAATGTGACTATAACTTGGTCATACAGGTTATAAAATGTTATATACGTTATATATGACTATAACTTCATACATGTCAAATAACTTGGCGATACATCTCGGTCGCTTGACTGTTAATCCTCGGAAGGTGCTATAACAAACAAGTTGGAAATTGTACGTCAAACGTGACAAATGAGGTGCGTTCGTACTGTAGCTAGTTCTATAAATATTCAGATCTTGATGATTTTTAATTCCGTGAAATGAATTATATCGTCTGCAGATTAATTTTCGTAATAAAATAAATATCTCGGTCGCTTGACAATTAAACATTGGAAGCTCCTATAACAAGAAAGCACGGATTTTTTAAAAAAAAAATCAAATTTCTTAATAAATGTTTTTATTAATATTTTCCAAAGTTTTGATTCAATTTTCATAAAATTTGAAATGTCTCGACAAAATTCTGCAAAGATAATATATCTTAAATTTTAAACTATTCGGTTGGTAGTTTTTGCGTTGTTATATGCGGACGGACGGACAGACAGACGGACGGACCAGACGACGACAATAGGTGCTACGTATTTATATAATTACGAACACACCTAAAAAGTGCCGATTTTAAAAAATTTCAAATTACTTAATAAATATTTTTATCACTATATTTTAAAATTTTGATTTGATTTTCATAAAATTTGAAATGACTCCATAAAATTCTGCAACGATTATATATATTAAATTTCAAACCATTCGGTTGGTTAGTTTTTGTGCTGTTATATGCGGACGGACGGACAGACAACCGGAACAGACGAGAACTATAGATGCTACGTATTTATATAATTAAGAACGCACCTAATAAGAGAGGCATACATTTTAATCCCCATACATTTCCAATTGTCTCAGAAAAAAAAATCTGGAAATCATCTATCTCCAGTTTTCTTTTTTTTAACACTTTCCAACATAGTTGAAAAATGTTTATGAATTCGGTTTGTCTGTCTACCGTCTGTCTGTCCGTGCTCTAACTTGCGTAAATGTACTCTGATTTCCTTGAAATTGATATATATTATTGGGATTTACTACGGCATGTTTGGTAATGAATATTAAGTTCGTAGCATTTATGACTATTTTACAGGGACCTTCAAAATAATTCCTTTATATCACGGTATATGGGAAAAAATCGTTTGTAGCTTATTTTAATAATGTTACGCAATTTTAAACAGATTCAAATTTATACATATCACTGAAGTTACTGTAGAATATGGTATGCATAGAATGTATCGTTCATTTACAGGCCACTCAAAAGATTTTTGCTACAGTCTATGAACAATTATTTCTGGTAGCTCGTTTACAGTTGTGGTACGCGTTTTTAAATGCAACTAATTTTTTGCATATTAATTGATGCAGATATTCTATAGATTATATACAGGGCTGCTGCAGAGGTCTCACGTACACTCTAAAAACGACATTTTCAAAACTGAGCAAAAAATACTCAAATCTGAGTATGTCACATAGTCAAAATAGCTCCGAATCAAAATGACTCAAGTTGGAAACATGTGTATACTCATTTCTGAAAACATGCACACATGTGTCCATGTTTCAAAAATGAGTATAAACCAACTTCTATGTTCTTATTTTCGAGTATTTCCATGTTTCAAAAATGAGTTTGAAGTGATTCTAATCATTTTTGAGTATGTCCATGTTTCAAAAATAAGTATGAACTGTGCTCAGTTTTGAGCATGTCCATGTTTCAATATCCTGAGTATTTCTGGTATTTCAGAATCGAAAGCATTTGGGTCATCCTATCTGAAACAAAAAGTTTCATAACAAAATGAAAACATCGATTTACTCAGATTTGAAAGTGTCATTTTTCTCAGTGTAGAAGTGAATTACTCGATTTTAAATTTAACTATTATTTTGCTAATTACTTGATGTGTATATTTTTTATAGACGATATACAGGGCAGCACAAAAGATCTCGAGTACATTTCCGTTTATTGACGGAAATTACTGAGGGAGAATTTACAATTGTGTATGTATTTCCTAACTGAAGTAAATTTCAGCATACTGTGTAATATAGATAGAAATGTATAGATCATATGCAGGGTGCACAAAATAATTCGGATATTTTCTTTGACTATTGTGTAGTCATTTCTGAAATTGGGTTTCCAAATGTGTTATGAGTTTTCAAAATTGATTACCTAGTAAACTGTGAAGTTTTGTCGCAGTATTCTGAATGTGTTGGAAAGTGTTTCATAATTTATGCTTGACGCATGAGTTTTCGTTCTTTTTTAATATTTAAATTTCTACTGGAAATTATATCTTCATTTTTTACCTTAGATTACCGAACGGAAAGTCATTCGGTCAAGTAATTTTGGAATTATCAATGATTATTTTAAGTTTGGAAGTCCTAACGTTAAATTCTTTGTAATTGTTGCAAAACAGATTGCAGTGCGAGTTTTCTTTTAAAAAAGTCCTTCCAGCCTGTACCGGGAGGAAAAGGTAGCTTTCCTATATCTTCGTTTTAAAATTTTAGCTAATGTTACACGAAAACAGCAAGTTAAAATGCAAAGAAACGTTTACAAAAGGTTCGTTAATACTGAATTTGAATAAGAAATTCGCCAAATTATTGAGCAATAGCCAAATTGGCTTCATTTATGAAGAGTTACTTTGGTCGCCAAATTTGGCGATATTTCGACAAATGTCGCCAATTTTGCCAATTTTGCCGCCAATGTCGCCAATTTTGGCGCTAACGGATATGAATATATAGTTTTATGCGTATGACTGGGAAAATTATTACAACAATGAAAGAAAATAATTTGCGAGTAATCGCGTTAATGTGCTGTTTTGTTTCAAAATGTCATCCACCCTAGAATTTCAAACTGCTCTATCTCAGCCATTTTTTAAGATAGAGGTAAACCAAAAAATGCTCTGGAATCCTTGTATCAAGGCCTAACACGTAATTAAAAAATAAATTTGAATTTTTAACTTTTTTGTATATTTATTTTAATTTTAAATTTTTAAATGACCGCCATCTTGAAACAAAATGGCGGAGCAAGCTGGCCAACGAACTCGGTCGAGACATTGGTTAGCTTAATACACACAATTAGTTTCATCAAAATTGATTTATAAATACGAGCGTTATCGTATGACATAGGTCCGATAACGGAGGGTGGTTTGGGGTCTGGGGGTAATGATCGGTGAAAATATATCGAAACGTTCCGGAACTGCTTTCCTCCGAACGGCTGCAATAGGTAGTTTTATACTTTTTTGTATTGAAAGCTACCTAATATAACTTAAAAACTACTTTGTATAATAAGCTGTAATTTTGAATTCACATATTTAAAGCTTTTAGAAATCGAATTCTGTTAAAAATCTTTATGGGATTCAATTCAGTTAAATATAGAAAACTCTCTTATATTGAACGTCATATTCACATTTATAAGTTAAAATGCACAACGTAAATACGTTGATTTCACGATTTAATCGTTACTAAAATAGGTGAAAATACAATATCAAAGTTATAAAACATTAAAAGCATTTAGATGTCTAAAAAAACAAAACAAAAAAACAGATGTCAAAAATATTTTGAGCGCTTTCAGAAAAACATTAGCCATTATCAGAAGAGATAAAATGAGACGAAAACTGTAGCTCTAAAAAGAAGAACACTAGACAAGTAGCAAGGTCAAACCCATAAACAATATTTTTTTTAAACATGTAAATCGTTTTTTAATGTTTTAAAACTTTGATATTGTATATGCACCTATTTTAGTAGCGATTAATGCATTTACTTTGTGTATTTCGCAATTGAGAGGGTCGGTGCAAGAAAGTACCAAGGCACTTTTTTGGTGAAATAAATCTAACACTGTAATCTGTTGCTTAACATTGTAAATTATAATATCCAACATATAATTTGTTTCTAATCTCACTTGGTGGCAGCCTATGAGACAGGTTTCGTTTTTGTCCCAGATGTTTGTGCCCCCAATGAAGATAGCTAATTTACGAAAAAGTGATAGTAATATCATTAAAGTACTTGTATAGTACTTGTAAGATATTGTTACTCAGAATATCTCAAATATTACTTGTTACATTATATGCGAAAAAACTTTATGTTATAGATCTTGATTTGAGTATTGGATCAAATTTTCAAAATGAAATATCTCAGAAATTCAAAAATGTGGTTTGGCACTCTCTTGCCCCGACCCCCTCAATTATTTATTTTTTTCGAAAATTCATTTTAAAAAAAAGTTATTTTCGAAATATTTGCGAAACAAACCTGAACTGTATCGTGTTTTTTTTTTTTTTTTTTTTTTTTTAGCAGAAATGGATTTCTAGAAGCTTCAAATATACATACGAATCCAAAATTACAGCTTTTTCCGCTGAGTAGTTTTTGACTTATGCTTAAAAAAATGTCCGCATTGAAATGTGTTCTGCATTGATTACAAATGATTTAACATTAGAAGTTCCAAAATTTAAAACTTCATAATTATTAAACTACTTTACCGATCGAACACACTGTATTTTAGGCCTACTACATAAAATCTGTGTGTGACTAACGTGCGTCTCATTTTATTTACCTTTACTGTGATGTAATGGCCGCATTGGTAAAGCGAAGTTACATACTAGCGAGCTTTATACTAGAATAAATGGTGGAACGAAAGTTTGCTCCCCCGAGTCAGAAATAGACTTTAAACTCTTGAATATGTAGATTCCACAATTAAGCTCTTGAAGTGATAACCAAAAAGCGACTCTTTAATTATTGATAATGTACAGATATATTTCTCCGAAAACGAGGTAGATAGCCCTCGTCTTTTGATGTGATCAGACGGATCGCGAGATGCTATCTCCATAAAGCTAGGCAGACGGCCAGCTCCAATGCACTGGTTTCGTTCATACATGAAACCCTATTCGTCTCTCATTTCTCTGTCTGTCTCTCCGTCCGTCAGAGTCCGTTCTCGGAAACTGTATAAGTTAGAGACTTGAAATTTTGTGTACTTACAGCTGAATACCCCCTGTCATACGACAAATAATAAAATTTTGAATACGGCGTTATCTACCGGAGATATTAATTAAAACTCATTAAAATTGCGCAGAAATTCAGCTTAAAGAAACCTGATAACACATCTGTTTCTATTCCACAGAAGTTCACGGTTGCCGTAAAGAGCTACGCTTCCACATTCTCATAAAAGTCCCCTTTTCAGAAACACCTCTAATAATCTGTCTATCATCACGCGAAGTTGGATTCCGGTGTGAAAAAAAATCGCATTTTCAAGAAACAAAATTTCGAAAAAATCGAACCAAAACTTTTCAGGATATCAATTAAAGAATTTTAATTTCCTTTAAAAAAAGATCAGTTTTTAAGGGTTTCGTTCACGCAGCTGCTGTGAAATCGGAGACTTATGCGATTTTTCAGAGAGACATCATCGCTCTTCTTATCAAATGTTGAGGAAAGGAAGATAAATAAACTGCAGATTTTGAATGTAGTAAGAGATTAAAGTTCTATTATTATTATTATTATTATTTTAATATTGCGTTTACCGATTTGAAAATTATATGCTTTTTTTTTTTTTTTAACAGTGAACACAGAAATCTAATTTTTAAAAAGATCGCATTATTAAAACCGACGTTATATTTTATGACTAAATGCTGATTTTTTGTATAGAAAAAAGAAATAAAACGCTAATAGACAATGATGTAATTAATAATGCGAATAGAGATTATTAATACACTGGCGAGAAAAATTAAAGGAGCAATCATAAAAAGGTGCTTTAACACATGGGCTGATAAGTTCCCGATCTAATAAAGAAAACACAACTTTTTAACAAAACTTTATAACTTTATAACTTTAATTAATAAATAACATAACTTTAATAATAATAATAATAATAATTTAATAATAATAATTTAATAATAATAATTTAATAAATAATAATTTAATAATAAATAACATAATTTTATAACGAAAAAGCTACAAACAGAGCACAGAATCATCGATTCGTTGTTGTTTTTGGTGGAAAAGTCAACACGCGTTTGCGGCACCCATTTTGACAACAGCTTTTCATAGACAAATGTTTATTCAAAATAAAACCTACACGTTCCTTGGATATCTTCAGAGTCTGAGCTATCTCCTGCAACTTCACTTTACGGTTCCCCAAAACGATTTTGTGGACTTTTTTTATGTTTTCCGGAGTAACCACCTCTTTTGCATAGTGCATCACGGGTGTCCGTACGACCACGTTTAAATTCAGCAACCCAGTCAATAATGGTTGATTTACTTGGTGCAGTGTCTGGATAACGCTTATCAAGCCAACCTTTTGTTTGAACGGTGTTTTTTCCCATCAAGTAACAATTCTTGAAATTCTTGTTTATCCATTTTTTTGTTTATCAACAAAGTCATTCAACTAAAACCACTCTAACGTTTTATCTACACTGCGAATCATCATGACATTTTTTCTGCTACCTTTTAAA
The DNA here is from genome assembly GCA_963931845.1 of Maratus michaelseni. Lineage (NCBI taxonomy): Eukaryota > Metazoa > Arthropoda > Arachnida > Araneae > Salticidae > Maratus > Maratus michaelseni. Next base: position 165,395,631 of record OZ007600.1, read on the forward strand.
GGTTAGCATTTACTAAAAAAAGCATCGGTACGACGATTGCAACGCCATCAGTGTGCCAAACCGGGAACTTATCAGCCGATGTGTTATGTTAATTCTGTTGCGGGAACTTCAATGAAAGGTGATTGGTAAGTAACTCAAGGCTAACGTTATCACGTAGTCCAATGGGATTAAACTTTGCTACAGACAAATATGCAAATTTTTAAGCCCGTTCTTTCGGCACGTTTGTAAAGGAGTACATGTGGGTGATTTGAAGTCTAATTTCAAGGATTTTACGTCTAGTTGCATAAAATAGGTAGCTTGTAGTAGGTGGATTATGTCATCCAGAAGATATTTGACCGATTGTGAGAAATGGAGTGCGATAGAGAGAATGGAAGCAAGACAGACACTGACAGGGGTCTGTAAAGACTTAAAAATAGCCAAAAGCGCCATGTCAAGAATCTGGAAACTGTTTAGGCACTGGTAATGTGCAGAGACAACCAGGTCAAGGTCGAAAACGTGCCACAACAGACGGTCAGGACCGTTATTTAGCAACGATTGCTAAAAGAAACTGGCAACTGACGTCAGTTCAGATTGAAAGGGAGTTCGCTGCAGCAACAGGAACTAGACTATATAGATCTACTGTAAGCGACAGGCTGCATAAAAGAAGGCTGTAAGCAATGAAACCCATGATTTGTATTCTACTAACTCCAGCAGCGAAATGCGCCCGGTGAAAGTGGTGCAGAGATCATCGTCATTGGAGTACCACGGACTGGAGCCGAGTTCTCTGTACCGATGAATACCGATTTTGTTTGGAGAGTGATTTCAACGCGTTACCATATGGAGGGAGAAAAACGCACGAAATAAGGCTGCAAACATCCGTGAAAGGCATCAATACAAAGGTCCTGGAATCATGGTAAGGGCGGGCATAATTTTGAATGGCCGCACTGACCTACACATTTTTATCAGTGCAACTGTGAATGCTTAAATATACAGAAATGAGGTTCTTGTTCCTCATTTCTAGTTGTTTAGGGGTGCAATCGGTAATAACTTCCTCTTAATGGAGGATAATGCGCGACCTCATCGTGCTGTACTAGTGACTGATTATTTTGAGGACGAAGGAATCCAGCGAATGGAGCGGCCTGCATATTCTCCGGATTTTAATCCGATAGAACATGTGTGGGACACACCAGTACGTCGACTTGCATCTCATCAACCCCCAACAAGAACTCTCCAGGAGGTTCGGAGCACTATTCATCTTGAATACACATTGTTGCCGCAAGCACTTCTGGTTAATCTAATCCACAGTTTGGGTAATCGCTGTAAAACTTGCATTTCGGTCAGAAGTGATCACATACCTTATTGATTTTTCCTGGGTGTCTCTAAAATATTGTAACAGTACAATTTCCTTATCCCCTATTATATCACACAGTCCTATGTTTTTATGTAAATTTATTTTTTGCAGAAATAGGCAGTTCTGAATTTTGAATATATGTCAGGCATGACAAAATAAAGATCTTGTGCAAGTTTCATGCTCTTATCTGCAAATTATTTAAGTTCGATGAGTTTTTATAGTTGTTCCTTTAATTTTTCTCGCCAGTGTAAAGAAGGAGAGAGGGGAGAAACTACTTTTTATTAAATATCGCATTTAGTTCACATGACAGATATTATTATGACAGAGCTGAATAGCGGGTTGCTCCTGCTGTCGGGTCGGTTCAGATATTCGAAAAAACGAAAAAACAGACCGGTAAATTTTTATTTTATAAAAACCATGACTTTTTTTTTAAAATATGAAATTTATTTGTATTTATTAATTATAGGATAAAGTGTTTTGAAAGGAATATTAAACTAAACCATTTGCGCAATCTTCGATCACATTTACCCACTTGTTAAACTGATGTTACTCAAAATGTTTAGTACCATTGTACATAGATATCATTCGTCATTTAATCAAGAAATGTTAAAATACAATTAGTTTGAATTTAAGAAGTTCTTATTTAAACCCGAGACTTTCTTTTGACTCTAATCCACTTTGTTTCAGATATCAGTCACTAATAAATAATTAATAATAATAGTTAAATATAATTAATAATAATTAACTAGCTGAACCGCGCCCGGCGTTTCCCGGGCCCGTGATAATAAATTTAAAAAAAATCGTTTTTATTTTTTCTCTTTAACCCGATTTTGTATGAAATTATATTTTTAAATGAAAAATTCGCGAAAAAATATTGATATTTAATGACAAAAGCACTCATTTTCTTTTTCTTTTTTTTTCTTTCTTTTTTTTACGCAGGGTTTTACGTTTTATAGTTTTAAAATAAAAAGTTCTTTTTGTCCGAACTCTTTGAAATTTTTATTGGTGATAAATAATGTTTTACAGCCCGTGTAAAAATTTTGTGAAAAATATTGTTATCTAGATTTTGAATTTACAGGACTGGTAATTCACCGAGGAATCTCAAGTGAGACAGTTACATCGACATTAATGAGAACATTTATCGTAAGGCACTTGTAACTGTTCACAAGCTCTCCAATGCCATTCGAAATTCATTTAATTTATATCATGGTAATACAATATCTATTTATATCTCCCTGCTTTATATACAGGGTGATTTTTTTTAAAGTTGTGAAAGTAAAACCCTATAACAAAAGAACCATTGATCCAAATGACCTGAAATTTCACCAATATGCTCCCAAAGCAATGGGAATTTTTTAGGCATAGTTAAAAAAATACTTAAAATCGCACCCACAGATGGCGCTGTGGGTTAACATCAACTGGTTTCCTTCCTCTACCGGGTTATAGGCTCAGTGAAACAGTCTGTTCAAATTTCAAAACCATCTTCCGTAAGTCTTCTAACGTCATTGGACCTTTTCTTAAATTCTTAAGTGTTCCAAATCTCTTAAGAGGAGTTGCTGCACTGTCATTATTCGGATAATACAGTTTCACTATCAACGCACTGTTCGTCAATGAAACTGTCATTGCGAGGATATCCGTAGAATAATGAACACGAGGTGTGCATGCTTCACGTTTCTATCGCCACTGTACGTGTGTCATGCACAAGCTTGTCTCCCGACTTTGCTGCATATACAGCGCCATCTGCCGGTGGGATTTTAAGTTTTTTTTAAACACATCTAAAAAATTCCCATTGCTTTGGGAATGATTTTGCGCCGGTCGTACCCCAGCATACTGATACAAAGCTTAAAAAAGAACTGTAATTAAATGTGCTTTATGTAATGTACCATGTTGTTGTATATTTGAGTCTGCTGAATAAATGAGAAGTTTGTGGTTTAACAAAATCGTTTAATCTAGAAGTAGTACACTTGTGTATTTTTAATAATATCGGAAACTGAAATTCTGTGTTTGACTCATGATATTTCTTTCATAAAGTTTATTTATTCAATGTTAATATTTTTTTGCTTTTCTTCATATTTTGACTTTATACATAACATGATTTTATTCTTTACAGATTTTCATCCACGGAGAGGATTTAAAGTCCCTCCACAAACAAATACCCCCGACGATTCTGCCAGAGGAATTTGGCGGCAAACTTGGTCCCTTCGATAACAGTTCTTGGCACGCGAGTATCTTCGCCAACAACGAATGGTGCTTGGAACAAAGAATATATGGCTATCAGAAACCACAAAAATCATAGTGATAAAGTAACCGTATTTAAAAAAATTGATGCTTATTGGTTATATAACATCAGTAGTATTTTCTTGATGACTCTTTTGGCGGCAAATAGACTCGTGGACACTCTATTTCTAAAATTAAGAATAGAAAGAAACAAAGACTTAAATTAATTTATTGTTATTACTAGTGAAATTTCGGGTCATTTGGATCAGTGGTTCTTTGGTTATAGGGTTTTACTTTTACAACTTTAAAAAAAAAATCATCCTGTATATGAAAGCTCAGAGGCTTTTATGGGTATTCACTTGTTTGCACTGCGCCAAGGAGCACGTCTGTTGAGCATCTCTTGGTAGAGAGATATTTTTACGGCAAAATGTAGCCGAGGAAATGATTTTGCGCCGGTCGTACCCCAGCATACTGATACAAAGCTTAAAAAAGAACTGTAATTAAATGTGCTTTATGTAATGTACCATGTTGTTGTATATTTGAGTCTGCTGAATAAATGAGAAGTTTGTGGTTTAACAAAATCGTTTAATCTAGAAGTAGTACACTTGTGTATTTTTAATAATATCGGAAACTGAAATTCTGTGTTTGACTCATGATATTTCTTTCATAAAGTTTATTTATTCAATGTTAATATTTTTTTGCTTTTCTTCATATTTTGACTTTATACATAACATGATTTTATTCTTTACAGATTTTCATCCACGGAGAGGATTTAAAGTCCCTCCACAAACAAATACCCCCGACGATTCTGCCAGAGGAATTTGGCGGCAAACTTGGTCCCTTCGATAACAGTTCTTGGCACGCGAGTATCTTCGCCAACAACGAATGGTGCTTGGAACAAAGAATATATGGCTATCAGAAACCACAAAAATCATAGTGATAAAGTAACCGTATTTAAAAAAATTGATGCTTATTGGTTATATAACATCAGTAGTATTTTCTTGATGACTCTTTTGGCGGCAAATAGACTCGTGGACACTCTATTTCTAAAATTAAGAATAGAAAGAAACAAAGACTTAAATTAATTTATTGTTATTATTATTATTTTTTTATACTTTTATGTTAGCTGGACGCCACTGATAACTCACCAAATCTTGTTTCAGTCGGCATCATTTGACCTGCAACCCTTTCAATTCAATGATTTGAATTTTGATTTCAATTCAATTCTCGAGATTTTGTTATTTCTATTGATGTGTTTGTGTTTATGTATTTTATCATGATTATATTTTAGCTATTTTTAAGTAAGTTTTTTAAGATATATTGCAATGTTAAAATATTGGTTATTTGTTATTATCTGATCTTAAAAGATTGTCGAGAAAAAAAAAAAAGATTGGCGATATTCAAAAAATTTTAGCGATCACTGGCGCTTGGCTAACATGAAAGAACCTATTTTTTTAATAACTATTAGGTACGAAACTAATTTTATTTTGAAAATTTCAGTTGATAGTTTTAATCGAAACAGAGTAAAAATTAAATTTGCAAATATATTTATTTGCGCATTTGTTATTCTTCTATTAAATAATAACATTTTAAAGGTTTATCCACGTCGTACTCACAAAATCGTTCTTTTTCTTTTCTTTTTTTTGCCGTTTTATAAGACTTCGTGTAAATACAGTGAAACCTCCATAACTATTATATAACCAAATAGTGCATACCTTTTTCATTCCACAACACATGCATATTTGTATACTTTTACCTCTGAAAAGCGGACATCTCCGAATAGCGGTCGAAATCTTTTCCTCAGTATGATTCTAATGGATAGTCTAAACTCTTGCCTATAGCTCTGTCTCGAAATTTCCATGATAGTACAATTTTTCTTAGTACAATTATGTCAATTTTCCCCGTACCTGATGGAAAACTTTCGGAAGTATTTTTAATGTTCATGAATGGCATCTTCTTAATCTTAATTCTTCTTAATCTCTTTAACAAACGGAATGCAGAAAAGTCTGTGGTGTAAATATAAAATTGAATTTACTGATATTTCTTCAAACGAATCACAATTTATTTCCGTTTATGATTCTTTTGTCTCTAAATATGTGGAAGTTGATACGGACGTGTGATTGGAGACTTTTCTGTGTAATGGAACTCGACTTTACTGATGTCTGTCTCTCATAAAACTGGAATTCTTTTATCGAAAATGGACTTTAAAATGTTTTGCTGATAACAGAGTGAATTTATTTAAGTTTTATTTGATACTTTTTTCAGCTTTAATTTATTTCTCTAAAAACGTTTCTTTACACTCACGAACTCATTTCATCATTTTTTACTCCCAATGATTGATCAACAAAATAAAAAAAATCACTGTTTTTATTACAGACACTTAAATAAAGCCACGTTTGATCTAGTAGTGCCATAAATGTCTATTTAGCACCAGCTAGGTGTCAGAGTCACAAACCCGAAAATTTTGCCCAAAGTCAACCCGAAACACGAACCAAACCGGCAAAAAAATTTAGTCAACCCGACTGAATCCGACACACTTCAACGCAAAACCGGTTTGAATCCAAAATATTAAAATACGAACCTGATTTCCACTGCCACGAAACAAATTAACATCAACCCGACCCGCAGTTTGATTCGCGTTCGGGCAAAATCGAGTTTACCCGACCCAATTCAATACTCCACTGTGTGTTTTTTAAAGCGACAATTAGAAAGACGTCCCCCAGAAACCTTGAAAATACTTCGGAAAGCTGTCTAAGAGATGTGGAAAAAAATTGACATGACTGTACTAATAAAAATTGAACATAGAAATTTTGAGTCAGAGCTACAGCTAAGAATCAAGGCTATCCATTAGAGTAAAACTGCGGCAAAGAATTTGGCATTTTTGCATAAAAATTAATTTTGAAAAGCGATTCTATAAATTACAATAAACCTTCCTTATTAAAATTTATATATATATTGCTCATTAACGGAATTATAACTTTATAAAAACGCAAATAACTCTGAATGATGTATCGGCGGAAACAGTCGCCAAGAACGTCTGATGTGTTATATAACTAACAAGTATAAAATGTATCCATTCTTATATTGTTCCTACGTGGTTCACTGGTGAGGTATTTGATCTATTAAGATACTATGGGATGCACTTAGTGGGATTGGAATGGGTGAATGACATTTTTTTAATACCTCACTAATTATGGTATTTGTTGGGTGTTTGTTTTCCCTCTTGTTTATAGTTAAAAACATTTCTGTAAGAAATCTGTTGTTGTTTTTATCGTTATTGTTATTATGGTTCTTTGTTGTTATTGAAACAAAGGCATTACAAGTTTCAAGTAATCAATACTGTACTTATATATTGTAAAATTTTGGTGACATTCTAGTTAGCTTTTGCTGTATACCTTTTAATTATTGTTGTGCAGAATTGCAGGATATATGTTGTTGTGTATGTGAATCAGTTGTTGTGATCACTAATGTTATATGTTTATGACTAATTTAAAACAAATAAGGGATATAATTATAATATATAATTTTATCAAAAATTCTCACAGATAATAAAATCTCCTGTTAAGTTTAAGAGAAATTTTTATTATAGGATTACAAAGCAGCACAAAAGGCATAGACGAAATAAAAATTTAATAATTCGAAATGTTACAGACAACGGTTTTCATGAAAATACACAAAAATGCATGGAATTTTTTTAATAATCAAGAAGCCTGAACAGTTGCATTTGTCACCGAGAGTTAGTACTGCAGTTGTCTCAAAATTGTTGCCTGTAGTTATTTGTAGCTACCATGTAACATAAATAGATCAGTTTCAACTGACGTCACACCCTAGCAATCATCTTAACAACACAATTAATTTTGTTTGCCTACCTTTTTCTATCCATTTTGATTGGTTGGGAGATAATACAAGGTGACAAATTGACGAATTTAATTGGTTGGATACAAACTGAAGGATTGTGATCTCGTGGTTGAGACTGATATATGAATTTTACACATGTCATGTTAGCTGTGGTTATATAGGAATAAACACCAATAGGGGGGGGGGGGAGGGGAGAATATTTCAATTCTGTTCCCTGATGTCCAATGAACAGTCTTTTTCTGAGGATATACACTGTTAAAAAAATTGCAGTAGAATTACGAGCAGAGGCCGGCAGCAGAGATTCCAGTCAAACCCCGTAAAAAAAAAAATCCATGCACATCATTTTGTGCAGCCCGTAATTTTACGGGGCAAAGTAATACAACATTATAATGCACAGGATATAATGGACTTTAAAACACAATAACACTTTACTTACTGTTCCGTAACACGTAACACGTTAGATACTCATCACAGAATCGCTGTTTTGGCGAGTTAAAATTTTCGAAACACGAGTAAAATGAAGGGTTACACCCTAGCGGAGGACAATGTATGGGGTCGTATCGTATTTTTGCTAACATATGGGCTAGAACTGTAAGAATATGTAGATTGCTCTTAATTTTCTAAGTATCTAAGGGATAAGGCCTCTTATTTAGTGGATAAGACCGTTTTCCATCAAATAAGACTGTTGCCCGTGAAAATTGAAGGGCAAACGCTCATAAATTTACAGTTTTTTCTGAGAGTGTATATCCGCAAAGGCGTGTTGTTGCTACTCGTGGGAAATATCGTATTAAAGCAAAATTCCTTTTCAATGCTCTGCAGAGTAGTTTCTCCCCTCTAAAATCTGTTTTTCACAGCCATCTGAATACTAGGTCCATGCGCTGATAAAAAAAAAAAAAAAAATGGTGGTTTTGTTAGGTGAAAAATTTTGTAGCGTTTATACAGTCCCTGGAATTTCAATACCACTATTTAGTAAAAGTATTTTTCCCCTTACTTATTCGCAGAAAAATAAAGCGAAGAATACTTTTAGAAATTACTCGTATTGAAGTTGAAGGGACCGTAAAACTCTAAAATAAAAGGCCTACTGGCGCCGCCATTTTTGTGTCATCGCGTAGGCCTTGTATTTAGAGGGCTGTGTTTTCTCACTAATGACATTCATCCAATTGGAACATTTTTAATCCTAGTTACGTCGCGAACTGTAATGCGCCGCTAAGCAAAATGTTGACACAACTGAAACGTCACTTGTTGGGTAGCAAACGTAATTATCCTGGCAATAACATTTACGTTATTACAAAAAATCCTATGTTTTTATGCACATATCTGTAAAAAACACATCGTGAAACTTTCTATATTTCTCCAACTATTGAATTTTTATTTCTTCTGTAACTTTTGCATCATCCGGTACTTGTTATTTAATACATTTAGGAAACTCTGATGCACCATTATAAAATTTAAAAGTGATATCGATGTTTTCAAAAATTGTTTCTTTAATTTTATATTTGTTTTAACACTAGAACGGCTATTGGGGTCATTTTGGTTTTTACTAATTAAATATACATCGATTAGAACCAGAAATTTCTTCCAAAGAAGTCAAATATATACCGTACAGAAATAGTTTAAATAATAAACTCTGGCTTAAATTATTTCTTAAGTAATTAAGTAAATAAGTAATTAAGTAAATTATTTCGTACATGAATAATATTTTCGGCCTTTCTAATGTTAAAAAATGGCAAAATTTGAATTAAGTAAAACTCACTGCCTTTTAAAAAGCACTGAAAATTTAAAGAAACAAAAATTCCGAGAATATTATGCCGTTATCGGATGACTTCATATTTTCTAAAGGTGAAAATTCATTATTGAAAAATAAATTAGTGAATTATTAAACCCCTAATAAAATGTTCCCTTAGGTTTACGTAAAAATTCTTACAATAAACAATTAGTTCTGACTCATCCTTTTAGTAATTCTTGCATTTCGTTGAGTTTTTGATTTTTTCATACATTTAAAAAATTGCTTGTCGAATACGTTATGTATCTGACGTCATATGTTCTGTTGGGGGAAAATTGGACATCGAAAAAAAAATTAGCCAATTATCAAACTTGTAATAAAATTCGTGAAATTTTACAATATGCAATTATTTCTCCCTCTATAATTCCAGCATTTCGTTGAGTTTTTGAATAGTTTCACGCATTTTTAAAAATAGATTGTATTTCAATAATTAATTTTATTTGTTGTTTGAATATTTGAAAACATAAAAAAAATAATTGACTTAAAAAAAAAAGTTTATAAAAAAGGAAAATATTTAAGGAGCTCATTGACAAAATCTTTTTGTTGTTAATTTCAACAAAAAAATTAATCTGGATCAATTCATCTACTGATCCGTATTTTGTGAAGAATGTTTATTACTTAGAGTATTTATTTCAATAACAGTTTAAGACGAGAATGGAATTTGAAAAATTAAATATTTAATGGATTCACTTGCAATTTGGCAGGGTTTTTAAGAACGGGCTAATATACTCATGCATAAAATTTGAAACTGAAAAAAAAAAAAATAATTTTTAATAATTATTATTGCATTGTAAATATTTTAGTACGATAAAAAATTGACATATTTCAAAATGTTCCACGCGAAATTATTTTGCATAAAATATGACAATATTTATTTATGAGATAATTTCCATAAATTACAATGGAAGATAAAATGAACTGTAAAAGTTCAGTGAATGTATACGAAGAAAAAAGTATTTTTATTATTATGCTTTGTTTTTTCTAAAACAATTTTTTCTACACTGCAAAAAAAAAAAAAAAAAAAAAAAAAAGTGTTGATTTTACAGTATAATACTACACTGTTAAAAATTTGCAGCAAATTGTCCAGTCATTCGACCGTTTTTATACAAAACGGTTACATCTAATCGCAATTTAATTCTACTCTGGCCATATTATTGCTCATTTTATTGTCCGAATAGAGTTAAATAACGATTAAGTAACCGTTTTCTAGAAAAACGGTCAATTGACTGGAAAGTTTGCTGCAAATTTTTAACAGTGTAGCATCCCAGCTGCTAGTATTATACCGTAAAATTAACAGTAGTAAACAGTAAAATAAGCAGTAATACGCTGCTGAGCATGCGTGGTAGCGTATTACTACTTATTTTACTGTTTATTACTGTTAATTTTACGGTATAATACTGGCAGCTTATTTGCCAGTATTATACTGTAAAATCAACACTTTTCTTTCAGTGTATATGCACATAAATTTCAACACCAAAATATCCCTGAAATGCAACTTTTTATGCTAACATTTATTTATTATTGTACAGATGATATGTAATATAAAATTCAAAAGAATCTGATTAATAGGAATGCGTATAAAATGTTTTCAAATTTAGAAATGTACGAAGTTTTCAATTTTGAGAAAACAACATTTTGAATATAAACAACTGTTTAAATACATATAGTTTGTTTACAAATATAAAATGTTATATATCCGCGATGGAGCGTCAGAATTGAAAAACTCTTTTTGCATCAGATGAATTTGAGCATTTATTATCACTCAACAAATCAATAAAAAAATCGATTTTTTAATTCGAATTTCGCGATTTTGAAAGTCCACTGTCCATTTAACGGATATTTCATATTTAAGCGATTTTCCCGTATTTTTCCGTTTCTCAGCTATAGACAAAAATATTTTTAACATAATTGTATTTTAAGATATATGTAAAATAAAAAGAGATATGAAGTGTATTTTATATACCGCTAACCAGGCCCCTACCTGCCCAGCATGAATGCCTAGCTTAACGGGTTAGTACCTGGGTGCGGGGCGGAAATCGCCTGATCACAGCATGGCTGTGATCCACCTGACTATAGATTTGTTCACATCGCTGCTGTGCTTGATCTCTTGTGATTTGCTATCGTTAACTTTGTTTGCCCGTTCAAGGTTTCTGTTTAACTTTGTTGAATTGACAGATTTAATAGGTCTCGTAATTTAGAACCTTGATCCGGTGACGAGACCCTCACCTGACTTTTAGAAACAAACAGGGAAAGAAAATTTTAATTAATATTAGTTTTACGAAATTTTTTATAAAAATGCAGGAAAGCCCTCAGACGCCCAGAGGGTTAAATTGCCAATTTTAAAGCAAAGAGACACAAGTGCCTGATTTTAATTTATGTTCAATCAACCTTTTAAAAACACTTCTAGCGTCATTTTATCGAATTTGGAATATTATAAACATGTAGCTAAGATTTATTTTAAATTTATTTTATTTTTTTTATCCTTATTTGTTTTATCTTCATTTGGTTTATTTTCTGAGACTGTATTAAAAAGCATTTCAACAGTATACCTGTTGCATTTTACTTCAAGGATATTACTTTAGGAATCATCGATTAGTATATAATTTATTCTTTTTTTACGTAGCATTTATTGACACGAGTTTCGACAGCTTTTCTGCATCTTCTATGCTTTTACTCTTTAAATATTTAACTTTCATATCCATATAAATGCAACACTTTCTGCATTTTTATGAGTTGCCATATATTTTATGCCTATTGTAGGGTTTTGTATAGTAGTATTGTACATATGTATCTTTGTACGGCTTTATCTAGGCTCACTGTGTTTTAAAATATTGTTAATATAAAGATTTATGTGATCTTGAAAAAAAAAATCCTTAAAAAAAAAAAATCCTTTTAAAAATATCCTGTGGGTTACAGCGTAAAAACTTTTAGTCAAGATGACAGTAAAAAACTGCTTATTTTACAGAAAAAAGAAAATATGTTTCTAATAATCAAATATAGTACAAGTTTCCTCGCTTTATGCGGTTCCAGTTAATGCTATTTTCAGTTTGTGCCGTATTTCTTTTTCAGACTATCCCTCGATTAATGCGGTGGTAATTCGATTAGTGCGCAAAGCCCGGAATGAGTGATCCTAGTTTTCTAGACAAACGGCGCCGAATCGGCATGAAAATTAAATAAAAATCCGACAAGAAATGTGACCAATGGCGCGACAATTGTACAAAAGTCTTTATTACGCACCCTTAAAAAAAAAATCTGTAATTTTGACAGAAAAATATTGTATTTTTTACAGAAAAAACTGTTTTAAAGAAAAACATTTTTTTTTCCTGTAAAGAAATGTGGATTTTGTAAATTTTACCGAAAAAATCTATTTTTTTTTACACAAAAATGTTTTAATGAAAATATACACATGTTTTCTGTAAATTAAACGGTTTTCCACTGGCGCCAAAGTTGGCAGTTTTTTTCTGTCAATTTAAAAGACTTTTTTTTTTTTTTTTTTTTTTTTTTTTTTTTTTTTTTTTTTTTACAGTATGCAGAATTGAATTTGAAATCGACTTTTTAACGTATCTTGATTATCACTTATTATATTAAATCACACGTTAATGTTAATGGAAGTTCATATAACTTACATAAATTTTACTAATGGAATTATGAATAAAATGAATAAATAGAAATTCTATGAATAAAATGAATAAATAGAAATTCTATGAATAAATAGAAATTGTACCGTACAGCTTCAACCGTAATCGGTTCCATAGGGGCAAATTTTCATAAAGTAAATTTTAATAGCATTTTCGCATTTTATAAACGACTTATTCATGCCGAATTTCTGTCATAATGAATTCAAAAATCTTCGATTTGTTTTTATTGTGGAAGTTTTTCCCGGTGGTAGCCAAGTCCTGCGATTCCGCAATATTGTGACTACATAAACAATCCTCCTGTCAATGTCAGTGAAAGGCATTATACTACCGCCAAGGCAAACTTCCACTAGTAAAAACGAATAGAATATTTTGACTTATTTATGAAAATAATTTTGCATGAATAAGGTGAAATTTTCTATTCAAATTTACTGGTAGAATTTTGCTCCAGCTGTAATCAGGACCTGTTGATCCGATGTAAAAAAAAAACTACAGCCGCCATCTTGTAACTACATCCTCAGTTATTTCACACTGAAAGGGTATACACTACGCTATATGTCTACACCTCCTTATTCATAGCTCCATTATTTTACGTAAATTTTTTAAAATGAAGCTGTAGTGTACACTTTCTTATAGTAACACATCACAAACACCATCGTAGTACATTATTATATTGTTCTTTATGTATACAGGGTCTTAAGAAAGTTGCCTGTAAATCTATTGTAATTTTTTTCAGCGCGATTTCGATGAGTGCAATAATGTCGCGCGATCAATTAACCACAGTAATCGAAGAAAACTTGTACATATTTGATTGTTACAATAAGATAAAGTAGATAAAAAATGCAAACGTTTTCCGGTGAAAAAAAAAATAGTTTTCTTGCTGTGAGCTAGGGTGCTATTATTTTTCTGTGAAGTCAATAAATTTTGTTTTTTAAAATGTAGTATTGTTGTTTAAAATGTATATACCATATAAAATGAAATTTAAATGTTTCCTTAATACGAAATTTTTATTTTTGATGAAGGAATAATTGTTACAATTAAAATTGACCTTTACCCATAGGATTTTTTATATGCAGCGTATTTTGTACATACACATGTTATCTTTATAAACCACAATTTTTTAATTGATTCATCATATTGATTTCTGTCTTGTAAATCTAAAATAATTTCTGATATTTTTAGTTTTTTCAGGTGATTTTAAATCCAAAATTTTAAAGTTACCGAGCTAATGATTGGTTATATACATGAAAAAAAAAGAAAAAAAAATTGAATATGTTATGTAAAAATCATTTAATGCCTATAAACTGATCAGCCAAATGTTTGTTTTTTATATCATTAAATAAAGTTTGTTTCTCCAGGTTCCTCTCTTTATATTGTCTCAACACCTTTATCAAATTTACGTATTTTTCACATATTGCCAATAATTTTGTGTTGCGTTGAAACAACTTTTGGTGTTGCAGTAGCTGCAACCATAAAATTGTGAAATCTCGTTCGGACGTTTGGAGCTCCAATTAAACCAAAGCTACAAATGTTGGAACAACATCTCATCATCTTATGGTTGCAGCTACTGCAGCACCAAAAGTAGGTTTAACGCAGCACAAAATTTAACCATAAAATTGTGAAATCTCGTTCGAACGTTTGGAGCTCCAATTAAACCAAAGCTCCAAATATTGGAAGAAGATCTCATCATCTTATGGTTGCAGCTACTGCAGCACCAAAAGTAGGTTCAACTCAGAACAAAATTTAACCATAAAATTGTGAAATCTCGTTCGAACGTTTGGAGTTCCAATTACAACCAAATCTCCAAATGTTGGAGCAAGATCTCATCATCTTATGGTTTCAGCTACTACAGCACCAAAAATAGGTTCAACTCAGAATAAAATTTAACCATAAAATTGTGAAATCTCGTTCGAACGTTTGGAGGTCCAATTAAACCAAAGCTCCAAATGTTGGAACAAGATCTCATCATCTTATGGTTGCAGCTACTGCAGCACCAAAAGTAGGTTCAACTCAGAACAAAATGTAACCATAAAATTGTGAAATCTCATTCGAACGTTTGGAGGTCCAATTAAAACAAAGCTCCAAATGTTGGAAGAAGTATATCATCATCTTATGGTTGCGGCTACTGCAGCACCAAAAGTAGGTTCAACTCAGAACAAAATTTAACCATAAAATTGTGAAATCTCGTTCGAACGTTTGGAGCTCAATTAAACCAAAGCTCCAAATGTTGGAAGATCTCATTATCTTATGGTTGCAGCACCAAAAGTAGGGTTAAACTCAGAACAAAATTTAACCATAAAATTGTGAAATCTCGTTCGAACGTTTGGAGCTCCAATTAAACCAAAGCTCCAAATGTTGGAACAAGATCTCATCATCTTATGGTTTCAACCACTGCAGCACCAAAAGTAGGTTCAACTCAGAACAAAATTTCACCATAAGATTGTGAAATCTCGTTCGAATATTTGGAGCGCTAATTAAACCAAAGCTACAAATGTTGCAACAAGATCTCATCATCTTATGGTTGCAGCTACTGTATCACCAAAAGTAAGTTCAACTCAGAACAAAATATAACCATAAAATTGTAAAATCTCGTTCGAACGTTTGGAGCTCCAATTAAACCAAAGCTCCAAATGTTGGAACAAGATTTCATCATCTTATGGTTTCAACCGCTGCAGCACTACAGGTAGGTTCAATTCAGAACAAATTTTTTAACTGCGTACGCTATAGAGTACACTGTAACAGTGTGCGTAACTGTGTGCAGTAACAGTGCTGTAATAGTGTTGATTCAGAGGTTTATTCCACCATATACCTTCTGGTACAGCCCTGTTGTCAGCTTCGAAATTTGAAACTCAGTTTGTATATGCACACAGATGCCAATTTTTAAGCTTTTTTGTTACCTCGAAAATGTATGTCAGGTACCTTCGAAACTTGTAAATTAGAGGAACTTCGAGTAGTATGGAATGCCATTATGAGTCGATGCCATTGTGAGCGTTTGAATCGATATTGTTTAAAACCCAAAAACCGAATACAGTCACCAACTTCAACTATCTGTGATTAGTTATTTGTAGGCAAAAATCATTTTACGAAAATTCACCACTTACAAACAAATAATAATAATGAAAAACTTTTTTGGAGTGTTTTATGAGATAGTCGGGTAATATGGAATAGAGGGTTAAAAACGAAGAAAACGAACAAAATTTAGAAAAATACAGATTTTATAGTACGAAGGGAGCATTATTAAAATATAGTATTGAATTTGTCAGTTAATATAGTTTAATTTCATGCACAAATCACAATATAAAGATAGGTCTCTGCGCCAGTAACAGTTAACGGTATTCAATACTGGTATTCAATATAACCCGGTACCGCAAATTAAAAAAAATACCCTCTGTTTAATGCCATTAATCAGGAATTGAAAAACGAGCTTTACATGATAAACTGTTACTATTTGGGTGTACATCATGATTAGTTTTAATTTAACAATATTATTTCTAATAATGAATAAAAAGTATATTGAACACATGTCTTGAAAATTTCCAATCATGTAAAACAAATGTTTATCAGATTTTAAAAAACCCCACACAATAACATTTCCAAACACTTTTCAACTGAAAAATATATTTGCACGTAAACATTTAAAAAAGAAAAAGAAAAAGAAAACACTAAAATAATTAAATTATTACTTGCGAAAAGCATTTAATGATGAAAATTGCGTCATATTTAAAACGATACTTTTATATAGTCTAAAAGAAAAAGTTTTCCCTAAAAATTATAAAAATCCAGGTGTCAGTGACAATTATTACTTAACCATTCTATGCAAGCTAATTTTCAACTGCGCAATTGATCTTACTTAATAAATCACGAAAACAGTCGCCAGTTGTCACGACAGCAGTTGATGCAAACTTGCGGATCGAAAAATTCCCCATTCAAATGGAAATGAATGGCAACTCTAATACAGAAGATCGTCACTGTTCGTGATAATATCATTCAATTTTCCGTAATCGGGTAATATTTTCCAGACAGAGCCAATAACGTGTTTTTAGAGCTTACTGGGTCTGGAGGGGGTGTTGGCGAGTGCAGCTCATAATGTGCCAGTTAGTTTTTTTTTTTTTTTTTTTTTTTTTTTTTTTTTTTTTTTTTTACTATTTTAATTTATATTTCTTACTTAAAACATTTTAAATTATAGAGTGTGATTTTATAAGAAAAAATATACACTAGGAGGAGTAATTACAAACTAAGTCTACAATGATTTTTGGAAAAAAAAAAGATATACAAATACTAACACGTGCATGAACACGCGTAATCAAATGTTCGTTAGATAAAAAATTCCTTAAGAACCACCTCAGAAATGTAATAAAGATAATAATCTTGCATTATGCATGCCTTATTCAAACATGAATGACATTAACGAGTAAACTAAACCGGAAAATTCTTTATGTAATGTATAATTCTTTATGTGAAGTATATCTAAATGATAAACAGATTGTGTTACTTAATTTCATGATGTTAATTATGATTTTAAGGGGATCGTGGACTTTTATTTGATCAAAAATCGAACCAAAAATCGAAATTTATTTTTGTGTGTATTATTATTCTTCAGTTTGTACTGAACCATTTGAGAAAAACTGCATGCAGCTGCGATGATTTTTCGCAAAGTTCCAAACATTTGAATTATGTACACAATCAATTTTTCGGTGTTTTAGTAAACTTTATACCCGTTTCTCTCAATACAGATTTTTTTACGTCTTTTTATGTTTTTAAATGCTCCGTGCGTTTTAATTTTTGTTCAAAATTCATGAAATTGATAAGGAAGAATCCTTAGAGAATATTCTTTACAAAGAAACTGTGTATGCCTTTTACAATTAGATTTCGTTAAGATAATTAAATTAGATTTATAATTTATTAAAATGCTAATTTTTGATGAAAATCTGAATGGAATTCAGAAAAAAACCTCTCGAAAATTAACTATTCAAGGGATTAAAAAACTGATACACAGATTTGTTTGTAATATAGTTTTAAGTGATCCAAATGCCAAATAGAGGAAATATCTTAAAAATTAAAACGCAAGAAGCATTTTAAAATTTGGATTATAAATTTTGAATTTTTTAAAAAAATCTTAAAATTATATTAAGATTAGAATTTTTTTTAAGGCATTCTATATATTTATGGTGAAATGTATATATGCACAAAATTTCATATATCTATGATGAAAAAAATAATCAGTTTTAACGTCCACAGTCCCCTTAATGTAAAAGGTTTTCTGTAAAGGTATTGGAGCCAGAATACATTCAAATAAAGGAAGCGGAGGTTTTTTTTGTTTGTTTGTTTTAAGTAAATAAACTTGCATTACTGTCAGAATCGACTTACTTTGACTAAGTTTAATAAATACTTTCAAAATAAAATGTGCAGATTCGGTAAATTTTAATGTTTTCACCTGGAATTAAACAAGGACGATAAATCATGCGTCAAGCATAGATTATGAAGCATTTTCCAACACATTCAGAATACTGTGACAAACCTATTACAATAAAATAAATAAAAAAAAAACTGCCCAGTTAAACTGAGGGCATTGAGCTCACAGGCTATTCTCACTAATTGTATATCATACTATTATTTCAAAGAATTTGAAATAAGCCCCTGGAAAAATAAAGATATCAACAATATATTAAAAAGGGATCATCCCCCAGTTTCCTCCCTTATAGTTAATCAATGAACTCCCAAAACTAATCAGGGAAGCGCCTTATTACGATGAACCTATATACAAAATTTGGAACAAATCGGATAATTATGCATGAAAAACCCTTTTATCTAAATTAAGGGGGGATTAACCCTCCGTATCCTCCTTTATACTTAATCAATAAACCCCCGAAACTAATCAGTGAAGCGCCTTACCACAATGAACCTATATACAAAATTTGAAATACATCGGATAATTCTGCATGAAAAATCCCATTTATCTAAATTAGGGGGAGGGTTAGCCCCCATGTCCCCCCTTTATACTTAAATAATGAATCCCTAAAACTAATCAGGGAAACGCCTTATTACAATGAACCTATATACAAAATTTGAAGAAAATCGGATTATTCTGTATGAAAAACCCATTTATCTAAATTAAGGGGGTTAGCCTCCCTTTCCCCCTTTATACTTAATCAATGAATTCCCAAACTAATCAGGGGAGCGCCTTATCACAATAAACCTCTAAAAAAATTGAAGCAAAACAGTTATTTCTAACAGTTAGAGTTATCGCGTTACGTACATACGTACATACATACATACGCACGTACGTACATACAGAACTGGCGGGCACTTTTAGCTCTAAGGCTTTGATAGCCTGTGAGCTAAAAAATATATCTATGTAAATAATTTAGAAAACAAAGAACACATTTGAAAACCCATTTTCGGAAATTAACATCAATAGTCAGAATTCCTGTGTACAGTCCTGTATATGATCTATAGGTTTGTATATATTATACAGTATGTTAAATTTAGTTCAGTTAGGAAACGCATAGCATGGTTGAAAATTCCCTTCAGCAATTTCTGTCAATAAACGAAAATGTACTCGAGATATTTTGTGTAGCCCTGTATATTATCTATAGAATTTATACAGACAAGGTAAAAATACAAAAAAAAAAAAAAAAAAAGAAAGAAAAAGAAAAGAAAAGAAAAAAAAAAAAAAAAAAAAAAGACTCATACCACAATTGCAAATGCTATTCCAGCAATTATTGCTCTTTCATATAACTGTTACTGAATATTTTAGTGTGTCCCTGTAAATGAACGGTGAATGCTATGCACTCGATATTTTATAATAAACCTCTTGTAGTTTACCTCAGTGATACATAAAAATTTCAATAAAATAACATCAATAAAATAACATCAATAAAATACATCAAAAACGGTTTTTGCCCATTGATAGTAAAGTAACAGAATTCCTTTGAGTGTCCCTGTATATGAATTATAAATGCTACACACTTAATTTTCAATACCGTACATGTTATAGTAAACGTCAATAACATATGTCAATTGTATGGCAATCCGAGTGTATTTACGAGAGTTAGAGGAAGGACCAATCGCAGACAGACGGACTAGTGGGCGGACAGACAGACAAACCAAATCCATAAACACTTTTCAGCTATTTTCGTATGTGTTAAAAAAAAAAAAAATAAATACCGTTTCAAGATTTCGAAAAGCGATATTATACTTAAAACGATGACTTTACAATAAGTGGTCTATATTTTTAGCACTTTCCAACCTAGTTGAAAAGTGCTTATGACTTCGGTTTGTCTGGCCGTATGGCCGTCTGCCGTCTGCCGTCTGGCCGTCTGCCGTCTGCCCGTCTGCCCGTCTGGCCGTGCTCTAACTCCCGTAAATATGCTCGGATTGCTCTGCAATTTTTATATGTTATTGTCGTTATCTATAGCATGTTCCCTATTTCAACGGAAGTGTGTAGCACTTATAGTTTTATTACAGGGACACTCAAAAGAATTCCGTTACATTGCGGTCTATGGGGAAAAATCATTTGCGGTTTATTTAAATAATGTTTCAGTATTTTAAACGCATTGAAATTTATATATATCACTAAGGTGCATTAGAAGAAGCTTAATATGGAATAGGGTGTGCATAGCACTTATAGTTACTTTACAGGGACAGTCAAAAAAATTCCGTTACATGACGTCTATGGAGAAAAATCGTCTGCGGTTTATTTAAATAATGTTTCACTATTTTAAACGCATTGAAATTTATATATATATATCTAAGGTGCATTACAAGAGGCTTACTACAGAATAGTGTGTGTATAGCAGTCATCGTTCATTTACAGGGACACACAAAAGAATTCTCTACTGTCTGTTAACACTAATTCCTGGAAGTGCGTTTTAAGTTACTAAACGCGATTTTAATTTTAACTCGCTTTTTGTCTATTACGTGGTGTGTATAAATTCTGTAGATCCTATACAGGGCAGCACAAAAGTTCGCGAACACATTTCCGTTTATTGACAGAAACTCCAGAAAGATAACTTTAAACTGTGCTACGCGTTTCCTAACTAAACTAAAATTTAGCATCCTAGCATATACAAATCTATAGATCATATACAGGGCTGAATAAAAGTATTCGGATATTTTTCCGAATATTGTATCTGTTGGAAATTCCTGAAATTATGTTTTTAAATATGTTATGCGTTTTCCAAATTGTTTACTTAGATGTTATCTTTTAGCTTAATAAACGGTATGTTTTGTAAAATTATTTTGGAAGCGTTGGAAAGTGCTACATAATCTATGCTTGACGCATGATTTTTCGTTCTTGTTAACACTGAATTCAATTTGTCTCTCTGCCGGATATCTGTTCGTGCTCTAACTCACATAAATATATTCTGATTGCGGTGCAATTGGCATATGTTATTGAGGTTTAATATGGCTTGCACGGTATCGAAAATAAAATGTTTAGCTATCTACATCAAAACATAATCAGCGTCTTTTTATGTCAAGGTCTAACTGAACCTGAAGTTGGATGAAAATCAGTGCATTAGTTCTTGAGATAGAGGATTGCGGAAAATGTCAAAAAATGCAGCATAGCAGCGCCACCTGTTGGACAATTCACACCAAAAACTAATCAGAACCAATTTCTATCAGAGACTAACTGAATCTAAAGTTTTATTAAATTCCGTGCAATAGTTCTTGAGATAGAGCGCCCTCGAAAATTTTGTCACATACAGACAGATAGAGTCACAGACTCACAGACAGACATTTTCTAAAAACAGTCAAATCATGTTCAGGACCTTCTAAAACGTATAAATTCGTCAAAAACCGGAAGTTGAAAATTTTCATGAATCCAATACTTTCTTCTTGCAAAGATAGAAGAAAGTAAAAAGCATTAGATTCTGTTTCTGACTTTTGAGTAGATTATTTGAAAAAAAAAAAAAAAAAAAAAAAAAGAACAATCATTTATGAAAATGTATAATTCGTGATGATCTTCAACTTAAAGATGTATTTAAAAAACTAATATTCAAATAAATAATCCGTAATCTCTGCTTGATATCAACTCAAACAGAAAGAAAAGCAATTAATTTGCATTTAAAACTCGCGAGCTTTTTAAAATTGTTTATCTTTATTTCCTTCTAATATTTGTTTTATGATCCATTAAATATTACAAAAAATTGAAAATGACCTTTAACACCTTTTTTTTCCCCCTATGTTTCCTATTGTCATATTTCAAAGGAAATTTATTTTGTTTTATTTTTCAGTTTTAGAATGAAGTTTGAAAAGAAAAATGCGGATATCAAAAGAGGTTAATTACGCATTAAAATCACTTTTATCTTCATATACCAAGGATTTCTTTTCGTCATAAATCAACATTCGTCAAAATGAATGATAAAGTCATACGTGCTAAAATTTTAAAAGTATTAATATATCAGGGATTCAACTAGGGGAAAAATATTTTTATTTGAAAGCCCTACTAGACTTTTTTTTTTTTTTTTTTTTTTTTTTTTACGTTTAACACGCACATACACACATATATGTCGAAGGATAACAGAGAAATCCGGAAATAGGCTGTTTGCAAAGAGCCGGGCTGATTGAAAAATCATCTCCCTTTTTCCAATCAGCCTGATAGTTTTAGGCCTATTATGATTTATTTTTATCCAAAGATCTTATACAGCTTTAGGCTAATTGGAACATGACCATTTATTTATATATTTTAGGCTTATTGCAAACAGCCTATACAGCGCTAGGCTAATTGGAATATGACCATTTATTTCTCATCAGCCTGATATATTTTAGGCTCATTGCAAACAGCCTATAAAGCGTTAGGCTAATTAAAAAATGACCGTACTCACTTCTCAATCAGCCTCGTAAATACGGGTTAGGATCCCTTAGAAAGACCCCCACGGAGAGCACTCCACCCTACGGCCTATATCCCTCGTGTAGATAATCGGCCGTCATAAATCAACCAACCAACCGACCTCAATCAGCCTGATTTTTTTCAGGCTCATTGCATCGAGACTATGCAGTTTTAGAGTAATTAGAAAATGACCATCTGTTTGTCTAAACATGGAGTCTACCGTCCTGCACTTGGTCGGGTAGGACCCGACTCGAACCCGAAAGTTTCTTTTGTAGTCAACCCGCAACACGACAAAATTCCGTATATAACCGCAACCCTATCCGAATCCGACAAAATAATTCCCGTTGACACGCAGCCTAACCCTAACACTAAATGAAAATTAATTCATCTTTTTATGTAATTATGAAAAAAGTATTCTACAATTATATCTCTAATATCAATTTTATCTTTTATATTGAAAAATGAACATATCTATAATCTTTAATTTTCAAATACCTCTGGATAGCGGTCATCTCGGGATCGTTGAATAGTGTCTTGCATTGGGTCAGGTTGTACCTAAATTTCTTTTTTCAGGTTGGGGTGACTGTAATTTTCTTTCTCTGCGTCGGGTTCAGCCTAGGATGTTTCTTGTGTGTCAGATTTAGGTTTCCGCAAGTCGGTTCATTTGTATTTTTACAAATAATAATAATAATAGTAATAATAATAATAATGATGATGATGAAAATGAGTAGAGCTTTATTTCAGATGAAGTGACGACACGTTTTCTCCTTTCTAATGCTGTGGCGTCTGAAATTCGGTTCAAAACACCGACTTTGACAGTATTTTCTGAAAAATCGTCTGCCCTTACCTAAAAATGGAAAACGTCTTCCGATTACAGAGTTTCTGAATAAGTACACCAGCAAATTTCATAACGTTTCCGAAGAAAAATGAATTAAAAAATATGTCATAAAGTAGCCAGTTTGGATTTGATGCTTAATGGCCTTGAGGTCTTTGTGTATTTCCAAATTTTGATATAGTAGTTCAAATTTTGATATATTTATGTATAATCCCCACTCTTACTAAAAAAAAAGAAGAAGAAGAAGAAGAAGAAGATGAAGAAACTACAGTTCTTACAAAAAATAAATTTTAGTTCTGTAAATTTCATGCCGCATTTCCATTAACACGTTGATTTAATATTGCATACTATTATGTTTTTTTTTAATAAACCTTTTCATCTTTCCATTGCCAAAAAAATCAAAAATTGAAAAAGATCTCTCGTGAATTAACAGTGGTCATTAATAATAAAATTTGAAAACATTTGTTGGTATTAGCGATAACTTCGTAAAGTTTATTTAGTTCTAAATATCTATGTATACATAAAACTGGCCTTTTTTGCATAAAATATTAATCCAATAACAGAGAAAAAGAAGTTTCGTATCACCGGGCCCCTAATCATTTAGGGAACCTAGGCTTCAGTTTACTCAGTCAATTTTTCAATTCACATTTGCCCTTCTGCGTCTTTAAAAATTTTGAGTAAAGGAATACGAATAATATACTCAGAGGTTTGCTGTGTTTAGTGCTGCCATCTATTAGACAAAACAAAATTCTGTTATGCGGTGTTCTTATGTGTTTCTAATAATTATTTTACCTTAACCCGTTCGGGACCATATATGCACCCTCAAAAAGAGCATACAGAATTTGTTTTAGGCACCAGTAAAAAATAAAAGTAATATTTGCTTTCTCTAATTAGAGCATTTTTGTGATAGTTTAAGTAAAAGTAGCTTTTTAAAAAAAAGTGGTGCCAACCGAATAAAATTTGTGTAAAAGCCGCCGTACCCGAAGGGGTTAAGAAACATTTTGCTTTAGAAAATAACTTAAAAACTAGTTGAATCCTAAAATCACAATAACTTGCGTTGTGTAATTTTCTTACACAAACCGATTTGTTTTTAAAGTTGTTTCTGCACATCATTCCCTTTTTTTTTTAAATAAAATATTAATGATTAATCCAATAAGAGAGAGAAAAAGAAAGTTCCTCATCACCGGGTACCATATCCTTTCAGGTCCCTAAGCTTTAGCTTACTCAGCCTATTTGGCAATTTACCACCTTTGCGTTAAATTGTCATTTACAATTTTGCGGGAAGAATAGAAATTAGGAATAACACAGTCAGAGGTTTTGAGTGTCTAGTGCTGCCATCTATTATATTAAATTATTATATAAAATTTCTTCGTCCGGTCTTGTAGGTCTTATAGATTTTTAGCTCTTTTTTTCTATTTTATTTTATTTTTACAACCCTACGCAAGTTTTTTTTACTTTTTTTTCTTTCGTTCTTTTTTCTTTTTCTTTTTTTCTTTTTCTTTTTTTTTTTTTTAGAATCCAAATCCAAATTATGAAGATTGATTATTATTATTATTATTATTATTTTTTATTTGGCACGTCTTTGATTTCATAAAGATTTCACAGTAAGTAAAGTTAAAAATAGTTAAATTTTTTGTTTTATGTAAGCAGAATATATGTATTTTTGAGATTTATAAGAAACTAGGTTGCTGTATCCAGTGATTTTTTTTTCTATCCATATATTTAAAGCTGTTTGGTAATTCTGTCAAATCAAATATTCCATCGAAATTCGATCGAATACGCATGCGTCAAAAAATCACCGGCCAATGAGGTGAGGGTCTATGACTGTCTCTACAAACGTGTTTGGGATCGTATCATCTGTTGTTTTTTTCTGTTGTCACGTTGCGTTAAACCTAGGAAGATATTTATCTAGAACTCACTGTGGAGTGTTTAGAAGGTATTTATTTTATTTATTTATTGTAATTTGTATGAATACTTAGATGTCCATTTCGGATTTACTGTTTAAAAATGAATTTAGGCTCATAAGTTGGCGAAATCCCGATGGAAATTTTTTTTTTAGATCTCTATCATTTTGTTTATATAGTACAGAAAATAATTATTCAAACGTGTAGAACACGTAATACAAAATTGGACCACTTATGGTCTGTTTATTATCGGGAATGAATCTTATGGTGTTCCGATTGATAATGAAAACGATTATGTAAATATAATGTCAAAAGACAGTACGCACGGTAGTAATATTTTTATTATTATGTGTTCGAAAAAAGCAGAATCTGAGCATCTGAATATAAGTTATAAAATAAACAGAAATATATTATCTCTATTCGATTTAAAAGTTTTGTCATTACATAAGTGGGCTATTTTATTTGTAAAGAGTATGTATGCATTATATTGTTTGTATGTATACAAATCTTTAGAATGTTTTGATTTGCAAACTCTTAATATTTGAATAATGTTTACATTATATTTGTTTGTATGTATACAAACAATATATGTATACAAAGAAGTATATATGCAAACAATGTATAATGTATCATGTAACAATATTAATATTTACATTGTATTGTTTGTATGTATACAAATCTTGAATGTTTTAAATGGGCAAATTTGTAATGTTTTTTCTGTTATTTTTTTTAAATGTCAAAAAAAGATAAATTTTCAAACTTGGTATAAATAACTTAGGTACTTTTCTCTATTATCCCATTGACCACTTTTCATAACAAAACAGAAATATATTATCTCTATTCGATTTAAAAGTTTTGTCATTATATAAGTGGGCTATTTTATTTGTAAAGAGTATGTATGCATTATATTGTTTGTATGTATACAAATCTTTAGAATGTTTTGATTTGCAAACTCTTAATATTTGAATAATGTTTACATTATATTTGTTTGTATGTATACAAACAATATATGTATACAAAGAAGTATATATGCAAACAATGTATATAATGTATCATGTAACAATATTAATATTTACATTGTATTGTTTGTATATATACAAATCTTGAATGTTTTAAATGGGCAAATTTGTAATGTTTTTTATGTTATTTTTTTTAAATGTCAAAAAAAGATAAATTTTCAAACTTGGTATAAAAAACTTGAGTACTTCTCTATTATCCCATCGACCACTTTTCATAACAAAATACTATCGCCAAACTGTATGATTAAATGCCAAAATTGCAGTCCCATTTACTTGATGTCGAAAACATTATACGTGTTTTTTATGTCATCAAGTGGTTTTTAATTCAACATTTGCGTGTATTTTTCATTATGTTTATTTGATTTATTAGTTATTTCATTAATTAAAATAACAATTGTATCCTTAAATTCTTATATTTTATTTATTTATTTTGATATTCCAATGACAACGTTCTCCCATTTATTTGGCGATAGTTTTTTTTTTATGAAAAGTGGTCGATGAGATAATAGAGAAGTACCAAAACTTAATTACGTATATGAGTATATTCTTTGACAGTATTAATCATTACTCGATATTTTAAAACTGCATCATATTTGTAGAATTATATTAATTTAAACAATGCTTCTATTGAAGTGTGAAGAACCATATACCTCTATGAAGAACCATATATTTACATAATTGTCTTCATTAGCAATCGGAACACCATAAGATTCATCCCCGATAATAAACGAACTATAAGTGGTCCAATTTTGTATTACGTGTTCTACGATATTTTTACATACATTTGAATAATCATTTTCTGTACTATATAAACAAAATGATAGAGATCTAAAAAGACAATTTCCATCGGGATTGATTTCGCGAACGTTAAAAGAGCCTAAATTCATTTTTAAACAGTAAATCCGAAATGGACACCTAAGTATTCATACAAATTATAATAAATGAAATAAATAAATACCTTCTAAACACTCCACAGTGAGTTCTATATAAATACCTTCCTAGGTTTAACGCAAAGTGCAAGAAAAAAACAACAGGAGATGATCCCAAACACGTTTCTAGAGACCGTAATAGACCTTCACCTCATTGCCCGGTCCTACCGGAAGATTTTTTTTATGCATGCGTATTGGGTCGAATATTGTTGAAACATTTGACAAAATAAGCAAACTGTTTCCACCTAGGTATTTATACACAATACAACAAATAAAATAAATGCCTTCAAAACCCTTTTGATCATCACATCAGCGTGCAAGACAATTTTTTTACCGGAAACCGTTTGATGAATTTCATTATTTTTCCGTTATCGATTGACAAATTTTACGATTTTACCGCTAACGATTGCTGAATTTCACAATTTATCGACTATTGATTAACGAATTTCATGATTTTTTCCATGAACATTTGTCGAATTGCACAAAAAAATTAAGAATATCGTCAAATTGTCTTGGGTAAAAAAATTTTGAATATTGTCAAATGCCATGGAGAAAAAAGTCTCTTTGTCAAATGATTTTGAAGAAAAAATCGGGAAATTCACAAAATGGTATCGGAAAAAACTTCACTAAATGGTTTCAAAATTCTTTGAGTGACAGCGGGAAAAAAAATTTCATTTTACATTCAATCATCGCAATTGGCGAGTGTGACTAAGTTTAGCCAGTGGTGGCAATAACATCAATCACCAATTTCCAGTATTACTCGCCGATTGGTGAATGTTAATTTTGTCTTATATCACAAACTGTATTTACATATACTACTAGATATAATGATTATGAACCATGATTTTTCTGTTATTGGGCGAGATTCATGTTTTTTCAGCAATTCTTTGACGAAATTAGTGTTTTTTCAGCGATCCTTTGAAGAATTTCGCATTTTTCTCACGATCCTTAACGAAATTCGCATTTTCCAGCAATTCTTTGATAAAATACATTTTATTCCGCAATTTTTAGACGAAATTTAGTAAAAAAGCGTGATCTTTTGGTGAAATTTCCTTTTTTGCGATTCTTTGACAAAATTTGCTTATCTTTCGCGATCCTTTTGCATAATTACGCTTTTTCTGTGGTCTTTTAACAAAAGTCATGTTTTCCCATTATCCTTTGATAAAGTAGTGTTTTTTCCTCAATCATTTGACAAAATCTGTTATTTTCCCCCCGCGAAGATTGGTTAGATGTTTTTAGTCTGCAGGTGCCCTAAAAAGTCTGTGACGCCCGTTGCTGCATCGCACACATTCTTCCATGGGGCATCGAACGAAGTAAATTCAACCTAAAGAATCATTGTTTCATTCCTGACATTTCTCGAAAGAAACAACGTTCAACTCATTGACTGAATTGTAAAGGGCGAAATGTGTCAATTAGCAGAAAGTGCGCAATTTGTTCGTTCATGGAAAAAATCGTGAAATTCGTTAACCGATAGTCGATAAAATTCAAAATTCGTCAATCGATAGCGGAAGAAGTGCAAAATTCATTAATCTACACAGTGGAAAAATCGCAAAATTCATCAACTGGTTTCGGGAGAAAAATTTTTCGAATATCGTCGAATTTCTTCGAGAAAAAAATTCACAATCTGCCAATTTCGGGGATGAAATTTGCCAAATGGTTTCAAAATTTGTCGCGCAACAGCAGAGAAAAAAAATCTTTTTCCATTCAATCATCGCAATTGGTGAGTGTGACTATTATGTTTGACCAGTGGTGGCAATAAAGTCCATTGCCAAATTTTCAGTATTACTCGCTGTTTGGCAAGTGCTAATTTTGTCCTATACTTCAAAACCCTTTTGATCATCACATCAGTGTGCAGGACAATTTTTTTTACGGGAGACCATTTGATGAATTTCGTGATTTTTCCGTTATCGATTGACCAATTTTACTGCTATCGATTGTTGAATTTTATAATTTATCAACTATTGATTAGCATCTCCGGGGTCCATCCCGCCCCCCCCCTAAGGGGGGCACTTTTCAAAATTTTGTTGACACCCCTCATGTCATATATTGTTGGAAAGGTCTGTGACTGCTTAATCATATTATGCATCTCCGGTGTCCATCTCCTCACTTTGCCCCCCCCCCCCCCAAAGGGTACTTTCTAAATTTTGCACATTACCCTCATGTTATATATCATTGGAAAGATCTGTGACCACTTAATCATTTTATGCATCTCCAATGTCCATCTCCCCACTTTGCCCCCCCACCCCCCCAAGGGTACTTCTCTAAATTTTGCACACAACCCTCATGTTATATATCATTGGAAAGGTCTGTGACCACTTAATCATATTATGCATCTCCAATGTCCATCTCCCCACTTTGCCCCCCCCCCCACCCCCCTAAGGGTACTTTCTAAATTTTGCACACAACCCTCATGTTATATATCATTGGAAAGGTCTGTGACCACTTAATCATATTATGCATCTCCGATGCCCATCTCCCCACTTCCTCCCCCCCCCCTGAAGGGGTACTTTCTAAATTTTGCACATTACCCTCATGCTATATATCATTGGAAAGGTCTGTGACCACTTAATCATATTATGCATCTCCGATGTCCATCTCCCCGCTTTGCCCCCCTTCCCCCCCCAAAGGGTACTTTCTAAATTTTGCACACAACCCTCATGTTATATATCATTGGAAAGGTCTGTGACCACTTAATCATATTATGCATCTCCAATGTCCATCTCCCCACTTTGCCCCCCCACCCCCCTAAGTGATACTTTTCTAAATTTTGTTGACACCCCTCATGTCATATATCATTGGAAAGGTCTGTGACCACTTAATCATATTATGCATCTCCGATGCCCATCTCCCCACTTCCTCCCCCCCGAAGGGGTACTTTCTAAATTTTGCACATTACCCTCATGTTATATATCATTGGAAAGGTCTGTGACCACTTAATCATTTTATGCATCTCCAATGTCCATCTCCCCACTTTGCCCCCCCCCCCCCCAGAGATACTTTTCTAAATTTTGTTGACACCCCTCATGTCATATATTGTTGGAAAGGTCTGTAACTGCTTAATCATATTATGCATCTCCGATGTCCATCTCCCCACTTTGCCCCCCCCCCAAAAGGGTACTTTCTAAATTTTGCACATTACCCTCATGTTATATATCATTGGAAAGGTCTGTAACTGCTTTATCATATTATGCATCTCCGATGTCCATCTCCCCACTTTGCCCCCACCAAAGGGTACTTTCTAAGTTTTGCACATTACCCTCATGTTATATATCATTAGAAAGGTCTTTGACCACTTAATCATATTATGCATCTCCGATGTCCATCTCCCCACTTTGCCCCCCCCCGTACTTTCTAAATTTTGCACACAACCCTCATGTTATATATCATTGGAAAGGTCTGTGACCACTTAATCATATTATGCATCTCCCATGTCCATCCCCCCACTTTGACCCCCCCAAGGGTGTACTTTTCTAAATTTTGCATACACCCCTCATGTGATTTATCGATGGAAAAGTCTGTGACCACTTAATCATATTATGCTCCCCACTATGAAATTTGTCAAGTTAAAGCAACTATAAATTTTACTTTTATGGTATTATCAAGTTGTTTGCCGTCAAATTTTGACGGGTTCCATCTAGTTTTTATAATAGCGAAGTGCACATACATGTGTTTCAGAGATCGCGGCATCGCCAAATTCACGCATTTTAAAGATTCCTAGGAAACTATAGGAGCTATTGCGGAAAATGTCAAAAAATGCAGCATAGCAGCGCCACCTGTTGGACGATATACACCAAAAACTAATCAGAACCAATTTATATCAGAGACTAACTGAATCTAAAGTTTTATTTAATTCCGTGCAAAGAGCGCCCTCAAAAATTTTGTCACATACAGACAGATAGAGTCACAGACTCACAGACAGACATTTTCTAAAAACAGTCAAATCATGTTCAGGACCTTCTAAAACGTATAAATTCGTCGAAAACTGGAAGTTGAAAATTTTCATGAACCCAATACTTTCTTCTTGAAAAGATAGAAAAAAGTAAAAAGCATCAGATTCTGGTTCTGACTTTTTAGTAGATTATCTGACAAAAAAAAAGAACAATCATTTATCAAAATTTATAATTCGTTATGATCTTCGACTTAAAGATGTATTTAAAAAACTAATATTCAAATAAATAATCCGTAATCTCTGCTTGATATCAACTCAAACAGAAAGAAAAGCAATTAATTTGCATTTGAAACTCGCGAGCTTTTTAAAATTGTTTATCTTTATTTCCTTCTAATATTTGTTTTATGATTCATTAAATATTACAAAAAATTGAAAATGACCTTAAACACCTTTTTTTTTTTTCCCGATATTTCCTACTGTCATATTTCAAAGGAAAACTTTTTTGTTTTATTTTTCACTTTTAGAATGAAGTTTACATTTGTTTGAAAAGAAAAATGCGGATATCAAAAGAGGTTAATTATACGCATTAAAATCACTTTTATCTTCATATACCAAAGATTTCTTTTCGTCATAAATCAACATTCGTCAAAATTGATGATAATGTCATACGTGCTAAAATTTTAAAAGTATTATATATATTTTATATATATCAGGGATCCAACTAGGTGAAAAATATTTTTATTTGAAAGCCCTAATAGATTTTTTTTTACGTTTAACACGCACACGGACGCACGCACACACACACACACACAGGATAACAGAGAAATCCGGAAATAGGCTGTTTGTAAAGAGCCGGGCTAATTGAAAAATCATCTCCCTTTTTCCAATCAGTCTGATATTTTTAGGCTTATTATGATTTATTTTTATCCAAAGATCCTATACAGCTTTAGGCTAATTGGAACATGACCATTTATTTATATATTTTAGGCTTATTTCAAACAGCCTATACAGCGATAGGCTAATTGGAATATGAGCATTTATTTCTCATCAGCCTGATATATTTTAGGCTCATTGCAAACAGCCTATAAAGCGTTAGGCTAATTAAAAAATGACCGTACTTACTTCTCAATCAGCCTCGTAAATACGGTTTAGGATCCCTTAGAAAGACCCCCCACGGAGGGCACTCCACCGTACGGCCTATATCACTCGTGTAGATAATCGGCCGTCATAAATCAACCAACCAACCAACCTCAATCAGCCTGATTTTTTTCAGGCTCATTGCAACGAGACTATGCAGTTTTAGAGTAATTAGAAAATGACCAGCTGTTTGTCTAAACATGCAGTCTACAGTCCTGCACTTGGTCGGGTATTACCCGACTCGGACCCGAAAATTTCATTTGTAGTCAACCCGCAACCCGACAAAATTCCGTATAGAACCGCAACCCGATCCGAATCCGACAAAATGATTCCCGTTCACACGCAACCTAACCCGAATACTAAATGAAAATTAATTCATCTTTTAATGTAATTATGAAAAGTACTCTACAATTATGTCTCTAATACCAATTTTATCTCTTATATTGAAACTAGTCGTTGGGGGGCCACCGTAATACTTACCCATCATGGATATGCATAATGTAAAATATTAAAATAAAAATGTGTAAACTACTTATAAAATGCATTGCAATTCAAATAAAATCGTGGCTTTATGACGTCATAAACTTTAAAGGCTCGGTTACTGAATTGCTTGAAAGAGGTTTTTCCTTATAACTCCAAAAATAATAATCCTATTAACTAGCGGTTTATTGCATCTGATTAAGCGTCAAATTTCCAATTAAAATATAGCTTTAAAGTGAAATTTGGATGAAATACAGGGTCATGAAAAATCGAAGAGTGTGGAAAATAGGATTCCAAATATCTCGGCAACTCATTATCCGATAGACTTCATGGTGTATGCAAAATTTATGTTTTTTTATTGTCTTTTATATTCATTTCTTAAACTAAACAATTTCGAAAATTTTTATATACCTTTTATCAGAACGAATATTTCGAGAGTCCGAAAAAAATAGTTCCGGTTAATCGAGGTTATTGAAATAAAATAGGCTTCTTCCCATTATTACATACTAAGTACATACCAAATTGCAAGTCTCTATCTCAATTTGTTCGGGAGATAGAGCGTTTACAGACACACACACAGACACACAGACGGACGGCAAAAATTTTTTTCTAAACATATGTGTTTCGGAATCTTCAGTGTCTGAAACGTGTAAATCCGTCAAAAAATTTTTTTTTCGATTTTCAAAACGATTACAAGACTTACCCTATACTACGTATGATGGGTAAGTAAAAGGAACATATCTATAATCTTTAATTTTCAAATACCTCTGGATAGTGGACACCTCGGGATCATTGAATAGTGTCTTGCATTGGGTCGGGTTGTACCTAAATTTCTTTTTTTCAGGTTGGGGTGACTGTAATTTTCTTTCTCTGCGTCGGGTTCAGCCTAGAATGTTTCTTGTGTGTCAGATTTAGGATGTCTGCAAGTCGGGTTGTTTGTATTTTTACAAATAATAATAATAATAATAAAACTAATAATAATAACGAAAATGAGTAAACTATGTTTTAGAGAAATTGAGTCTTTAGAACGTTTGCTACAATTAACATTTCAATTTTATTCGTATATATTATTAGATGCTTTATTAATTATTAAAAAAAAATGTATTTTTCAACTGTAAATTACAGATTAATTCGAATCCTTAAAGCGTTAATGTCATGCTACTAATTTTCGGGTTGTTTGTATTTTTATAAAATACTATTAATAATAATAATAATAATAATAATAATAATGAAAAGGAGTGGAACTGTGTTTTAGAGGAATTTTGTTTTTAAAACGTTTGCTATAATTAACATTTCAATTTTATTCGTATATATTATCAGATGCTTTATTAATTATTAAAAAAAATTATTTTTCAACTTTTAATTACAGATTAATTCGAATCCTTAAAGCATTAATGTTATACTACTAATTTTCGGGTTGTTTGTATTTTTATAAAATAATAATAATAATAATAATAATAATAATAATAATGAAAATGATTAGAACTATGTTTTAGATGAAAGGAGTTTTTAAAACGTTTTCTATAATTAACATTTCAATTTTATTCGTATATATTAATAGATACTTTATTAATTATAAAAAAAAAGTATTTTTCAACTTTAAATGACAGATTAATTCGAACTCTTGAAGCATTAATGTAATGTTACTAATTTATTTAATTTGAAAAAAAAAAAAAAAAAATTTTCTTTAATAATATTTAAACAAAGTATTAGTTTCGTTTTATTTCGTGTTGCGGGCCGGGTTCGGGTGGAATTATTTCAGGTTCGTGTTGAAATATTTCGGGTTCGGATTGAATTATTTTGGGTTCGGGTTGAAATGTATCGTGTTTGGAATGTGTTGCGGATCGAGGAAACTATTTTGTTGGGTTCGCATCGGGTGCAGGTTCACTTCAAATGGATTTTTCTGGTTCGTGTCGGATAATACTCCGCCCGCGCAAAATTCTACCATTGAATCAGTTCGCTATTCGGAATTGTCTACTATTCTGAGGTAAAAACGTACAAATAAACGTTACGGATTGAAAAAGTTTTTGCTAAATAGAGATGTAGGCTACTGGAGAGTGTCAGTTATACAGGTTTTATTGTGTATAAACTTTTCATTTGAAAAAGTATTTTGGACTTTCTTTTGAACAAGTAATATAAAAATAAAATGTTTTAAGTCAATTCCTACTTAGGTCAACAAAGAAATATTTTATTTTTGTTACTTTTTATTAAATAATTACAATTAATATAAATATGCATATACATATGAAAGAATCACAATATTAAGTGGCAAAATGGAAAGCGAATTTCCTTTGGTGAATTTGAATTTGAATTTTGCTTTTTAATCATAAATATATAAAATAAACCCGTGCAGCATTCATGTCCCACGTTATCTTTATTGACCATTATTTTTATAATCATCGTTGCGGTATTTTATTTCTGTGGCATCACTCATTTGAGATAAATCTTTCATTTCATTTATGAATATATTTCGGAATTTTTTTTCTCCCATATAAAACTAAATATAATTAATTAAATTTAATTAATGAATTAATATTTGAAAAAACTGTATTAACATCCAGTGTCATCCACTACAAGTTTAAAAAAATGTATTTGAACTTGAGTGGATGAATACAAAATATTTTATTAACGATTGAAAATTTGAACAAGATATATAAATATATAGAAAGTGTGAGCTAATAGTAGGAATTGAAAAATCGATCAACCCAAAACTGAAACACAAGAGTCAAAACCAAACCTGACACACACCCGAACCCGAAACAATGAAAGTCAACCCGATCTGAAGTATTAAAGTAAAATTCAACCCGACCCGAAACCAGAAAATGTAGCGTCAACACCACTTGACCCGAATGGCGGTTGGGTCAGGTTTGGGTAAAATCGGATTACCCGACATGATGAAGGACTCTTATCCAGGTAT
This sequence comes from Maratus michaelseni, assembly GCA_963931845.1. NCBI lineage: Eukaryota > Metazoa > Arthropoda > Arachnida > Araneae > Salticidae > Maratus > Maratus michaelseni. The sequence continues at coordinate 165,431,396 of OZ007600.1, forward strand.
GTTGCAAATACGTGCAATGTATTGAATGATTATGCATAATTTTAGTATAAAAAATAGGAGCAGGAACTTAAAATTCTTTAAAAAATGTAAAGGAAAACAATGTTATTGACAGATTTCATTTACACAACTTAAAGTCTGAGGTCAGTGAATACTTTATTTTTATTTTAGGAGTATATTTTTGCAATCACCCCAACAAGAAACATCAATAAAAGCTGCAGATAAAGTATATTTTTAATATGGCCGGTTTGACTATTGAAGCGATTTGGAATCGAATTGAGTTTTCCATTTTTTGATCATCGAGTTATAAGCGATTCGTGTCACGTGAGACACGTTTTCTCCTTTCTAGTGCTGCGGCGTCGGAAATTCGGTTCAAAACACCGACTTTGACAGTATTTTCTGAAAAATCGTCTGCCCTTACCTAAAAATGGAAAACGTCTTCCGGTTACAGAGTTTTTGAATAAGTACACCTGCCAATTTCATGCGTTTCCGAAGAAAAATGAATTAAAAAATATGTCATAACCTCTTGAGTCCTGGGTACCCAAATGGGTACCTAGATTCTTTTGCTCATGAAAATTAAAATGATTGATATTTTTACATTTTAACTTCACTTCTATAAAGTTGAATGCTTTTGCTTTAAAATGAAACCAATAAATGACAGCACCGACGTCGATTTCCTTATAAAATAAATGTTATTTTAACCTGAGTTTGCAAAATCCTTTCGAAACAGTGCATCCAAGAAAGTAGGTAATTTTCACAATTCTTTAACTTAAAAACTTTATAATAAAAAAATTTAAGAATTTGCAGATTATTCACTTATTTAAAGCTGTTTTTTTTTAATTATTATTGTGTAATTTTAGGTTATTGATAATTAAATTGATTTTTTTTTTTTTTTTTGGGGGGGGGGGGGGCTAGTAATTTTATGTTCATATTTGTGAGCCTAAATTACAAGGCCCCTAAAACAATAGATTTCAAATATATATATTTTTTTGTCATCCATGATGTGATTTTGTTTGTTAAAAAGCAAAGAATGAGTATTTGTACTATTATTTTAACTTCGGGTCTTAAGAGGATAAAGTAACCAGTTTGGATTTGAGGCTTAATGGCCTTGAGGCCTTAATGTATTTCCAAATTTTTATATAGAAGTTTAAATTTTGATATATTTATGTATAGTCCCCACTCTTACAAAAAAAAAAAAAAAAAAAGAAGAAGAAGAAGATGAAGAAACTATAGTTCTTACAAAAAATAAATTTTAGTTCTGTAAATTTCATGCCGCATTTTCATTAACACGTTGATTTAATATTGCGTACTATTTTTTTTTTTTTTTTAATAAACCTTTTCATCTTTCCATTGCCGAAAAATCAAAAATTGAATGTGTATCCATTTAACCGATTGAAAATGTGTATTACAATATTAGAGTGTTCGCTTTTCAGTCAGCTACTTTTGAATGTAAGTACATCTTGTTCAATTTCAGGTCTGAAAAAGATCTCTCCTGAATTAATAGTGGTCATTAATAATAAAATTTGAAAACATATGTTGGTATAAAAGTAAGCTGCGCCGCCGGGCGCCAGGGTGGCACCCGGCGCGTTGGCGACCACCGAATCTAAGTCCTGAGGGACTTTTATCGCACCAGTAGGATCTGCCTCCCACGGCGTTTCGGCCGGTCAGAGGACCGCCACCTGCGGACCCTCCAACCGTAAACTCACGTGTCGACGACGTAAGTCGTTGCGATACGTGGTGAAACCCAGTAGGGGAGTCACCACGAGACACTTGGGGACGGGCCGGCGTTCTCCAACAGCTTCGGAGCTGGACACCCAGAAGGGAACCTAAGCCCTAAGTCGGGTTTTTCCGACCCGTATTTACTTTACCAGAACTCGAGGGATGTGAAAACCTACAAAGGTAGTCACAGTTCTCTCTCGTAGTGGACCAACATATGTTGATATTAGCGATAACTTCGTAAAGTTTATTTAGTTCTAAATATCTATATATACATAAAACTGGCATATCATTCCCCTTTTGCATAAAATATTAATCCAATAACAGAGAAAAAGAAGTTTCGTATCACCGGGCCCCTAATCATTTCGGGAACCTAGGCTTTAGTTTACTCAGTCTATTCGGCAATTCACCTTTGCCCTTCTGCGTCTAATTGTCATTTACAATTTTGAGTAAAGGAATAGGAAAAATATACTCAGAGGTTTGCGGTGTTTAGTGCTGCCATCTATTAGACAAAACAAAATTCCTTTACGTGGTGTTCTTATGTGTTTCTAATAATTATTTTAGCTTAAGAAACATTTTGCTTTAGAAAATAACTTAAAAACTAGTTGAATCCTAAAATCACAATAACTTGCGTTGTGTAATTTTCTTACATAAACCAAATTGGTTTTAAAGTTGTTTCTGCACATCATTCCCTTTTTGTATAAAATATTAGTAATCCAATAAGTGAGAAGAAAAAAAAGGAGTTTCTTAGTTTCTTATCTCCGGGTACCTTTTTGTCAGGTCCAAGGTAATGTGGTCAGGTCAGGTATCCAGGTTAAAAATTTAACTAGTTTTTAAGTTATTTTCTAATGCAAAATGTTTTTTTAAGGTAAAATAATTATTAGAAACACATCAGAACACCGCATAACAGAATTTTGTTTTGTCTAATAGATGGCAGCACTAAAGAACGCAAACCTCTGAGTATATTATTCCTATTCATTTACACAAAATTGTAAATGACAATTAAACGCAGAAAGACAAAGCTGAATTGCCAAGTTAAGTCTACTCAGCACATAGGAGTAGGATAGTTAGCTTATTTGACAATTTACCTCTGCGTTAAATTGTCATATAAAATTTTTCTGGAAGGAATAAGAATAATATAGTCAGAGGTTTACGGTGTTTAGTGCTGCCATCTATTATGTTAAATTACTATAACAAATTTCTTCATCCGGTCTAGTATGTTTTGTAGATTTTTAGCCTTATTGTTTTTTCTACTTTACTTTATTTTTGCACTCCTACCTCAGATTTCTTTTTTTTTTTTCTTTTTCTTCTTTTCTTGTTTTTCTTTCTTTTTCTTTTTCTTTTTGTTCTTTTTTAGAATCTAAATTATTAGGATTGATTATTATTATTATTATTATTATTTTTAATCCGGCACGTCTTTGATTTCATAAAGATTTCAGAGTAAATATAGTTAAAAATAGTTAAATTTTTTGTTTTATGTAAGCGAAATGTATGTATTTTTCAGATTTATAAGAAACGAGGTTGCTGTATCCAGTGATTTATTTTTTATTTATTTTTTCATTTTTATGAGAGCGAAACGCACATACATGTGTTTTAGTGATCGCGGCATCGCCATATTCATGTATTTTTAAAATTTGTAGGAAACAAAGTTGATTTATCCTGTCATTTTTTTTTTTAGGTTTTCATGTGCGCGAAATCCACATACATGCGTTTTAGTGATCGCGAAACAAGATTGGTGCATCCAGAGTTTCTTTTTTTTTTTTTTTTTTTTTTTGTGAGTTTGAGAGCCGTTTACATACATATGGTTTTATTGATCGTGTCATTACAGAATTTCACACATTTTTGACATTTGTATGAAAGGAAGTTGCTGCATCCAGCTATGTTTTTCTTTGTTTTGTTGTTGTTTTTATGAGCGCGAAACACATGTACATCACGGCATTGCCAACAAGACCGTAGACAGAAAAATTTTTCGGAGGGGGATTTGGTGCCCATAATTTTACTATTTTCTTATTTTAGATTTGTTATTTACTAATTGAATAGAGGCGAGTGTTAAGGGTCTTATTAAATTTTATTGCGAATTCAAATAACTCAATGACTAGAAAAGAAAATTTAAAACTTTTTCATTGTAAATAAAATTATAATCTTATTTACATAGTTCTTCGGTGACGTATTGACGTTAGTGTCAACCAAATTAATGTTTGAAATTTTGTACATATGTTTTTAAATGTTTTATTGCCAAAATGTCAGTAACATTCGTCGGAACAACTAAGTTTGTAGATAGATATTTTACAACTTTCATTGCATTTTTCAAGAATTTGTTGTAAACAAATCCGGTTGTTGTCATTTTATTTTGAGATTTTGCTTTTACAGAGTCACATTCTGGAACATTCGAATGAATTTCAAATATTTTATAAAAATTGCATTTATCTTTTAGACGTACCAACGTAATCAAACGATAAAGATAATGATAGCGTAGAATTTTGAATCTTGACTGCTTTTGGTTTTCTATTCTTGACCATCTTGACTGATAGTTTAGAGAATATTTATAATCATCGTGTCAGAAACTTTGGAGGGGGATCAAACCCTGGTGATCCCCCCATTGGCTATACGGCCTTGATTGCCAAATTTCCCGCATTTTCGAAATTCGCACGAAAGGAGGTTGCTGCATCCAATATATATTTTTTTTTCGTAGGCTCGAAGACATGTGAGAAAAACGAGTAACGTGCTTTAGCTCAACTGGATTCAGGAAAAGATTTACGAGCTACGATGATGGGTGATCTCATGATTAGAATTGTGTTTGAGGTATGGGTTCAAGTTTTTATGCAAGATTTAGGTAACTTGCTGATTATGTAAAATTATATGTAGCTTGCTGATAATAGCAAAAGTGCTACTCAGTCATGTTTTTATTCTAAAGGTGGCATATGGTCATGTTAAGTGAGATTAACTCATTATTCATTCTGCTATCTATCGTTTATTTCTCTATAAACTCTCGGCCGGAATTTGAATTTAAAAAAAGCATTTTAAACCGGCATCTGAATAAAAAGTTATTCGAACTGGTAATTTGAATGTAAGTAGACATCTTCCGTCGTTGTATCTTTAATTTCTGCATATGTTATTAATGAACGTTTGATATTTTAATTTCATTGTAAAGTAAGCATATTCATGTTTGATTGCTTTACAATAGTGTAAAAGACGATGAGCCAATGATAAAAGTAACTTATTGCATGGAGAAAAAGTTCCATTGTGTATGTTGTGATATCTTTGCTTTTAGGCACACAGAAGAAATAAAATTCTAATATTATGTTCGTAGTGAAATTAAAATAAATAAATAAATAAAATAAAATAAAAAATAAAATAAACATATTTTTATTAAAATTCACAAAAAAGTCAACTTATATTATACAGCACAAATGTGTGCGTCGTCGCTTATGGCTGCACGTCAGTAAACTTCCCGATTCCCCTCGCTAATGTTAATCCTATGGGCGTAGGATGCATTCGTATTTTTAAAATATCTCCTCAGGAAATTAATATTTTTTAATTCTGTTTCCTGTGTACTGTTCTTAAAGAATGTCTCTTTTTTTTCTTAGTTATCAAAATATTTCTAACCTATGTGCTTAATTTATAATTTTATGTGTTAAAATCTTAGCGAAACTGAATAAGATTTTGACACGTCACATAAAATTAAGTATATGTTTTAGAAAAAAATTGAAAACTAAGAAAAAAAGAGAGATTCTTTAAGAACAATACAAAGAAAACAGAAGTTTAAAATATTAATTTCCTGAGGAGATATTTTAAAAATACGAATGCATCCTACGCCCATAGGATTACCATTAGCGAGGGGAATCGGGAAGTTTACTGACGTGCAGCCTTAATGCTCGCGTCATAATGATGCTGGTAACAATGGATGGTTGGTTGATTTTATGACGGCCGATTATCTACATGAGGAATATAGGCTCTAGGGGGGAGTGCCCTCCGTTGGGATCCTAATCCGTATTTACGACAAGGTTGGAAGAAAACCAAGGAAAACTCCGAACGGTTAGGTAGACGAGCGCGACACGGGTTTGAACACATCACCTCCCGTCTACCAGCTTTGAGAGCAGAATCTCTCAGCCACTGGTGGGGGTTGGTGAGAATGGATGAATGTTGCAATAATGGAGCTAGTTTTATCAATTAAAAAATCGTAACGTTAGTTCTATGGAGAAAATGTAAGTTTTGTGCCGACGTTGACCCCCCACTAGGGATCGAATTTTTAAAAAACAATGTCCAATTCATGTGTTGCCCTTAGGAATACATATATATTACAAATTTCAGAGCTCTGTGTCAACAGGAAGTGGGTGAAAAATGAGTATCAAGATTTGATTGCCACATACACACAGAAATGTAAGTTAAAAGAAAGTATGTAATAAATAATACTAGTAGAATCATATTTTTTATGTGTTCTTCTAAAAATCAATGACTGTAGTCCATGGTGAAATTGTACAGTCATTGAAACCATACATGTTTAAATAATTTTCATAATTCTAGAATATCAGGAAGTGATATAAAAAATCCATAATAAAAATCCATTTTTAAATACAAAAACCACTTTAGGTTAAATAAAAATTTGAAAAAAAACCCTTATTTACGTTTTAACCACAAATTCTTCATTAAAATATGGGTTTATTACTCTTGAATTAAACACAGCTCTTTAAAACTTGCTCGATTACCACTAATCTTATTCTTTATCTTTTAATGTTCGTATCCAATATATTTCTTTACAAAAATTTAAGCTAAAAATATTTTAATCTTATTTTTTCTGGTATTACTCTGCACGTTAATATATTAACATGTAAATGTTGTGGAAACATCTCTACTTTAAAACAAGAACAAAAAATCATGCTTCAAGTATAGGTTATGAAACACATTTCAATACTTCTAGAATGCTTTGACAAAACTTCCTCGTTTAAGAAGCTGAAATACGATGTCTAACTGAACAATTTAGAAAGTTATAACACATTTGAAAACTCAATGCCAGCAATTGCACTCTAAAATGACAATTTTAAAACTGAGCAAAAAATACTCAAATCTGAGTATGTCGCATAGTCAAAATGGCGCCGAATCAAAATGACTCAAGTTTGAAACATGTATATATACTCCTTTCTTAAAACATGTACACATTTAAGAATAAAACATCATGTATACTCATATTTGAGTATGCCCATGTTTCAAAAATGAGTATGGACTAACTTCCATGTGTTCATTTTTGAGTATTTCCATGTTTCAAAAACGAGTATGAACTGAGTTGTATGTCCTCATTTTTGAGTATTTCCATGTTTCAAAAATCAGTATGAACGGACTTCTATGTGCTTATTTTTAACACTTTCCAACCTTTGAAAAGTGTTTCTGACTTCGGTTTGTCTGCCGTCTGCCCATCTGTCCATGCTCTAACTCCCGTAAATATGCATCGATTGTCCTGATTGTTGTATGTTATTGTCGTTTAATATAGCATGTTCCCTATTTCAACAGAAGTGTGTAGCACTTATAGATTTTTTTACAGGGATAGTCAAAAGTATTTCGTTACATTACAGTCAATGGGGAATAATCGGTTCAAGCGTATTTTGATGACACTACGTCATTTAAAACATAATGAAATTGATATATAATTATGAAGCGCATTAAATCATGCTTTTTGTAGAATATGGGGTGCAAAGCATTTATTATTCATTTACAGGGTGGAACAAAAGAATTCTTTTACACATCGTTATATGGGGAAAAATCGTCTGCAGTGTAATGTAGTGATATTTCACTATTTCAAACATAATGGAAATTATATGCATTACTGAGGTACACTATAAATTGCTCTCTTGTGTGCATTGAGTTTAATTTACAGGGACACGCAAAATATATTGGTTACAGTACATGTGCGATATTTACAGTCTATGTGTGATAAGTGCGTTTTCAACTTTGGTTTGCATTTAACTTTTTTTTAAAATAATACGCGCGTGTTTATAAACTCGGTTGACCATATACAGGGCTACACAAGGAAATTCCTAAGTACTATAGACTATGGGAGTGAATTGCTTAAGGATAGTTTTTAATTGTGTTTACGCATTTTCCCGCTGAACTATGTTTAGCAGACTAATAGAAGTTTGTGGAATAGAAATAAATTCATATACAGGGCTACGAAAAAAAAGATACACTGTCGTTTAGGTTTGGTAATTGCTGCAAGTGAGTTTTAAGTTGTCCTTTAGCTTAATAGGTGATGTGTACAAAAGTATTCAGATAATATACAGGGCTGTACAAAAGATTTCGAGTGCATTTCCATCTATTGGCGAAAATTGCTAAATGTGAATATTCTAAGTGAACTAAATTTTATCATACTATATATCCACATCTATTAATCCTATACAGGTCTGCACAAAATAATTCGACTACTTTTTTGACACTGGAAGGTAATTTCGAAAACTGTATTTTTCAATGGGTTATGTGTTTTCTAAACTTTGTACTTACATATCTTCTTTCACCTTATTTAACGGTGAAGTTTCGTTACAGTTTTCTGGCTGTGTTGGAAAGTGTTTCATAATCTATGCTTGATACATGTTTTTCGTTCTTGTTTATGTATGCCCATGTTTCTAAAGTGAGGTTGAACTGATTCTAATCATTTTTGAGTATCTCTATGTTTCAAAAATAAGTATGAACTGTGCTCAGTTTTGAGTATGTCCATGTTTCAATATTTTGAGTATTTCTGTTATTTCAGAATTGAAAGCATTGGTTCGTCCGATTTAAAACAAAAATTTTCATAACAAAATGAAAACATCGATTTACTTAGATTTGAAAGTTTCATTTTTCTCAGTCTACCGTTACTAGACGGGAAAGTATCAGAATTATTTTGTGCATCCCTGTATATGATATATAGATTTGTATATATAATACATAATATTCTATAATTTAGTTCAGTTAAGAAACGCATAGCGCAGTTATAAATTTCCCTTCAGCAGTTTCCGTTAATAAATGCAAATATATTTATTTTTGCGTGGGAGATAAGGGAGGAAGAGGGGAAGAATTTTTCCGTCTTTCCCACTTTTCATCTGCACCATCTGTTAGACATCCACGTCGTCTGCATTAAAGGGACTTTTTGATTAGTTCCAAGTGGAGCATACGTCACTATTTTACTCTTTGAAGAATATCTAGATTATTAACCCCTTACCTGGGGAATACTTTTGAGAAAGATATGTCAAATTCTCTCTTTAATTTTGTGCATTACACCAATAAGGTTAGAAATAGATTGTTTTATATTAAAAATTAATAAATTAAATTAAACAATTACTATATTTAATATTTTCACATACATGAGGAAAATTAATGGTTTATAGTCAAACTTTACTCAACTGTTATCTATTGTAAAAATAGTAAATTAAATTACATTACACATTTGAAAAAGGAAATAGAACTAATGGAACAGAATCACTGATTTTTCACCTCCCTAAAATCAGTTCGGGCATTCCAAATATGGCGCGTTTGGGTGTCTCGAACTGGATTCCGGTGACACAGGCAAGTGGTTAATCATACAGCGTTTCAAATATTACATCAAGACGTGCAAAACTGTTAATAGGTAAAGTGCTTTTGCTTAGAAATACTTATTAATATTTACGAATATTTACCGTATATACATACTCGTGTATAAGTCGAAGAATTTTAGACAAAATTTGGGAGATGAAAATGGGGGTTCGACTTATATACGAGTTAGCAAAAAAAAAAAAAAAAAAAAAAAAACAGAATATTTCACACTCCGGAAGACATGTGAAATAACACAGTGGAATACCGGAGTCACCCGGTCTAGGTTGGAGAGAGAGATAAAAGTGGGCAATGGTCATTTCCCTATGATTGACGAAAAAAAACCAAAAAAAACCCCAATAATGTTCCTGTAATTGTTCTGCACCCATTTTCTCTTGGGATAGAATTCACTTCAATACAGGGGCATTCATTTCAGCATTTTAATCCCCTTTTTAAAAAGAGTTCAACTTGAGAATGCTTCTAGATTTCTCTCCTAAAAGTCCTACAATACAAAGAAGTACTATAATTTAGCATTCTAAGAAGTTGTTTACCCTTGTAAATAAGGTTTAAATAGATTTTTCAAAGATTTTTTTTTTTTTTTTCATGTATCATTAAATTGATGCGAATAGGTTTCAAAATAATTTAAGCTTCTTCAGCTTTATATTACACAGTTTTAAAACATTGAATTTAAAAAATAAAGTCTGATTAGAAACGTATTTTTTTTTTTTTTTTAACGTTTACTACTAATTTAATGAAAATTTATTATTATTATTTTTTTATCCTCGATTACAAATAATTTTTCAACATACTACCAGAAATGTGGCTCGACTTATACACGAAAATTCAATTTTTTTTCAAAATTTTGCGTAAGAATTGGGATTATCGACTTATACACGCGTATATACGGTAATTATTTTGTAACTTTTACTAAATTTTAAGGTATGCAGTAATTTTCTTTTTCGTTTATAATGTTTACTAATACAAATTATGAAAATTTCAAATCTGATTGATTTGGCTTGATTTCTCGTATGTAGGATTGTTAACCCGCGTTTCTACTTTACGCCATCTATTGGTAGAAAAGCCTTTACATGATAAGTATATATCCTGTATTATACAAGATTATATTATAGGATAAGTATATATGCGTATTAAATCATGGAAATTTACTTTTTGCATTTACCTTTACATTTTCCCGCTCATATAAACACCCCGAAATTTTAAAATTTCCAATAGTAAAGACAAATTACTTTCAAATTTTAAATCAACAAAGTACAACTTCCCTTATTCTATTAGATTTTGTATTCTGTAGACATCCATTCTTACAATCTATATTGTAAAGAAATAAAGATAATCAAATTTTAATTGCTTAACCCCTTGGGGACGAGCGACACGTATACGTGACGCATAAGATGCTCAGAATCCCCGATTATTCCCACCAGTTATTTTTTATTGTAAGCTTTGCCTTCTTTAATCGTAGCATTTTTGAGATTCAAATAGGCGAAAATTTCTGTTTTGAAAAACCGGCGTCAAAAGGTTAAAAATTCTGTAAAGGACGCTCGTCGCGAAGGGGTTAATAGGCGTATAGCCAACATATAATAACATTTGATTATTATAAATGCAAGGCATGTGAAATTTTCTATGGAAAAATTTCCAAAGTATTAAATATGAATTTATTTAAATAAAGATATTTTAAAGAAATAAGGAAAAAATAAAAACTCTATAGAAGAAATAAATTTCATTACCAAAAATATTGTTCACACAGTTTTATTCAATAGTGATAATACAAATTATTGCGAGTATTATGACAGTAATAGCAAAAATACAAAAAAGGCACATTGTACGACGCATTGCAAGCGTATTTACATAATGACACAAATGTAAAAAGTTTTAAACAAAAACCAAATAAAAAAATTCAAATTGTTAAACAGTTTCCCTCTCTTTATGCGGTTTTAATTAACGCTGTGAAATTTTTTCAGATGCTCTCTCAATTAGCGCGGGGAAAAGTGACTCGGATTTTTTTCAGCCAAACGGCGCAATATTGATCTGGAAACTAAAAAAAAAGTCGGCGAGAAAACAACATGAAAGCGAAAATCCAAACTAAACAGAAAATTAAATTTTGAATTGCGCAAAATGTATTCTGCAATGAAGAAAAACTGTGCAGTTGACACTTGTTAAGCTTATGCTGAAACGAGAGAGCTATGTAAGTTTTTAATAGCTGAATTGTACTATACTAAATTTAAAATCAAATTGCAGACGATTTTTAATAACCTAACATAAGTAAACTGTCAGTAACAGAATAAAAAAAGTAACAATGCAGAAATAAAATCCAAGTTTTTAAGTTTCCTGATTGTTACTTATTAAATTAGCTCATAAGAATATATCACTAGAACTATATCTAAATTACATTAAGTTAAAAAGTTTAAAATTGAGCTGTAATATATATTATCTTCACTGTAAAAAAAAAAAGGGTCGATCTACAAAAAATTTTTAGTTTTTCTCATTGATCCTTGCATTACTGAAATGTTTTTTGTATTCTTACTCAGTTACAAGAAAATCTGTAAGAATTACTAAAAAACAGCTAACAACGATTCCGGTTTATAATACCGGTTACTCTAGCGTATGTTTCTATTACTTCCGATTTCATAGTGCAATAATATTGGGGGATCAGTTAACCGCATTAAAGAAGGGAGGCCTGTACAAATTACTATGAATATGGCAATAATATGTAAATACAAAAGGCATAGGACATGGCGCATTTCAAATATATTTACATCAATGGTACAATAGGAAAAGGTTGTATACATCGGATAAAACAAACACATTTACGATTATATGTTTTTCTCGAAATTACAACAAAGTAACACAAAACAAATATTAAAATTTAACACTTGTTCAGTGTCATAATACAATAAGGCATGTAAATAAAACATAAACAGTATCAGTACGTTTGGATACCGTGTACAAAAATGATATACGTTATGCATTATAAAATAATGGAAAATGAGAAAAAATGAAGTATTCAATGTGTATACATTTTCATATTCTTTGAAATCGATATGCCACAAAAGCATTTTACTTTGAAATTATTAAATTATAATTTAAAACCTTTTTACTAGAATGCATATTTAAAAGGATCAGATGTTTATATATGTAATAGTATAAGTGAAATCAAAAAGTGAATTTAAAGATAACTGCAGCTAGAAAAAAAAAATTCTTAATTGATTCAACACAAAAGCACTTATCTCTTAAATGTTTAAAAACTAAGTCAAAACTTTTTGAAGAATTTATTTGTAAAATGATCAAACGTTTGCCTCTAATCAGTGTAAGGTAAATCAAAAACTCTATTCAAATCTAAGTCAAAATATTAAAAATTAATAATTGTTGAACAAAGTACGTATTGTAAATAAAAACAAAACAGCATCAGTATGTTTGGATACTAAAATTATATACATTATGCACTGTTAGAAAATGAAAAAAAAAATTAAGTATTCAATATACATACACTTTGATAATCTTTGAAATTGACGTGTCACAAAAACATTTAACGTTGAAAGTTATTAGATTAAAATTCCATATCTCTTTACAATGCATATTTAAAAGGATCAGATCAAATGTTTATATCTAATCAGTGTAAGGAAAATCAAGAGCTCAAATTAAAGATAACTAACTGCAGATAGAAATTTAAAAAAAAAATCCTTATTTGGTAAAACATAAAAACACCTATCTTTAAAAATGATTAAACATTAAGTCAAAACTTTTTGATAATTCACGCGTAAGAGGATCGAACGTTTACCTCTAATCAGTGTAAGGAAAACCAAGAAGTTAATTTAAATGCAATATCAGCTACATATATAAAAAATCATCAATTGATTTAACATAAAGACATCAATCTTTATTAAAAGAATCTAAGTTAAATCATTTTTAGAAGAGTTTACCTCTAATCTTTCAATATGAACAAGAACAAAATCATAAAGTCAAAGCAATGACAGTTGCAACTAAAAATATAAAATATCAACTATAAATGACTAAATGATACAATGGATTGATTTGGTATGACTATAATATGATACTCTCCGAAAGTAATTTGGCACAAAAACACCTATAGCTATAATGATTAGGATTAATTCAGTGCCTGTAGCTTGAGAGTCTTACCGTTAGAGAATACTTTGTTAAAATAATCAATACATTAGATATAGGAATGTATGCTTAACGATACAGATGAAAGTGTAATCAATTGTAACCATGGTGAAATGAATCGCTAATATATTGTAATAGATGGCAGAAATGTTTTCTATATAACAAAGTTGTTTACGAAAATTTCAATGGAATCTTGAAGATATTCACGATTACGGAAACCCTTTCCACATCCTCAGAAACCATTTGGAGAAGAAGCAATTATCCCCCCCCCCCCCAGAAAAATATAAGTTACAAGATAAACGAAAACAATTTTGAAATATAAAGATTGATTGTATGTTTTATAAACGTCAACTTTTTTGAAATTTATTAGAAACAAAAGTACCTTTTCTTTGATTGTCCGTTAACGTCGGCAATCAATTGATTTTTCGAGGTTTTTAATTGGTTCTTCTCAAAATGGTTTCAAGAGATAAGCGATATATTTCTGGAATCGTAGATAACTACGTGATTACATGAAATTTTCATAGTATTTAAAGAAAAAAGCACATTTAAGTGCAAATTGTAATACAAAAATGCAGATAAAACAGTAGTTAAAATAGTATAAATACATATACTTTTAAAATGAGAGTGAGTACAAAATGAAGAATGCATGGTGCCTTTTCTCATTTTATATGCAGTTTTTTTGAATGAATAAAAGCAAAAATCTTCTTAATAAAACTATAAATTTAAGAGATGCCTAAGGCTTTTTAAAATATCTTTATCTTTTTTCATCAGGTGTAAAAAAGACGTGCTACTACTTTGAAAAAAGTGAAAAGTCTTGCTCCTGATGAAGAAAGAGTTCATTTGAAAGGCCTTGCACATCTCTTAATTTTAGGGTGTTCTTTCAAGAAGTTTTTTGCCTTTATTTGTGTATCATACCAGTTTGTTCAACAGATTTTTTTGTGTTCTTGAATGGTTCTACATACAATTTATAGGACATTGCTTGGGTATTATAATACATTGTTTTGGAATTTTAATACAAAATTAAGATTAAATAGCAATAAAGACACGGAACACACGCTCCTATACGAAGCGTACATGTTATGTTTTCCTTTTCAGGTGTTTTGTCTATAGTGATCTTCAATTTCATCGCTTATCCGTCATGATGAACGAAATAAAAGGAGTTGATAACCAATGTAAACAAAATAGATTGTTCGCCCCGTGAATATCCATAAATATTTTTAATATTCTAATAATTCTAATAAACCTATTTTATACTCAAAATAATGTAGTTATTTTTTGCAAAATATATCTAATCTTTATAAGCAATGTTTAAACACAAAATAATTCAACTATTTTTTTCTTAATAAACAAAAGTTTCAGCACAAAGAATCCTATAACTTTTTTTTTAAATACAGTATTTCTAAAATGCAGATTTAAAACATATGTAACCCTAAAATTTGACAACGACTAAAAATATTGTGGATTTAAAAATCTGAAAAACAAAGGGCAAGACAGTAAGCGAGTAAGTAAAATATGCATTTCGTTGAGGAGTGCATGCTGCGAGCTTTAATTTAAATTAATATCGTACAGTTTACAAACTATATATTTACACTTACATTCCCTGTTTTTTATTACAGTGAATAGTGACAAAATTCTGAATGAAATATAAAAACTTGTAATCACTTAATGGAAACATGAACTGATGATTTTATAACTAACTATCGGCGCAATCTGAATTATTAGTCTTAGCTGCAGTGTTCGATTCTGTGCTGTCCTCTGCACTGTTCGGTTTAAGATCTGTTTTCTCTGCTTGCTCGGTTTTCTTGGGATTGCCACCTAACGTCGCTATTTTGTCCTCTGTAGTCACTTTTCTCAGCCAGTCTGTCATATCAAAGTGCTGTATTTCACCAGCATAGTCAGCAGGAAGGGTTGCTGCTGGGAAGTGATCCAACAATGTGTTTGTCGATGTGTGGAAGTGGAACTAAAAAAAAAAATAAACATATTAATCTTAATAAACAAATGATTGACGTAAAGCTTCTTGTTTTTCCATATGTTACATTTGTGAAAAAAAAATAGTTAAATCTAAATCTTATTACAAACTAACATAAAATTTCTGTTTTTAATCAATTCATAATCAATATCTTTTAATTGCAAGTATAACTTTGCAGAAAACAGTACCCTGTGTGCCGAACATTGGTGAAAACCATTTTTAATTGAAAACTGAAACTGAATTTTTACATTTAACATATTTTAGATTGACCATTCATAATATAAAAAAGCATTTTTAGCTTAAAATATCAATTACTTATTAAAATAAAGTTATGAAGTTTATTCTTTCGAAATATATGTTGAAAGCCAAATAGAATCTTAGAATGTTATTGTCTTCTATATACGGGGTAAGTCAAAATGAATATAGCGATTACAAACGGCTATAACTATTTAATGGAAAAGAAATTATCGATAAGATTAACACAGAATGTATACGGAACTTCAAAATTTTGTATACATACGTCATGGATGTTCTATGTGACTTCCCTTGATCACACGGACAACATCTAGGCGGTAGTCCAGTTCACGTCATACATTCTGAAGCATTTGTTCAGTCACTGACGCAAACGCATTACAAATGCGTACTTTGAGTTCTTCAATTGTTTTGGGCATGGGAGGCCCCCTCTTTTTCACTTAACCCCAATAGAAAAAGATCTCAGGGTGTCAAGTCCGGAGAACAAATCAGAACAGGTCAAGTCTAAACAAATGTTTCAGAATGTATGGCGTGAAATGGACTACCGTCTAGATGTTGTCCGTGTGACCACGGGCAGTCACATAGAACATCTATGACGTATGTATACAAAATTTTGAAGTTCAGTCTACATTCTGTGTTAATCTTAACGATAAACTCTTTTCCATTAAATAGTTATAGCCGTTTGTAATCGCTATATTCATTTTGACTTACCCTATATTTCGCCGATGATGATTTCTGTATCTATGGTAACAAGAATATTAGAGGGGTTGATTTTGAAAGTGATGCAAATCATTTTTTGTGGAAAAAATAGTTAAAGCTGAATTTTTATTACAAATTAACAGAAAATTTGTGTTTTTAATCCATTTACAATAAATATTACATTTTAATATCAGCACAAAGTTGTTGCTAGTAAAATTTATTGGGCCAACGCTATTTCACATGCGTCAATTTTGAAAGTGAGACAAATACACTTTGAATAGAATTTATTATTTATGTTGCATAATATTGACAAACACAAACATAATTTCATCGTGAATACTTTGAAAATCTTCACTCTCTAAATTAAGAAACATAATTATAGGCATACAATTTATTACTGTTCTTCAGATCGTAACATTCTGCGATTTAACAGCACAACATTTTCTCTAAGATTATACTGGTGTGCAAAAAGTCGGATAAATCTCATCCCTGAAATCTGGTTATTTTTATAATGATTATAAATTTTGCAAAACTATCAAAAATGATTTAGTCCATATTTAATGCCAATATCAAATCTTATTTTGATAGGAAAGGCAGAAAACATACTCAAACGAAGAGCACAAAAGGAAAGGAGAAATAAAATAAAATGAATTGAAATAAAATATTGAAAGTTTAAGAAAATAATATTTAAGGAATATCAGATGAAATCGGAAATGATTTCGTCAAATGTCAGCATCTACACTTTAAAAGGAAATAATATGGGACAATTATTTTCTGTACTGTGAAAAATTGCTTTCGCAATAAATATGTTTTACAGGGGTGACCAATTATTCGTTTATAAATATGAAGGAAAATGAAACCAAATGAAACCAAATTTGGTATTCTTCACTATTTAAGAAAGGAAGAAAGGATAGAAGAGTAAGAGAATTCATTAAAAAAATAACAAAGTTAAAATGTAACGTTTAATACAAAAAGGTAAAAGAAACAACTATCGCGCAAAAACTTATAGCATAGCATATTCATTTGAAAATGTCACAATAAATACAGTTGCAGTACTGCTCTATTATCCCGTCGACCACTTTTCATAACAAAAAACTATCGCCAAACTGTAACGCCCAATAAACGGGAGAACGTTGCCATTGGAATATCAAACTAAATAAATAAAATATAAGACTTTAAGGACACAGTTGTTATTTTAATTAATGAAATAACTAATAAATCAGTAAAACATAATGAAAAATACACGCAAATGTAGAATTAAAATCCACTTGATGACATAACAAACACGTATAATGCTTCTGACATCAAGTAAATGGGACTGCATTTTTGGCATTTAATCTTACAGTTTGGCGATAGTCTTTTGTTATGAAAAGTAGTCGACGGGATATTACAGAAGTACTGCAGCTGCTTGCAGTAAAAACACACCGCACAACGATTTTTGGAAAGTGGAGAGTCTCTTCTGCAATGACACTTAGTATATCTAGCGCCCATATTTGACAATAATATTGTTTTAACTATATAAGCGTTACAATGAATCATATTAAGTGTGCCAATTGACTTTGGAACCGATTACTGAAATTTTTCTTACGAAAACAACCGCAAAAGGAGTTTTTCTTATTTGCCCCGAGTGAATCTCGGTAAACCAGATACTAACGTATAACATTAGCAAAATAAGAATTTTTGGTACTTCTCCATTATCCCGTCGACCACTTTTCATAACAAAAAAACATCGCCAATCTATTGATTTAACGCCAAAAATGCAATCCTATTCACTTGACTTCAGAAACATTTCACGTGTTTGTTATGTCATCAAGTGGTTCTTAATTCGACATTCACCTGTATTTTTCATTATGTTTTACCGATTTATTAGTTATTTCGTTAATTAAAATAACAATTGTGCCTTTAAACGGCGATGCCACGATATTAAAAGAGAAAAAGCATTGAAAAAATGTTGCGATGCATAGTTACGTGCAATATATCAGTTTCAGCTGACGTCATAAACATTTATTCATCAGCCGAGAAGCATAATTAAGAAAAATTGTGTAAATAACCTAAATATTCAAGATTATTTTTTTTCTGTTTTCATTAATGTAATGTAATTATTATTTTTTTTTAACTTACTGATTGTTGACACTGTGGTGAGCGTTGGCTTTTGCGAATTTCTTGTATTTTATTTATTTATTTATTTATATAATTTGCTATTCCAATGGCAACATTATTCCATTTGTTTAGTTGGCGTTACAGTTTAGCGATTGTTTTTTGTTATGAAAAGTGGTCGATGGGATAATGGAGAAGTACCGAATTTTTATATAAATACCGGGTGGTTGTAATATAAGTATCTCTATTTGGAGCTGTCTGTAGCTTAAAGGAATAACCGGAAAGAAACCAAAATCGGTACACTTACTATTCGAGAAGGGGGAAGAAGAATGGAACTAAAAAATAATTACAATAATCACCGACAGATGGCGCTTCTGAGTGTGAAATGTAATGTGTAATATTGTGTGCAGTGGAGATGTCGCAAACCTTAATGACTTTACTGCATACCACAACATGTGCGAAACATCACTCCTGATGCGTTACATTCCGCATTTGATCACGTCGTCCACCGCCTGGATTGTGTCCTCCAGCACAATGACCATGAGGAACTTGAACATGATTGGCACCGCTCTGTGAAAACGTAACCACGTTCACTGTGACATTTTCCAATAAATTAGGTGTGTCATCCGACTTAACGCCTTAATTTTTTATTCATGTATTACACATTACATTTCGCAGTCAGTAGCGCCATCTGTCGGGGATTATTGCAATTATTTTTTTTATTGTTCCATTATTCTTCCCCCTTCTCAAATAGTAAGTGTACCGATTTTGGTTTCATTCGGATTATTCTTTCGAGCTACAGACAGCTCCAAATAGAGATACTTATATTGTAACCACCCTGTAGAATGTTTTAAATTATCGTTTAAAATGAATCTCTTATCAAAGAATCAAATCATACATACCCTTTTCTTAAACTTATCACTGAGGAAAGGCGTTAAGAGTATCCAGGCTGCTCTAAAAGTGAATGAATTATTCACAATATGGATCCCTTTGAATCGGCCAGGTACACATTGCTGTAAAAATAAAATTGTGCACAGATTAGAAAAGGTGTGATTTATTCAATACATATATTTTTTTCATAAATATTTTCTTAAGGGAACCAGAAAAGTTTGAAATGACGAAACACTTGTAATTATTATTATTATTGTTATATATATATTTAAAGCTAAAAGGGCATTTTTCAGATTTCACAGGAAATTGGCCTCAGTGCGCATGCTTCAGATTTTCTTCAAAGCAGGAATAGAAAGGGAAATACCAGGGGGATTCTCCCCTTGTATAGTTTGAGAGTGGGCTGGGTCTGAACAAAAGGGAACAGAGAGCGGTTCAAACCCACACAATGAGAAACCCATTCATCTTTCTTCCCACTTCCAATGGGTAGACAAAATTTTTCTTTCTTTGAAATGGCAGCTTTTCCTTCAGATAATTTTACAAGCAGCCATTTTGTTGCCTGGAGCCTGGGTCAATCACAGTTTTAAAAAATACGTTGATGCAGTTTCTGCAGGACTCTAAATGATTTTTTTTCTTTTTCTAAATTTAAATCCAAG
Source organism: Maratus michaelseni (assembly GCA_963931845.1). NCBI lineage: Eukaryota > Metazoa > Arthropoda > Arachnida > Araneae > Salticidae > Maratus > Maratus michaelseni. The sequence goes on from OZ007600.1 coordinate 165,451,340, forward strand.
TTGACAGGATTCGAAGACAGTGGTTCGCACAATCCGTTTAGAATAAACCGACCAGCGTAGCGGGCGAAGCTCCGCTAGTTATTATTATTGTATAATATATATTATTATGTTGTCAACAACCTTTTTTCTCAATTAATGTACAACGATGAAAGAAGTATCATTGGACAAGATTTTTTGCCCACATCTGACATTGCATACGGAATTTTCGTGAAAAGTCTTTGTTTGAAATTTTACTTAAATTAAAAATAATATCATTTTTTATTTCTGTTGTCGAACAGCCCTCTTTTTATGCATTTAAAAAACGCAGAACGATAAATAAGGTATTATTTGAAAGGTTTTTGAACCGGTTTCTGGCTTTCTTCGATCATTTTTTACTGTAACTTTGATGAAATAAATGCGATGATATTCTGGCTTGACTAATGATGTTTGCCGATATTCTTATCCTTAATTTTTCCTTAGGAGTTCAAACCGGCATATAAAAAACAAACAAACTAGACATTGCTAAAAAAAAAAAAAAAAAGATTAGACTGAAGTGTGAAGCTCTCGCACAGGTTCACTGATATATATTTTATTCCCGATGTCAACTTACAACATTTTTATGCACATGCAAAACGCACAACGATTAATGGTTTCAAGGTTTTTTTTTTCTTTTGGCATAGTACACTGAAATCTTGTTAAAACAATGTTGCATTACAAAAAAATCCACTATTAATTAAAAATCAATGAAAAAAGTATTAGCAAAAATATTCAAAGATTGCACTGCGAAATCCTCTCACAAGTTCACTGGTTATTATTATCATTATTACTGGATAGTACCCGTCAAGATTTGACGGTAAATAACTTGAAAGTTTCTTTAGAAATATGCTTTCATTTTTAATTAGCTGATTTTAAATTCTTATATGGATACTCGTGCTATAGTCAGTATACACGTCAGGACACATTACCGTTATCATTATCTTTTTACGCGTGAAGGTTTCGCTATGGTACTCCATTGTAAAATTTGGTAATTTTTGAAATTCAATATTTGAAAAACGGCATAATCATTATATTTGAAATTTAAATGAAGAAAAATACAGTTTTTTACCTTTCTAACGCAGTTTGTCTAACAATATCCTGATAAATATTTTTCGAGCTATTAATTTTTTCAGTAGCTTCAAATGTTTCATTTTCCGAGATTAATCTGTGGCAACGATTAGCGAGAAAACCAGTCGTCATCAACGCGTAGCTTTTTCTTAAAGAAGATTATTATTATTATTATTATGTTTGAATCTTTAATAATGTCGTATAGATGATCCAGTAGGGAAATTAAATGTTAAACCACGTAAACCAGCGATACTTGCTAAAGATAAACTTTAAACTCAAATATCTGGAAACACTGTTTATCAGTGGTTTTGCAAAGATAAATTTTGAGCAAGTAAACGGATTTACATTTTGTTAATTTTAAATAAAGGGAAACAAATTCTCCACAAACAATACCTCAAATATCTGAGAACACTGTTTATCAGTGGTTTTGCATAGATAAATTTTGAGCAAAGCAAACGGATTTACATTTTTTTAAATTTTAAATAAAGGGAAATAAATTCTCCACAAGCAATACCTCAAATATCTGAGAACACTGTTTATCAGTGGTTTTGCATAGATAACTTTTGATAAGCGGATTTACATTTTTTTTAAAAATTTTAAATAAAGGGAAATAAATTCTCCACAAACAATACCTCAAATATCTGGGAACACTGTTTATCAGTGGTTTTGCATAGATAACTTTTGAGCAAGTAAGCGGATTTACATTTTTTAAATTTTAAATAAAGGGAAATAAATTCTCCACAAACAATACCTGAAATATCTGGGAACACTGTTTATCAGTGGTTTTGCATAGATAACTTTTGAGCAAGTAAGCGGATTTACATTTTTTTTTTATTTTGAATAAAGGGAAATAAATTCTCCACAAACAATACCTCAAATATCTGGGAAAACTGTTTATCAGTGGTTTTGCATAGATAACTTTTGAGCAAGTAAGCGGATTTACATTTTTTTATTTTAAATAAAGGGAAATAAATTCTCCACAAACAATACCTCAAATATCTGGGAACGCTGTTTATCAGTGGATTTGCATAGATAACTTTTGAGCAAGTAAGCGGATTTACATTTTTTTTTTATTTTGAATAAAGGGAAATAAATTCTCCACAAACAATACCTCAAATATCTGGGAACACTGTTTATCAGTGGTTTTGCATATATAACTTTTGAGCAAGTAAGCGGATTTACATTTTTTTTTAAATAAAGGAAAATAAATTCTCTACAAGCAATACCTGAAATTTTTTTTTTCAAGTTATAATAAAAAATAAGCTTCTTTTTTTTTTTTTTTTAATGAAATCAGAGGTGCTAAGTTCCCACTAATCTTCCGTAATATGTGGTTTAATCTGACCCAGTTTAACAACGCTTCCAACCAGAAAAATTATTGGATGAATCTTCATTTATCTAATTACAGGTTTCTACGTGGAATTTATTTAAATTCATTTCTTTAAAAAAATTCTGGTGCGAAAAGTGTTAAACCTAAGTCAAATTAACCCACATATTATGGAATATTAATGAGAGCTTGGCACCTCGGTGAAATTTGAATTTTTTATTATAATTTCTTCAATTTTTAATTTTTGTTTTTGTTTTAGGTATAAATGAGAGACAAAATAATAAGTAGTATACAGAAAAAATGGCGACACTCTAAAAATATTGAACCCGAACTTCAAAATCATGGACTAGTTTTGAAATAATAATTTTGTCGTACAATATGAAAACTTTTGTTATAGTTTTTTCTTATTTTATCTTTTTACTTTCCCTTGTGTAGTGTTCTAGTTGACTTATTAAATTGTTGTTAACTAGCTGCGTAGCAACCCGTTTCGTTGAATCAGCACATTAAATGATCTTTCGAGTTTTTGTTGAAAAGTACTTACCAATCTAGTTTATAAATTAAATTGTCATTAAATTGTAATTTATCAAGTCATCAGCTAAAAATGTAATTATTATCATTTATAATTCTTAATAAGATCTTTGAATCGCTGTAGCATCCTTCAAAATTGACCAATTAGTTCCTGAATTTTTCAGAATTGAAAGATTGGTTTATTTATTTGTTCTCCCGGTTTTATTTTCTCCAAAATAATTTATGATAAGATTTGATAACTAGTGTTTTTACATGTTTTTAATTTTATGAGTTACCTAGATGTAAGGTGACCACAATATATTCTCATTTCCAGGGAATAGTTACTCATTTTGAAGACATTTCACTCAATATAAAAAAAATTAAATTGGGATAGATTTACTGAAAATTGGATAAGCTAACCAGATGGTCAGCTTATCGTAATCAGCCATCCCGTTAGATATAGATATGATTAACTCGGTTCTCAAATCTAAATTGCCACCTTTCTAACACATTTTTCATTCAATTTAGTTCGCAAACGCATGAAATTGTTATTAGAGATGTAAGAACGAATTTTGAACATTTGATCTCGTATCTGCAAAATATCAAGAGTCTTCCCATGATATTCAAGGGTGTGTAGAGAATAGGTGCACCCTGTAATAATTACACTTATGGATCTCCTACACGCCCTTCCCCCTAAAAACGACATTTTCAAAACTGAGCAAAAAATACTCAAATCTGAGTATGTCGCATAGTCAAAATGGCTCCGAATCAAAATGACTCAAGTTTGAAACATGTATACACTCATTTCTGAAAACATGCGCACACTCAAGAAAAAAACATCATGTGCTTCTATTTGAGTATGTCCATACTTCAAAAATGAGTATGAAATGTCTTCTATGTGCTCCTATTTGAGTATGTCCATGTGTCAAAAATGAGTATGAACTGACTTCTATGTGCTCATTTTTGAGTATTTCCATGTTTCAAAAGTGAGGTTGAACTGATTCTAATCATTTTTGAGTATCTCTATGTTTCAAAAATCTGACCTCTATGTGCTCATTTTTGAGTATTTCCATGTTTCAATATTCTGAGTATTTCTGGTTATTCAGAATTGAAAGTATTGGGTCGTCCAATTTGAAACAAAGAGTTTCATAACAAAATGAAAACATCAATTTACTCAGATTTGAAAGTGTCATTTTTCTCAGTGTTCCCTCCTGTACATGCCTCTGCTTTTACCCCCACCGTGCATTGAATGAAAATAAGGAACCAGGAACCCATACTTACCTGAGTTGAATGATATAATAAATAAAGATTAGTTGGAGTGATGTATCGTAAGTGTCGAAGGGGATTGCTTGACACATTGAAGATGACCTTAAAGCCGTTCACCTGGGTCATGGGATCACGCAAGGCTTGCAAAAGCAACACTATGACCATACGTTTGACGTCTTCGAGAGGAAATTCGTCAGGTTTCCAGTTATCTAAGAATAAAATAAATGAATATTAGAAATTCATTTAATAATTGTACTTTTGGAAGTTATAGTTAACAAACATTAGAAAAAGTAAATGACAACAATACTAAAAACTGAAGAAAGTCACATATTAAAAATTATAATAATAATTAATGTACGTATAATGTAGTAGTTCAGCAGTTACAGAATTGCTGAAGAAATGTATAGTTTAAACAAGAAAAAAAAAGCATGCGTCGCGCATAGATTAAGAAACACTTTTCAACACATTCAGAATACTGTAACAAAAATTCACAGTTTAATAAGGTGAAAGATGATATCTAACTAAACAGTTTGAAAAACGCATCACACATTTGAAAACCCCAACTGTTTGAAAAGTATCTGAATTCCTTTGTGCAGCCCTGTATATGATCTAATAGATTTGTATATATACTAGGCTAGTGCGCTAGGTAGTGTTAGTTCAGTTAGGAAACGCATAGCGCAGTTGAAATTCCCCTTCAGCAATTTCCATCCATAAACAGAAATGGTATTTCTCCATTATCCCGTCGACCACTTTTCGTAAGACAAACTATCGCCAAACTATAAGCTTTAACGCCAAAAATGCATGATCGTTGCATCACATTCACTTGACGTCAGATTCATTACATGTGCTTTTTATGTCATGAAGGAATTTTTAATTTGAAGTTTATCTGTATTTTTTATGATGTTTTGCGTATTTATCAGTTATTTCGTTAATTAAAAAAAAATTACGAGATTAAACGGCGATTTTATGATATTAAAAGCGAAAACGCATTAAATAAAATGCGATGCATGTAGTTACATACAATAGATTAGTTTCAACTGACATCACAAACATTTATCCTCCAGCCGAGATGGATAATTAAGAAAAATAATGTAAATAAATAAATATCAAAGATTATTTTTTTCTGTTTTCATTAATAAATTGTAAATTTTATCGCTTAAAGTTATTGACAGTTGACACTTTAACGAGTGGAGGCTTTTCCGAATTTCTTGTATTTCTTTTTAGGTGCGTTCGTAATTATATAAATACGTAGCACCTATAGTCGTCGCTTGGTCCGTCCGTCTGTCCGTCCGTCTGTCTGTCTGTCTGTCTGTCCGTCTGTCTGTCTGTCTGTCCGCATATAACAACGCAAAAACTACCCAACCAAATGGTTTGCAATTTAAAATATATTATCTTTGCAGAATTTTGTCGAGACATTTCAAATTTTATTAAAATCGAATCAAAACTTTAGGAGATATTAATAAAAATATTTATTAAGAAATTTGAATTTTTTTTTTTAAATCGGTGCTTTTTTGTTATAGGAGCTTCCGATGGATGTTAAATCGTCAAGCGACCGAGATACTTATTTTATGACAGAAATTAATCTGCAGACGATATAATTCATTTCACAGAATTAAAAATCATCAAGATCTGAATATTTATATAACTAGCTGATACATATATATCTGAATATTTATATAACTAGTTAAGATATTTGTATGAACAGTGTCATAAAATATATACTTAACTAGCTGTTTAACCCGTTCTACGCACGGGAGATCATGAATTTAATTCTAAAACGTGCGTACGAACGCACCTCGTTTGTAACGTTTGACGTACAATTTCCAACTTTTTTTTAATTATGAGAAATGGTCGACGGGATAATGGAGAAGTACTCCAAAAAGGATCAAGGTCCATAAGCAGTGTTTTTGGCCCATGAAATAGACTGAAACTCGATTTTGTTTTACTGACTTAATTAGTTCACTTTTTAATATTAGAAAGTGTATCCTGTATGATTTCAACAATAGTTTTTGAATTATGTTCGGATTTATATGACTCACACAAGCTCAAAGTTCGTATTATTCGTAGTTTTTGATGAAAAACACGCAATTTCTCCTAATTTTACCTCAGTTATTTATATGAGCGCAATCGTGCAACACTTTCTTCTGTACATATATTATAAAATGCATCAAAATGTACAATATATGTAAAAATAAAAGTGTTGCAAAGCTGCGCTCATAGTAAAATATTAAAAAATATATTAAAAATTGAGGTAAAATTAGGAGAAATTGTGTATTTTTCATCAAAAACTACGAATAATACGAACTTTGAGCTTGTGTAAGTTATATAAAAAACGAACAAAACGCAAAAAATATTGTTGAAATCGTACAGAATAAACCTTCTAATATTAAAAAGTGAAATAATTGAGTCATTATAACAAAATCGAATTTTAGTCTTATTTCATGGGCCAAAAACCCGACTTATGTACCATGATCCTTTACTTGAATTCTTTTGTACAGATAAAGTTTATACACGAAAAGTAATATGCGAAAAATTCGTTAAATTTAAAAAAGCATAGCACAATTTCAGTTAAACATTTTATACAAGCTAAGGGATAATTGCTGAAATTAAAAATGTTGAAATATTCTCCCCTAGTGCTATGAAGATATCTTGTGCAGTTGAACTAAAATGATGGCATAACTCACAATACAAAGACAGGGCAAACATGTAGCTGCCACCTTTTCTTTGATCTTAATTTATGTGTGCCATGGATGTTTTAAAGTTAGTTGAAGTGTGCCTTGAAATTAAAAAGGTTGAAAAACACTGATCTAGTGCAGCCAAAACTTATCTTATTGGACTTTAAAGATGGCAGAACTATCATTACATCGGCAGAGCAGAAAATGTAGCTATCTACTTTTCTGTGATTATAAATTAAATATACCATAGTCAGTTTTTTTTTTGTAGGTTTAAGTATTTTATGAAATTAAAAATGTTGAACAAATTTGATCTAGTGCTATAAAGACTTGTACAATTGGAGAAATATGATGGAAAAATTCTCGTTACATAAGCAGGGCAGAAATGTAGTTGTTATCTTTCCTATGATCTTAATTTAAGTGCACCATGGGTATTTTACTGTAAGTTTAAGTGTGGCATGAAATTAAAATGGTTGAAAGACACAGCCAAGATTTATCTTATTGATCTAAAAAGATGTTACAACTGCGAGTACATCTGCAGAGCAAAATATGTAGTTATCCTCTTTTCTGTGATTATAAATTAAGTATAGTATCAATATTTTGCTGTATATTTAAACGAATATATAATTTTTATATATTTAAACTGTTACGAAATTTAAAATGTTGAAAAAATATCACCTAGTTCTATGAAGAGTCGTGCAGTTAGACTTAAAGGATAGCGCAACTCACATAACAGAGGCAGGACATTACATCCCATTACATCACATTTAGTTGTCATCTTTTCTATTCTCTTAATTTAAGTGTACCATGGATATTTTACTGTAAGTTTAAGTGAGATGTGAAATTAAAAAGGTTGAAAAACACTGAACACCGATCTAGTGCAGCCAAGACTTATCTAATCGGACTAGGAAGATAGCACAACTGTGATTATCTCGGTAAAGCAAACATGTAACTAAACTCTTTATGATCGTAAATTAAATATATCACGGATATTTTGCTGTAGATCTAAGTATTCTATGAAATTAAAAATGTTGAAAAGTTCTGATCTAATACAATGAAGACCTGCGTAATTCGACTAAAATTATGGCACAAATACCATTACATAGACAAAGCAAAAATGTAGCTATCACCTTTTCTATGATTTTAATTTAAGTGTGCCATGGATATTTTACTGTGAGTTTAAGTGTGCTGTGAAATTAAAAAGATTGAAAAACACTGATCTAGTGCAGCTAAGACTTATCTAATCGGGCTACAAAGATAGCACAACTGTGATGACATCGCTAAAGCAAACATTTAACTATCCTCTTTATGATCATAAATTAAATATATCATGGATATTTAGCTGTAGATTTAAGTATTCTATGAAATTAAAAATGTTGAAAAGTTCTGATCTAATACACTGAAGACCTGCGTAATTGGGCTAAAATGATGGCACAAATACATAGACAAGGCAAAAATGTAGCTATCATCTTTTCTATTATTTTAATTTAAGTGTGCCATGGATATTTTACTGTGAGTTTAAGTGTGCTGTGAAATTAAAAAGATTGAAAAACACTGATCTAGTGCAGCTAAGACTTATCTAATCGGGCTACAAAGATAGCACAACTGTGATGACATCGCTAAAGCAAACATTTAACTATCCTCTTTATGATCATAAATTAAATATATCATGGATATTTAGCTGTAGATTTAAGTATTCTATGAAATTAAAAATGTTGAAAAGTTCTGATCTAATACACTGAAGACCTGCGTAATTGGGCTAAAATGATGGCACAAATACATAGACAAGGCAAAAATGTAGCTATCATCTTTTCTATTATTTTAATTTAAGTGTGTCATGGTTATTTTACTGTAAGTTTAAGTGTGCCGTGAAATTAAAAAAAGACTGAAAAAACACTGATATAGTGCAGCCGATAAATGAATTACTGCGCAGCCAAGACTTATCAATTAGACTAGAAAGATGGTACATCTGTGATTACATCGGTAAAGCGAAAAAGTAACTATCCTATTTAATGTGATTGTATATTAAATACAGTAGAACCCCGATTATCCGAATCCCGGTTACCCGAAAATCGGCTTAGCCGAAAGACCTTAAAACTCTTTTTTTTTTAAATATGAAAAAGTTTTATTTTTAAACAAGCATGCTGTTAAAGAAATAAATAAACGGCGTCAACTTACTTATTTGGACCATTGTGTAAATGCAGGCATTTTATTGCATAAACACACACAACACTTAATTTTTTTACAAAATATGTTGTGATTTTTTGTTTTTTGTTTTTCAACTTTGAATTACTTCAATACTGCCTTATCAAGCCACCTTTTAAACGACAATACATCTGACGCTGTTGCATCTTCTGCACTTCAATATATTGAAGTGCCAGCATCATAAACATAGAAATAGATAAGGACTCCAAACGAAATAGCCTTTCAAAGAAGATAACCGTTCTTCGAAAAATGTTTCAAATAGGTGGCACTAAGACTCCTATAATAGGAGCTGACGCATATCCATTTTGTTTCGCATTATTGGTACGCAGCTCAGCATCAATCTACCGCAGCCGGAGTTGGGGTTGCCTAAGACTCGGTTCTGATTGGCTGAACCGGTTCTGATTAGCTTGGTTTTTCGACTGGTCTGCAATTCGGGTACCAAATTTGCGAGGATGCGTCAGCCTCTATCATAGGAGCTCTAGGTGGCACCTTTGTAGGAAAATTGCACTACACGTCACCAGTTCGTCTCAAAAATCGCTCAGAATACGAATTCTTGCTTCACCTGCAAGCACGAACGCGTTACCTTACTGTGGGGAAGTGAGTAGTGTCATCTGGTAGAATAAAATTAGGAAGCCTCCCGGTTATCCGAAAATTCCTATGGAACCTCGGTCAACCGAAAATCCTTTGGTCCCATGCTTTTCGGATAACCGGGGTTTTACTGTATATCATGGATATTTTACTGTAGGTTTCGGTATTATATGAAATTACAAAAGTTGAAAAATTATGATCTAGTGCAATGAAGACTAATACAATTGGGCTAAAATGATGGAATAAAACTTGTTAAATAGACAAAGCAAAAATGTAGCTGTCATCTTTTCTATGATCATAATTTAAGTGTGCCATGGTCTGTCTTGAAACTAGCCAAGACTTATCCAATTGGACTAGAAGGATTTTAGATCTATCATTACATTTGTAGAACAAAAAACGCAGCTATCCTAACTTCTATTATTACATGTTTTCTTTTAGCTTATAATGTATGTATGTGGCAGTCAAATTTTTCTTTCACTTCCTGTTGACTTAGAGCTTTGAAATTTGGAATATATATGTATTCCTGAGGGCAATACATGAATTGGACATTGATTTTTAAAAATTCAATCCCTAAGGAGAGAGCAACGTCGGGCCAAAACGTGCATGCTCACCATAGAAATAAAGTTGCGATTGTTTAATTCTAATTGTAAAAAAAAAAAAAAATAGCTCCATTGTTGCAACATTCATCCATTTTAATCATATTGTTGCCCGCATCATTACGACGTCAGCATTTACATGAAATATACTAGGTGCCCAACTTAGTTTCGGGGTTTCACACATAGATGGCGCTAATGGCCCATGTAGTCGACATATACGATTTTCTAATAGCTTGGATATCTATTAACAATAACCAGTCGTAATAACAACACATATCGAAACCCAAAAATATTTTTTCTAACAACGAAAATTTCGAGTATTGGGCCAAATAAACAGCATTTGCGGGAAGCTTTGCTTTTCTGCTTTAACTTGAACACAAGTGCAGCTGAAGCATGCCGTTTGCTTGAGGAGGCCGACGGCGAACATGCACCATCGAAAACTACCTCTGAAAATTGGTTTAAACGCTTCAGAAATGGCGATTTCGACACTGAGCACAAGGAGCGCTCCGGAAGACCAAAAACAATTGAGGACGCCGATCTGCAAGCGTTATTGGATGAAGATGATACGCAAACACAAGAACAACTTGCAGAGGCATTAAACATGACTCACCGAGGTATTTTCAAACGTTTACATGCCATGGGAAAAATTCAAAAGGAAAGAAAATAGGTACCGCATGAGTTGACTGAGAGACAGATGGAAAATCGAAGAGCCACTTCCGAAATTTTGCTGTTGCGGCATGAAAGAAAGAGTTTCCTGCATCGAATTGTTACTGGCGATGAGAAATGGATATATTTTGAGAATCCCAAATACCCATCATGCTGATCGTGGCTTTCACCTGGCGAAGCATCAACATCGAAGGCACGGCCAAATCGCTTGAGAAAGAAGTCAATGCTCTGCGTTTGGTGGGACCAGAAAGGAATCGTGTACTATGAGCTGCTGAAACAGGGTGAAACTGTTATTGAAAATCGCTACCGACAACTGAGTAATTTGAACCATGCATTGCTCGAAAAACGGCCAGAATGGGACACGAGACACGAACGAGTGATACTGCATCACGACAACACTCAGTGCCATCGCACTTCCATCGTCCAGGACACCATCAAAACACTGAAATGGGATCTGCTACCGCGCCCGCTGTATTCACCAGAACTGGCCTCTTCCGATTATCACTTGTTCCGGCCAATGGCGCTTGGCTTGGCTGGGCTACACTTGGCTAATTTCGAAGAAGTACAAAATTAGTTAGATGAATGGTTTCAGTCCACAGACGCGTCTTTTTAACGTCGAGGTATTCATGTATTGCCAGAGAGATGACAAAAATGTGTAGCTAGCGAGGGACGATACTTTGAATAAATGATTTTTTGCATTTCTCTTAATTTTTTCCATTTTTTATAGATAAAAAAAACCCCGGAAATTTAGTTGCGCACCTAGTATATGAATGAGTATGTATTGATAAATATATATGGATACAATGAGTATTTGGTGAAAAGTAGTAAGGACAGGGTTACTACAATAGCGCCAAATTCGGCCAACTTGGCGAAATAGCGCCAAATTTTAGTGGCAAAAATAAGTTGCCATACATGAAGTCAACTTGACGATAGCTGGTAAATTTGGCGAAATTCCAATTTAAATCCATTAATCTTCCATAATCTTCTTCCATTGGCATAGCCTACTATTTCTATCAAGTACCATAAGACCAAAAAAAAAAAAAAAAAAAAAAAAAAAAGCATGTCTTCTTTCTTTTTTTTTTTTTTTTTTTTTTTTTAATTTATTATACTTATTATAATTTAAGTATGCTATGGATATTTTACTATAAATTTAAGTGAGCATGATATTAAATGTTGCAAAAACATTAATCTAATGCAGTCAAGACTTACCCAGTTGGACTAAAAGTATAGCACAACCATCACGACATCGATAAGGCAGAAATGTAGCTATCTTCTTTCTAGTTGTGACTTGCAGAGATTCAAACTTGATGTTGTTAAATGCATCCGGGACCTTTTTTCTTAGGCTAATGAAATTTTTGAGCTGCGAAAAGGCACGAGGCACATCGTATTTTCTACACCTCAAGTACTGGATCAGGAAATCTTCGTCGAACGTCACATTCTTTTCTTCTGAAATGTAACAAGAAAATTGAAAATTATTTATGACTAAATGTTTCTCTATTAAGTTGTATATAAATCTCATTAAGGGGGTCCGGGACACATTTTTTTTTTTTTGAGTTAAAATTTTGAATTTTTTTGTGATGGTTAGCCGTATCATTTGTAAACAAAATCACATGATAAAACTTCTCATAACTTAAAAAAAAAAATTTAAATTTATTAAAAAAGTGAGGTAATTTAGAATCGTTATAACTCGAAATATTATTTGTAGAATTTCAATTTTTTTTCGTTTAAATAAACAGAAATATATAAATTTTAATTTTGATTCTGCATTTTAAAAAATATTAATTAAAAATAAAATTAAAAATATTTAAAGTAAAAACTTTTTTAAAAAATGATGTAACTTTAAAAAAAAAAAAAAAAATCATATTTGCAAAAGTAAATATTTTTTTCAAATTTGCTGAATTAAGATTAAAGTAAAATAACTGAAAAAGACATGTTCCAAGTTTGAACCATTTATCTTTAAATGTTTTTGAGTTATAACGATTTAAAGATGAGAATGCGTGAAAGAACCCATCATGCAGAAAAACGCAAAAACATTTCCATGACAACCACTACTTGAAAGCTAGATTTTGGAAACAAAAAAATAATATATCCTGTTCTATTTAAGATAGAAACATGATTTAAACGTCATTTTAAGCGGATAAAAACAGAGGATTTTTTAATACAATAAAATATTTTTAAAAAATTTGAAGATTTTTGTATCCCGGATCCCCTTAATACAATTTTGTATAAATGTATAGCTGGATTGTTTAAATGTATGATCTATATTATAACTATAAAGCAACAACATTCCTGTGAGTAACGTTGCCGCCATATCGACGAGCAATCAAATTCGCTTTATCGCCATTTATTTTATTTCTAAATATCGCACAATTTAAATTTTTAACAGTCGAACCGAAAAAAAAATGTACTTTCAAATGCAGTTTCTTTGAGAATTAACTGTATCTCAATTTATTAATTTTTTATGGTTTTTTAAATTATTTTTCAAGCACGAATTTTTATTTAAATCTATCTCAAAAATGAACGTGCAACCCAATCACTGAAGATTGACCGGCTTCCACTTAAATTAATGTCAGTAATTCAGCCGTTTGTTTTTGTGTAACATTCCGTAACTAAATTGCGAAACAAAATCAAAATTTCATAAACAAATAAATAAATACAACACGAAATTTTACAGAAATGTAGTTGAACTATGCGTTTTAAAATTGAAACATATCGGATCCAAAAGGTTGCTATAAATACAGAAATCGTTCACTATTAACCGCGGGCGTAGAGCTAATACGAAAATATCAAAAATGCTTTTTGATGTAGATGGGGGACAATCTAAGAAAGTATACTAGATGTCAAAAATCTATTAGATTTTTCAACTAAAAATGATTTTAAACTGCGTTTTGTACATCGAGCATCATATTGATAAATTTTAAGCCGGAAAGCCCGGGTTGGATCGCCAGTATTTTTTTTAATGTATATGCAAGAAAAAGAGTAAGTAGTGAAAAAATATGGAGACCTATTATAATAGTTATTATAATAGTTATAATCAGGGATTTACAAATTTAATAAAATCTGGTAGCCAGCAAAATATTCTAGTCGCCAATGGAAAATACTACCCTCCCCCGTCATTGATTTTCAAAAAGCACATTTTTTTTTTTTTTTTTTTTTTTTTTTTTAATGAATTAACTGAGAACAAGTAATATAATTTTTTTTAAAAGTCAATTCCTACTTTTTAATCATAAATATATAAAATAAACCCGTGCAGCATTAATGTCCCACGTTATCTTTATGGAACATTATTTTATAATCATCGTTGCGGTATTTTATTTATGTGGCATCCCTCATTTGAGATAAATCTTTCATTTCACTTATGAAAGCAATGGGAGGATTTTTTTTTCTCCCATTTAAAAATAAATAAATTAATTAAATTTAATGAATGAATTAATATTTGAAAAAAAACTGTATTAACATAAAGTGTCATCCACTACAAGTTTAAAGAAAATTATTTGAACTTGAGTGGATGAATAGAAAATATTTTATTAACGATTGAAAATTTGAACAAGATATATATAGAGAGAGTGTGAGTTAATAGTAGGAATTTAATAATAACAAGCATAGTTTAGAATTATCAGTTACATAGTTTAGAATATTATACATAATTTAGAAAGATAATTACAAACAAGTTTTCTAATGAGAGAGAGAGAAAGAGAGAGACAATATAATTTTGATAAAATTATATATCTCTGAAAAAAAAAATACTGTAAAGACTGAATTAACCCGTATGTTCGGGAAATGCTGATTGATGAATGTTTCAAATGTTCGGATAATTGAATGTTACAAAATCTATATCTGAATAATTCTACTTTTATTATTTTAAAATTTTCAGATTAAATAACTTGGTCGATAATGTCGACCTGGCGATTGAATTTGTCAAACCCTGGTTATAATAATAACCATACACAAGTTATAAGTGTGTATGGTAATTATTATAATTATTATTAATACTAGGGAATCCAACCCGGACTTCCCACGATATAGAATATAGGGGCTGTACATAAATGATGTCACACTTTTTTTCAATATTTTTGCCCCCCTCCCCCCCCCTTTGTCACAAAGTGTCACACTTCACCATACCCCCTCCCCCCCTCTTGTCACATGTCACACTATATTACATAAACATATACTTGCAGTTCAGAAACAAAGCACTACGTTATAGATCATATTTCAAAGTTTATTTTTAAACTTTAACTATATGTTTTAATGACATTTGTGAGAATAACAATAAAAATGATTCGTGCACTTATTTTGTATGAAATAAGATTAAGGTTTACAACAAAAAATATAATTAATATACAATAGTAATAAAATATTAATATGAAGGAGCAATTGATTTTTTTTTTTAAAGAAAGGAATATAAGTAAAAACAAATCACATGAAAGTTGTTTTAGCCCCTATTAAAAAATACCCTCAAATTCTAGTAATTTCAAAATTTAATCTGCTGATTTTAAATGATTTTATTTAAATCAAAATGTGTGATGTCACACTTCTTCTTACCCCCTCCCACCCCCTTGTCACAAACTGTCACAATTTCATGAACCTCCTCCCCCCCCCCCTCCAAGCGTGACATCATTTATGAACGGCCTCATAGGTAAAAACCTTTTTTTTTTTGTTTCTTTTTCGTTATTGAAAACATATTTTTTACATTTAATAATTTGTTTTAAATTGCCATCTAACAACACCAAAGAGCACTTTTATATGAAATATGTCAATTATATATTATAATAAAATTTTGAAATTTATTCAAATCGGTAATTTCCTACTAGGCCTCGTGGCAAAAATTAATAGCCGAAAAACTCGCTAAAAATTACGTTATCTACAGCAGTTTTTTTTATTCTGATAATTTTAGGGGATTTAAGCGTTATTTCAATTACTTAATTTGTGTTTTAATTATACTAATTTATTTATTGATTAATGAAGTTTTAATTCCGTTATTCAACATTAGCTGGAAACAAATGCTGAACTTTTTATAGTATATTTAAAGTGCAAACGGATTAATATTTTGTATCGTCTGCAAGCGATAGAGATAGATTTTTTAAAAACATCATGCTTGAAATTTAATTTAAAGGCTATAATAAATGAGCAAATCAAGATACAGTTTTCAAACAAACTGCATTTGAAAGTAGATGTTTTTCCCTATATAACGGTGTAAAAATGGAAAATATGCGACGTTTAAAAATAAACAAAATTGTAGTAGAAAAAAATCGCAAAACCGAAATTTCATCGTCAAGTGTTGCCATTCGCTAAATGACGTCAGCATTACGCACGGACACGTTTGTCCTTTATAATATAGATATAGTAAAACAACTAACAACAGGATTCTAAATTGTTTTATCGTCTGCGAAATTTATTCAAAATGATATCTTTTCGTACCCAGGAGATGCAATTGAAGTATAAATATAAATATTATTTCCTTTGCATGTTAATTTTAAAAAAATCATCAGAATTGATTGAACTGATTAAATCGATTAAAAAAAAATGACTGAGCATTGATCGATTAACCGGCACAATCCGACACTGTTTTAAAAAATGTTACTTAATCTAGGAAAATATAATATAGTACCACAAACATTACTATTATACAATAACCTCTTGCCCAGGTTTTCGAAAAGCGTTCTTTATCTTTACAAACTTCAGAAAGTAATATATTTTCGAGATTTAATGGAGCATTTATAAGAACAAAGTTTGTTTTGATGCCGAGTAGTTTTTATAGTGTACTAATCCATTTTCTCAAACCGGAATATCGTTTTCTACGGATACAATGAATTCTTGAGTAAACATTTTCATGCTCAACAAACATGTTTTGCAGAGAAACATTATAAATAAACCAGCATTAATATTAAAATTAATATTAATTTGCATATTATTTTATCTCTTGCATGCATGAATTCATATACGAAGATGAAAATGTTTAATTGAAATAGTATCCTAAAAAAACAATATTTCTGTTTGGGAAAACTGGTTAATATACTATAAAAATCTACGGTTGGAAACGTTTCCAAAAATTAGTGGCAGCAAAATAATTTTTTTTTTAAATATATAAATGATTCTTTAGATCTCGAAAATATATTTTGCTTTCTGAGGTTTCTAATGATAAAAAACGCTTTTCGGAGTCGTGGATAACTCCGAAGAGATTATTGTATATTTTCGTACGTGTATATTATTATTTCGTATATTATTAAATAGTTGCCTTTTTTTCTGTACAGTTTCGTTTAATAACATCAGAAATACTTAATCTAAATTATGCAATAATTTTAACAAAATGGTTATACAATATCTTACTCCATATCGGACAATGCCATAGAAATTCTAATTCAAAGTAAATTATTTTTTCTGTTTTGCCAGCCTGATACTGTAATCAGAAATTATCACATTTTCACTATCAATAATGTGAATAAAGTCACATAATAATGTTACTAAATAAATGTTATAACTTCTTACCCCATATCGGTCAAACTGATAAATGCATAAGTGCTTTGATTAAACGTCATTTGCATAACATCACAACATTTGATAGCAAGGTAATCACACATAAAATCTTGAAAAAAAAATCGGTCAAGTGCAAGTTCTATTCGCACACAAAGGGTTCAGTGCAATACATTGCAATATTACAAAAAGTCGTCGGTAGAAGAATGATAAGACTTTGTAAAATACTTTGAATTATTCTATGAATTATTTTCCAATAATTGCCTTCAATAATTGAATTCAATTTGAATGAAACACGTTGATTGTTTATCACTATGATTCGCATTTCATAAAACAAAGACCTTGTACAAAGTGTAAACTTGGCATTGTGCCAAGCACACTTCTCAAGGAGGTCGCAAAGTTTCAACGTTGCACTGGTCCATGCTGCATTTTTATATATAGGTTTTTAATTAATATATCGGCTATTTACTGAGAAATGTTTTCGAAAATTACTAACAACAATCTTTGGATGGTTCCGCGTTGATAGGATACTCGAGCACCCCTTAACTCCCCAGCTGAGTGCCCGCAAAGTAAATTTTGTGTGTAACGGAAAATAGGTTTTTTTCAAAACCTATGTGACCTAGGACAATTGCTATAGTTTTCTTGCAAGTTTTAAATACACTCCTACTACCCCTAATTTTTTCATAATTTTAGTTTCAGTATATTTGGAAATAGGGAGGCGGACATATTTTCGCAATACACTTTCGACGATATCTTTGAAAATATAATTACTTAAATAGAATTTTTTTTTTTTTTGAGTTCGGTGTTACAAGATCTTTTGAACGATATGTCACACGATAGACCAAAAAAAATTGTTTGTACAAGTAACTTAACTACCCCCTCCCCCTAAATTTTTCCAAAAAGTATTTCTCTGAATGGCTAATAATTTATAAATAGTCAATAGTCTTTATAACTCTGCCAAGTTTGAACTTTTCACGTACCATAGTTTTCGAGGAAAACGGCTATCACAGACGGTGAGACAGACACACGAGTGATCTTATAATCTTATAATTACAGAACTTTTCTTTTTAAGTACGGAAACCTTAAAAACTATTTTCTTAACTTACTATTTTCTTTCTTTTTTTTTTAAATTAAACATTTCGACAAATTATATTCTTTTTTTATTAAAAGCAACGACCAAGGTTTAGCTTGCATTGATTATAGCCAAAACATTACAAAAGCTAACGCACGTGCTTTTATGTAATTGTTTTCTCTAATTCTGAATAGTCTGCACGTGCATAGCTGCAGCAGAAAAGTACTTTGAGAATATTTGGATGTTATAATAAATTATATCCTTTAGGAAAGCTAGTCTCTGACATTTTTTATAGTAGTAATATTTAAAATGTAAAAGGGCTCATACATACGTAGAAAGTACAGTGAAGCAGCAGTTCTTAAACACTTAGGTATTGCGAATCCCTTTACGTATTTCTTCTATCTTTGCGGAACCGTTAAATTTTGAAACTGAAATTACTGATTTTATATTATAAACTACACTCTTAAAAAAAAACGTGATATAAAGGGGCTATTTTTTCGTTGCTCTTTTCTGTTAAAACGCGAAACTTTCCGCTTCCATTTGTCCCTTTCTCCCCAAAATACAGAAAATCCCCCAATTTGTTATATAAAATTGCTTGAAACCCTCCGATTTCAACCTGCATTTTTGTCAAATCGCAGAAATGTTCGGACAACTGTGATGCCTCTTATTTTTTCGCAATGATAAGCGGAATTCTTAAGAGTGGCCCTTTTTTCCTCAAAACACGAAAAATTTGCGAACCGAAACTCAGATTTTCTAAACTTTTCCAGTCAAAAAACAAAATTTTTCTTCATATAGCAGAAAAATCTCTTTGAATAACTGAACAACCGGTTACCGGCAAGTTACCGGCAACTTGCTGCCTGTACTTTTTATGTTTTTGGAAGTGATATTTATTTATTTATTTATTTTAAATGTTGTAATAGACATACTGTAAAACATGCAAATTCGGGATCGTCAGGGTTAAAAAAAACTCGACAGATTCCCGAACCTTAGGATAAATAAAGTAAAATTACATTGAATGCGAGTCCTCCGTGGACCCCAATGGAGAAGCAAGCATTACGAACTCCTTGGGGTTCGCGGGCCAAAGTTTAAGATAACCTCTGCAGTAAAGGCATGGATACAAGAAACTATACATGGTAGTAAAAAAGTAAGAAATAGTTGTTTAAAAACACTCTCTTATAAGCATTCAATGCTCATCTTGAAAATCACGCCTAATCGTTTGACAGATATGAATGTTTTTCCCCAAAAATTTCCGTTATATTTATTTAGCGTAGACACCGTGCTCGATTCTGAAATATTCACTGCTTTTTTTCATTTAGTAGAAAGCGCAAACAAGTGAATGTATTGAAAAATACATAAATTTTGCTGTTTCTTTTGAAGATACACTGCAAAAAAAATTGTTGATTTTACAGTGTAATACTGAGATCCCAGCTGTCAGTATTATACTCTAAAATTAACAGTAATAAACAGTAAAATAAGCAGTAATATGCTAACGCGCATGCGCTGCAGGGGTGGATTGGAGGCAAATTATCCTGGGTGTTGAGAATAATGACGCGATATAATTATAATTCTAGTATAATTCTATACAGCGTTTTATAATTCCAGTATTAAAAAAGTGAATGAAAAGTGAATAAAAAAATTCCACCTTCTTACAAACATGAACCTAATTAAGTTAAATAATAAAAGAGCGTAAAATAAACAGGTTTGGGGAAGGCAAATAAATCTGGGTGTTGAGAGTAATGACGTGATATAATTATAATTATAGTATAATCCTATACAGTGCTTTATATTCCGATCATAAAAAGTGAATGAAAAGTGAATAAAAAAATTCCACCTTCTTATAAACATGAACCAAGTAAAAGTTAAATAATAAAATAGCGTAAATTAAACAGGTGGGAGGAGGCAAATCATCCTGGGTGTTGAGAATAATGATGCGATATAATTATAATTCTATTATAATTCTATACAGCGTTTTATAATTCCAGCATAAAAAAAAATGAGTGAAAACTGAATAACAAAATTCCACCTTCTTACAAACATGAACCAAGTTAAGTTAAATAATAAAAGAGCGTAAATTAAACAGGTTGAGGGGGGTGGGGGCAAATACTTCTGGGTGTTGAGAATAATGACGCGATATAATTATAATTCTATACAGTGTTTTATAATTCGAGCATGAAAAGAAGTGAGCGAAAATTGATTACAAAATATCATCTTTACATACAAAAGCCAGTTTGAGTGTCATAAAAGAGCATAAAAACATACTTAAGATCATCTCTCTGATCCATTTCAGGCCTTTTTCCTTGTTTTCTGCAGTTTCATGCAGTTCGTATTCAGCTTTCTTCTGAAAGGCTTCCGGGAGGTATCCCATTTCAAATGGTAGCAGTCTCTCTCTAAACGAACTTTCTGAGTCTGAAGATGAACGTTCTTCAATAACCATGGTGGATGATTCTATTTATTTCTCTACTGGAGCTTGGGGGAAAATTACTTGATTTTGTTCGACTGTCAAATCTTCAACTGAAAGAATAAAAGAAAATAAATAAGCCATATTTTCACACTTTATCTTCGCACAAAATTGAATATATATATATTTTTATTTTTTAAGTAACTTTCATGCTAAACATTCCACACTTAATTATTTTTCTCCATACTTAAGTATATCTTTTACTTACGCATCCTTACGTTTGTACATTTTAAGTAGTTACATACATGTCGTAACATACATACACTGCAAAAAAAAAAATTGTTGATTTTACAGTATAATACTGGCACCCCAGCTGCGAGTATTATACCGTAAAATTAACAGTAAAATAAGCAGTAATACGCTACCGTGCATGCGCGGCAGCGTATTACTGCTTATTTTACTCTGGACAACCATCATCTGTAAAGGAAGACCTCTTATAAAAGAAGCTATCAAATTATCATGCACTGTATTTTTCGGAATATTTAGTCTGCGTGATAACTCCTGAACTGTATAACGTGGATTTTCAGAGATAGATTCTTTTTATTAGTAATCCTTCTTTACAAATGATGATCGTCCAAACCGGGCATCATCTCCGAGGTTGAAATTTCCGTGATACAATCACTTGTTGCAAAGTTATGACAGGTTTTATGAATAAAAAGTTCAAAATTACACTTTATGATAGAACCCAACTTTATTACACATATTTTTCGTTCAAAACATGTTCTTTATATCATACTAGCTAACCCGCCCGGCGTTGCCCGGGCCCGAGATAATTACAATCTCAGAGAAAGGCGTTAACCCCCTCAATCCCCATACTCGCAAATATAATGAATAATTTGTTCAAGAGAACCACCGTCACCTACATTAACGCGATCATTAAAAAAAGAATTACATTTTTCTGATAATTAGAACATAACGAAGACGCTACGCTAAAATAGCCGGCAGATGACACCCCTTCCCGACCTCAATTTCAAATCTATATCTAAATTAGTTACCTAAATTTTTGTTCATTAGTAAAAATTGGCAATTATTTCCTTTCATTTTCGCAAACTAAATGGAGGGTTCGGCCCGAGAAACAGCTGTCTTTGTAGTTCAGTTTTTAATGAAAGCAGATCCCTGTCTGAAAATTTCTCGGATCGTTTTCACTGGCGCCGGCAGATTTTTGGCAGTTTTTTGCATAAATAAAAAAAATTACCAACCGAATTTTTCAAAAATCACATATTCAGATACAGAATATTTTTTTACATATGCTCAGAAATTTTCAAATTGATATCTCAATTAGTTTTCTTAAAATTCGCTAATTAGTAAAATAATTTCGTATTTGTTCATTTCCGCTTGCAAATCCAACGCGCCAGTTCGTTTCTTTCGCCATTTTGACTTAAAGGATGACATTTTAGAAGCGATGGTTAATGAGAATGTAATTAATATCTAGGCTAATTATCAAAATATTAAAATTCTGAGGCTCAGGTGCACATGGCCAGACCTTGGAGTATCCACACCTAAATTTCCAGACTTCTAGGTGGGCTAGATTTTGTTAGCCATCGCCAACAGACACACACACAGACACACACACACGGACACACACATAGAGCGAAACTTTCTTTTATTAATATAGATATAGAATATTAATATTAATAAATTTGCAATAGAAAGTTTCGAGAATTCTCGCTAAACTATCCGCAGCTCAAGCAAGAACTTAAGAATTGCCAATTTGTAATGACAAAATTGCCTGTTAGAAGTGTTCTAATTTTTTATTTAATGTTTAAAAAAAAAATCTTATTATCCAAATTTTTATGAGTATTAAAAAAAATGTTTCCTAAGCATGGGTATAATTTTTGTGTGAAAATATTAATATTTAGCTGAAAAAAAAACAAAAAAAAAAACAGTAATTCATGAAACACTCGACTTTCATCCAAAGATTTCTAACGAAAAACGTCCCTCTAAAATGTTTCAAATAGATGGTGATGGCGCTCGAGTAGGACAGTTGCATCAGTTCTTCTGCGTTAATGACACTTTCAGTCTCGCGTCGGCAGATGGCGCTATGTGTGCATGGTTGTATGTTTGTAACGGCAGAGCCGTGCGACCACTATTTCCTTAGAAATCCTTATTTGTGCATCGCTACTCTGGTTTATTTAATTACTTCTGTGAAGAATCGATGCAACCAACCAGTGAACCAACCAACCCAAGAGAATAAAAGCGTATTTTTAATGAGAGTGCTTTGTGCATTTTAATTAATATTTCAGAAAATAATTAAAATATTAAAATTCTGAAGTAATGTTGCACCAGGAGAGGGTTTGGACTACCTAAATCTAAATTTGCAGCCTTCTACGTGGGCTAAATTTTCCTAGCCATCGCCAACAGACACACAGACACACACACAGAGCGAAACTTTCTTTTATTAGTATAGATTGAAAATTCTTAAACTTATTAAATGTTTTCAAAATAAAAATAATCAAAATCAGGGTCATTTGAGTCTTTTTAATTAATCCTCCTTTACAAATGATGATCGTCCAGAGCGATCGTCATCTCCGAGGTTGAAATTTCCGTGATACAATCACTTGTTACAATGTTACGACAGGTTTCATGAATAAAAAGTACAAAATTACACTTTATAATAGAACCCAACTTTATTACACTTATTTTTCGTTCAAAACATGTTCTGCATATTATATTGAAAAATCTTAAACTTATTAAATGCCCTCCAAATAACAATAATCAAAATCAGGGTCATCTGAGTCTTTTTCAGGGTCATCGAACTTGTGGTTTACTATTATTGTTATCTTCAATAAAACAAAAACGGTCTTATTTTTTTGTAAATTATTGAATATTCAACTAAAGAAATATGGATTGAAAGAATATTTCATTAAAACAATCTACAACTTAATCTCAATAATATTTATTCATATATTACTCATTGCAATTTACGAATTCTTCTTTTCGAATTTTTCTTTTCCTTGAAATCTCCTACACACTTATAACTATTTTTTTCGGTCGGCATTAAACAAAATATTCTCAAATATTTAAAACTTGAAAATTAAGATATCAGTAAACCGCTGCTGTTACTAAAATAAACATCTAACTTCAAGCTGCCTTTTGACATTTTAGGTATCTTTATAGCTGCAAATTTTATTTAATAAAGAAAACAAATCAGTAAATGAAAAACAATCTGTAAAAATAAGTTTCCTATAAAACTATATACACTAAAAAAAAAAGAAAAAAATGCTTTTTTAATCTAGGCAGTAAATATAATTTAACCCCGAACGAAAATAATCAATAACCTCTTCCTAGTTAACCACGATTCTAATAAAAGCGTTTATTAGTGTTAGAGACCTCATAATCCAATGTTTTTTCGAGATTTACACAAGCATATATATATATAAAGAAAGTTTCTTTTCCTGTTACTGATTTTTGGAAACGTTTCCGAGTAGTTTTTATCTATATATTTAAAACGAAAAGCGCATTCTGTCACATCCACACGTCTTTTCCACACGAAAATCGTCTCTTTACGCATGCTTCAATTTTTTTTTTTTTTTTTTAAACTTCCACCCTCAGAAACGGGAAACGTGTTTAGTCCTCATATGTTTAACCTAGGGGGATTTAAAAGGGCTGATTGAAAACGGATGTGGCATAATATGGCCATTGTGTTGAAAGCCTTGCTTTTCTTTTTTTATTGAAATTAGTTCAGAAGATGAGAACTATTTTTTTATTGGTATGTTAAAGGAGCCGAACTCGATAACAATATTTTTTCACAAAATTTTTACACGGGCTGTAAAACCGTTTTATTTATAACCAATAAAGATTTCAAAGAGTTCAGACAAAAAGAACTTTTCATTTTAAAACTATGAAACGACACTACGTGAAAAAACAAGAAAATGAGCGCTTTTATCACTAAACATCAATATTTTTTTCGCAAATTTTTCATTTAAAAATATAATTTCATACAAAATCGGGTTAAAGATATAAAGTAATAAAAAATTATTTTTAAGTTTTTTTAAAATTTATTATCACTGGCCCGTGCAACGCCGGGCGCTCAGCTAATATTTATAATTTTGTTTTCGCTATTTTCTGCATTTGTTTTCAATATTTCCAATACATACATAGTATGTTTGCTGTTCCTTTTTTCTCTGTAAATGTGATGTGGAATTTTTTCATTAATTTATTTTAAAATATTTTTTTACATCTATCATACTTATCTTCGACCTAGTTCTGTACTACGCTTTCACCTAAATGTCAGATTTCCCAAATCAGAATATCAGTTTTTACGATGATATCAATACTCAGTTAAATATTTTTAGGTTCAACAAACATGTTTTACAAACAAACATAAAAAAATTAACATTATTAACATTAACATTAACATTAACATTAACATTAACGTTATTATTTTTTGATACTCTTGCATGTACAAATTCAATTATGCAACTGAAAATGTTTAATTCAGAAGGGATAGCATGCTAATCACTGATATTCCAATTTGAAAAAAAACTGATTAATAGATAATAAAAACTACTCGGAAGCGTTTCCGAAAATCGGTGGAAGCAAAAGAAACTTCCTTATTTAAAATGCTTTTTTAAATCTTGAAAATATATTGGTTTTTGAGGTTTCTAAAGATAAAGAACGCTTTTAGTAATGACGGGTAACTCGGAAGAGGTTATTGTATATTACTTACCCATCATACGTAGTATATTACTTACCGATCATATGTTGTATAGGGTAAGTCTTGCAATTGTTTTAAAAATCGAAATTTTTTTTTTTTAAGGATTGACACGTTTCAGACACTGGAGATTCCGAAAAACATATTTTTAGAAAAAAAAAATTGCCGTCCGTCTGTCTGTGTGTCTGTAAATGCTCTATCTGTCGCACAAATTGAGATAGAGACTTGAAATTTTTTATGCACTCAGTATGTAATAATAGGAAGAAGCTTATTGAATTTCAGAAACCTCGATTATCCGGAACTATTTTTCTCGGACTCTCAAAATACTCATTCTGATAAAAAGTACATAAAATTTTTCGAACTTGTTTATTTTAAGGAGTGAATATAAAAGACAATAAAAAACATAAATTTTGCATAAAGAATGCAGTCGATCGGATGATGAGTGGCCGATATATTTGTAATCCGGTTTTCCAAGCTCTTCGATTTTTCATGACCCTGTATTTCATTCAAATTTCAATTCAAAGATATATTTGAATTGGAAATGAGACGCTTAATCCGACGCAGTAACCCGTTAGTTAATATATGATTATCAATTTAGGAATTATAAGGATGTTTCTTTTGCGCAGTTCAGTAGTAGAGCATTTAAAGTTTATGACTTCATTAAGCCAGGATTTTCTTCGAATTGCAATGCATTTTATAAGAGAGTTTACACATGTTTTATTTTCATATTTTATATTGTGCATATCCATGATGGGTAAGTATTACGGTGGCACCCAACGACTAGTTTTCATTTGTAGTTAGATTGTATTTTCGTAGATTAAGAAACATTTGTCTTTTATTCAATAAAAATAAATGTTTTTTTTTTTTTAAAGATTTGTTTGTTTTTAAAATTATTGGTTAAAATTAATGTAGGAAAAAGTAATGAAGTATATATTTCATTACTTATTGCTTAAGAGTAATTAGTAAATAATTGGTTATACCAGTTCTTTTAGTTTTTTATATTCCATTAATAACTTTTTTGAAAAAAAAATATTCTAGATATGTCAACATCTATTAAAGTGGATTTAAGTGGTTACATGCGTTCCCGGGGGCAAAAAAAAAAATAATTGGCTAATATTTTGAAACAATCTGATTTTTGTTATGTTGCAACTCTCATGCTGAAATTTGCATTCAAATTTAGTATTAACCCCTTGAAGGGAGGTGGTTCCTTTTTGGACTACTTAATTTTAATCCCTAAATGCTGCATTGTCACCAGAATTTTGGAATGAAAAATTTTCTTTTATTACGAATGTGAAGAAAAGCTTTTAATTATTTTCTAATAAGTTTGTTTCTAAATTCTGGTGTCTACCAATCATTTCAGCATTTTACGAATAACAGTACTTTGCCCCTGAAAGATTTAACGAAAACCGGGATTGAATCTTCTGTAATCGGGTTCCAAGCATTTTAGCTTCGGGCATTTGAGTAAAATGAGTTGAATTTTTAAAAACATGGACTATGAAAGCTACCTTTTCCTCCCGGTGCAGGCCGGAAGACTTTTTTTAAAGGACACTTAGAAAAAAAATAAATGCCTAATATTCTATTTAAAAAAAAAATTGTATAATTTTTTAATGAATTAAAATCAAAATCAAGTTTTTTAGTAGCAAAAATATCCAAAAAATGATTATATATTTGATTAAAAAAATTCATAAGGTTTTAAAGATCTTATTTGATGAGTAAAAGTTTACATTTACAATAGATAGAAAATATTTGAAAATTTACAGTTTTGTTTTCTTGAAGAAACCTTAATGTAAAAAAAGAAAAAAAAAAGATAAATAAAATATATAAGAAAAAGGCTTTTGCCCAGGTTTACATGTTTTATCTCTTTAAAAATATTTTTATAGATCAAAAGACCATAATAGTTTTAATAATTCAAAATCCACATTATAAAAATTATCTTATAATACGAAAAAGTATGTTTCTTATTCAAAATGTATTTGAAAAATGCTCTAAAACCTCATAGATTGCTTCTCAGAAATAATTTAGATATTGAAACAATAATATACTTAAGGGGTTTTGTCTGTGAAATCTAAAATACCCTCTCTAATGTTAAACGTATGGGTGTAGAATACACTCATATTTTCAAAATATCTCTGCAGGAAATTAATATTTTAACTTATTTTTTCTGAGTACTTAAAAGATGTCTTTTTTTTTTTTAATTAATTAATTTATTTTTTACGGTCAAACTATTTTTTTAAAACACATACTTTATTATATTTGAAGTGTTAACGTCTTATCTGTATTTTTGCTAACACTTTAACGCATAAAATTATAAATTAAGTATATATTTTAGAAATGTTTTAACTGTTAAAAAAAAGGCACTTTTAAGAATAGTACACAGGAAAATGATGCTAAAAAGTAAATTACCTGAGGCAATATTTAAAAAAAAAAAGAAAGAACGAAAGATTATGCGTCAAGCATAGATTATGGAACACTTTCCAACCCTTCTGAAATAATTTTGCAAATATTTACCGCAAAGTGAAAGATGATATATAATTAAACAATTTGAAAAACGCATAACATACATAAAAATTCAATTTCAGGAATTTCAAACAATATTCGGAAAAATATCCGAACTCTTTTATGCAATCTGTATGTGACCTATAGATTTGTATATATACTAAATAGAATGCGAAATTTTAGTTCAATTAGGAAGCGCTCAGCACAGTTTAAAATTTTCCTTCTGGAATTTCCGCCAGTAAACGGAAATGTACTTGAGAACTTTTGTGCTGCCCTGTATACGATGTATACAATTTATACACACCAAGTAATAGACAAAAAATGAGTTAAATTTAAAAACGCGTTCAGCAACTGAAAAAGCACTTCCATCAATTATTATTAACAAGTAGTACTTTAACCGAATTTTACTGTGTGTCCCTGTAAATGAACGATGAATGCTATACACACAATATTCTAGTAAGCCTCTTGTAATCCACCTTAGTGATATATATGAATTTCAATATATTTGAAATAGTGAAACATTATTAAAATAAATCGCAAAAGATTTTTCTTTATAGACCGTAATGTAACGGAATTCTTTTGAGTGTCCCTGTAAAGGGACTATAAGTGCTATGCACACCACATCCCATAGTAAGCCTCTTATAGAGCACCTCAGTGATATATATCAATTCCAATATGTTGGAAATTGTGTAACATCATTAAAGTAAACTGAAAATGATTTTTCTCTATAGAGAGTAGTGTAATGGACTTCTTTTGAGTCTCCCTGTAAAAAAAAAACTGTATGTGCTACACACTTCATTTTCAATACCGAACATGCCATAGTAAACCTCAATAATATATATCAGTTGCATGACTGTGCGAATATATTTACGCCAGTTAGAGCACAGACAGAGAGACAAACTGAATTCATAAACACTTGTAAATTATGTTGGAAAGTGTAAAAAAAAATGCGAACGGATTGCTCGCCCATAGGTTTAATATTAGTGAATTTGAGATCTAACTGATGAACACCCTTAAAATCAAATTATTTAAAGATACACAAAGATAATTCAACTCAAAACACTGGAATTTATTAAAGTAACTATTTCTCAAAATTATTTAGATTTTTTAAAAACCTTATTGATTCCAATGTATACATAGATCTGATCAAGATATATTATATCGGATTAGTTCATTTGACAGTACCCTTAAAACTCCACGGTACATTTTATAAAATCATAGACGCATATCTTGGGCATGATATTAGTAAAAAAATTTTTGAAATATATAAATTTCCAGAATAATATACATAATTTATTTAAATTCTACAATTTTAATTATTTTAGAAAATTAATATATAGCTTTATTCAAAACCGTATACAAGGATATAAAGATTTTTACACAGTAAACGAACTGCATCTTTAGTAATAATAAAAAAATGTAGGCAAAGAAAGCATAAACATTTTT
This sequence comes from Maratus michaelseni, assembly GCA_963931845.1. Taxonomy (NCBI): domain Eukaryota; kingdom Metazoa; phylum Arthropoda; class Arachnida; order Araneae; family Salticidae; genus Maratus; species Maratus michaelseni. The sequence goes on from OZ007600.1 coordinate 165,480,844, forward strand.
AAAAGTGATTCCCAAATCAAAATATTTTTATAGTAAAAAGAAATTTCAATTTTCATCATTAAATATTTTCTTGGAATCTGCTCTAAAATTCAATAGAATTTAAGCTCTAAGTTAATGTTAATCTCTAAGTTATTTTAGATATTAATATGTAGTAAAATATGCAAAACTCGAAATATTTAAAGATATGCTAAAAGAAAATTCAACGCTAAAATATAATTCTAGAATTCTACGCAGACAGCTGGATTATATTTTAAGTATATTTTAGTATTATATAAGTATATTATATAAGTATATTATTTAAATATATTTTCGCGTTGTCCAAATGACTAAAAAACAAACAAAAAAAAAACAGTCTTACCTTATTGATTCTTATGTTTATACATACTTGATTGAAATAAAACGAATAATGAAATTATGTCCAAGATCATCTGACACACATAAAAACCCCTAGTAGACAGTGTGGTGGGTAAATGTGCTTAAATACCTGTTTAATCTAGTGACTACATCGGATTAGATAATTTGAGACAACCCTTGAGACACCAATTTATCTGTTTGTTCCTTATCACACATTTATCATACATCATTCTGATAAGATCACAAACTTGTTCAGAATTGAAGTTGATAAAATAATAAATTTTTAAATCGAAATATTAAATATTTTAAAATTATAAATAACATTTATAAAGAAATAAAATTAAAAATTGATACCTTATCAGGTAAATGCACGTAACATGTATTCTCCTTTATCCCTGATAAACAGGATAAATAGATTAGAAGTATTTTTTTTTTTCCTGTCTTTTTTTTTTTTTTTTTTTTTTTTCTCCTGTCTTTTTTTTTTTTTTTTTTTTCACTGCCGCAGCTAACAACAATAAAATAACAAAAATAAATAAATAAATAAATAAGATAAATTAATAAATAAATAAATAAATAAAATGAATAAATAAATAAATAAAATAAATGAATAAATAAATAAATAAAATAATGTAAAATATTCCTTTTAAATAGTTTTATGTTTTAGTCATGTTTCTGCGCACACAACATTTCCAAGATGTAACGTGTCCCAGCGAATTAAATAATAATAAAACAAGAAAGAAAAATCCTGCGTGAAGCATTGATTATGAAACACTTTCCAACACATTCAGAATACTGTAACAAAACTTCATATATTAATAAGATGAAAGATTAAGTCTAAGTTAACAATTTGTAAAACGAAAAACATATTTGAAAGACCAATTCAGCAATTATCATCTATTGTCGGAAAGACATCCGAAATCTTTTGCGCAGCCCTGTGTATATCTATGTATATATATATAAAAGAAAGTCCTGACATCAACACACAGCCCAAACTACTGAACATAGAAACATAAAAAAAGAAGGGAAAATACCTCTTAGGACGTAGGCAAACGCTAAGAAAAGATTTCCTAAAACTCCACTTTTAAGGGGAGGTAAAAATGGGAACAAACTTAAAAAAATTCCTTAAAAATCAGCTATTATTGTTACGTGACAAATGATAATATATTATTTTTGTATGCTGAATCAAATGGTACCAAGTACATTCTTCTAAGTCTAATACTTCGTGAGATATAGCACATTTTTCAAATTTGGCGATCTTTGGCGCCAAAACCTCAAAAATCTAACATTGTAAATGATAATTTTTAAAAATACATGCGTTTTAAAAATGTTCTACGGTTTTTGATGATAATTGCATTGTTCATTTTTCGGGGATGGTATATTGGTATGTTTAGTATATTGCATATCGTTTTATCGTTCTTTACCAAATCCAACTGTAAATGGTCAACTAAAGTGCTTATGGGCCCAAATTTCGTCTGTCAAATTAGAAATATAATAACACAATGGCGTTCAGATCGTTTTCAGCAATGCGAAAGGATATTCTGGGTAAATGTACAAATTGCTTTAAAACATAAGATTAAATTCACCCATATATTTAGTTTGATTCAAGATCCGTTTGGAGAAACCGACTAGCATAGCGGTCGAAGCCTGCTAGTATTTGTATATATACTACACAGTACACAAAAATTTATTTACCCTGAGATACCAGATGCCATCTTTAATATGTCATTATGATAAAATGATATTAATTTAAGTTAGCTTAAAAGGAATAATCACAATAGTTAACAATACTATAATATAACCCTTTCTTGTTAATTTAAAAAAAAATTATTCACATTCCTGTACTTTTTGTTTATTCTCAGAATTATATATTTATGTTTTCTTTCCTTCCGGATTTATGGAGACATATTTATATTGCAGCCGCAGCCCAATATATAGTAATTAATTAAATTATGAATAATTTGCTCTACATAAGTTGTAAATAAAAGTAACAGTTTTATTTGTGGTCAGGATAATCTATACTCTAATCGTTTACCCTTTTCAATATCTAACAAGAACGTAAAATGATGCGCCAAGCATGGATTATGAAACATTTTCCAATATATAGAGAAAACTGTAACGAAATTTCACCGTTATAGAAGATATGTAAGTAAACGGTTTAGGAAACATATAACACATTGAAAAATAAAGTTTTAGCAATTACTTTCCACAGCCAAAAAAGTCGTCGAATTATTTTGTGCAGTCCTGTATTTGATCTATAGATTTGGATATATAATTCATAGTATGATAAAATTTAGTTCAATTTTAAATTTACTTCAATTTCACATTTAGAAATCTTCTCCAATCGATGGAAATGCACTCGAATACTTTTGCATACCCCTGTATATCATCAAAAGACCTTTTGTACACATCAGCACATTTCATTAAGCTAAAATTTAATTCAGGTAAAAAACGCAATAGGTCACTTAAAATGCACTTCCAGCAATTACTAACTCTAAACGACAATGTATCTTGTTCTTTGCGTAGCACTGTATATAACTTTATTTATGTTCTACAAACTTTTATTATAGTCTACCAAATAAAGTTCATCCGGAAAATGTGTAACGCAATAAAAAACTACCCTTAAGTAATTCACTCTTATTGTTAGTATTACTTACGAATTTCTTTGCGTAGCCCTGTATATGATCAACAGAATTTATACACGCCCATGTACTATGAAAAAATTTGTTAAACTTAAAATCGCCAACCAGACTTAAAAACGCACTTATCACAGCGTATTTTAATTATGTTACACGATTTCAAATATAATTAAATTGGTATACATTACTGATGTTTAATAGAACATACTTGCTGTAGAATGTGATGCTGTTTTTAACACTTTCCAACATAGATGAAAAGTGTTTATGAATTCGGTTTGTTTGTCTGTCTGCCGTCTGTCTGTTTGTGCTCTAACTCGCGTAAATATACTCGGATCGTCATGCAATTGATGTATGTTATTGAGGCTTACTGTGGCATGTTTGGTATTGCAAATGAAGTGTGTAGCACTTATAGTTTTTTTACATGGTTTGACAAAAGGTTTCTGATACAGTAATGTATCCGATATACTGTCTATTAGCGATTATTGCAGGAAGAACGTATTAGGTTATGGTATGCGCTTTCAATTTAAATTAAATTTTTGAATACTACGTGGTGTGTATAAATGTTGCAAATTATACACAGGGCTACACAAAATAATTATTAAGCATTTTTGAGTATGTGCGTGAATTGCCTAAATATGGGTTTTAATTGAATTACGTATTTTCAAGCTCAATAATATTTAGTATACTAAAAGATATTTGCAGAATATAAATAAAATTATATGCAAGGCAACGCAAAGAACTAGATGCATGGGCGCCTAGGAATGATAATTTCTAGAGATTTGATTTCAGTAATTTTAAGCGTGTTAGAGCCTGAATTTTAAATTTAATTTAATATTTGGCGTGCATAAAAATCTATAGGTAATATACAGAGCTGTACAAAAGAATTCAAGTATGTATCCGTCTATTGGTAGAAATTGCTGAAGGTGAATTTTAACCTATTATGCGTTTTATTGCTAAACTAAACTTTTGCATACTAGTAGAATATATACAAATCTATAGATCCAATATAGAGTTGCACAAAAGAAAAAAAAAATAGTACTTTTTCGGCTATAGACGCTAATTGCTGAAATCTGGTTTTAAAGTGTGTTAGGTGTTTTCTAAAATGTTTTCTTAGGTATCTTATTTACCTTATTAAACAGCGAAGTGTTATTAAAGTATTCTGAAAGTGTTGGAAAGTGTTTCATAATTTATGCTTAAAACATGATTTTTCTCTCTTGTTTAAATGTCATTATATTTCTTTTTTTTTTTATCCTATCCTAAACGCTTTTCTATATTTATTTATTAATTACGCTCACTCTTATGTAGGTTAAATAAATTTTTGATAATTATCGAATTATATTTGAAAATTAATGAATAAAGTTTTAGATAATTATCACAAAAATATACGTGAAATTTTATTGATTATTAAGAGTTATATTTATTATTTTAAAACTTAATTATGAAAATTAATATTATATTGCATTAGTCAAAACTATTTGTGAAAATATAAACCTTTTACCCAGTAAACATACTCCAAACAGTATTAAAAATAAACATATAAATAAACAAATGAAAGCCAAGAAGAAAATAATTATTTTGGAAGTTAAGGGTGATTTCTAAAACGTAAATTAAAATTATCTTATAATGAGAAAAAACAGCGTTTTTTCTCAGCCTTAAAAACTCACAGATTACATCTTTGATCTATTTTAGATATTAATATTTTAATGCATATGTTATATTAAAATCTGGCTGTATGTTTGTATTTTACAACAACTTCTCCTAGAATATAGAATCTAGATGTGAAATGAACACGATCTGAGGGTGTCGTGTAAATTCTTAGAATTTTAAACTATGAGTTCGTTTCAAAAAAATTATTATTATTATTATTATTATTATTATTATTATTTTATTTTTATTTTTATTTATTTATTATTATTATTATTATTATTATTATTATTTTATTTTTATTTTTATTTATTTATTTATTTATTATTATTATTATTATTATTATTATTTGTAGTTTTTAAAGGATTTTCTCTACAATTTGGATGGCAACTAAATTACTCTATTCTTTGTGAATAAAAGAGAAAAAAAAAAGTGGGAAAAGGGGAAAAAGAAGCGAATTATTATATTTTTGTTGATGTAATTTTTTCAGTTAAAAAAAAAAAAAAAAAAAAAAAAAAAAAAAAAAAAAAAAAGTTATCATAGAATAGATGGAGAAAAAGTCTTGATTAAATTAAAATTTTTAAGAAAATTCGAATAAATAAAAACATGTTTTTACATATTCAAGCTTCGTAAATTCATTTTATTCTACAGAACCAAAAATCGTCTACCAACATATTGACATTTACAGAAATCAGTACATCGTATTTTTTTACAGCTTTACATGGAACTATAAAAAACGATTTCAGCGGTTATAAATAAACCGTTTTATTTATAACCAATAAAGATTTCAAAGAGTTCGGACAAAAAGAACAAGGCAGTGACCGCTTTTATCATTAAACATCAATATTTTTTCGCGAATTTTTCATTTTAAAATATAATTTCATACAAAATCGGGTTAAAGAAGAATAATAATAATAACTTGTTTTTTTTTTAAATTATTATCACGGGCCTGGGCAACGCCGGGCGGGTCAGCTAGTACAGATATAATTATGCATTTGTTTCCGTCTAATAATTCTGAACAAAAGTAAAATTTATCAATAGTTATATTAAAAAATATAAAAATAAAATGAAACACAAATTTAACAAGTATGTAATTGAACTACGCGCTTAAACTACTGAAATTATCAGAATCAAAAAGCATCTGTAAGTAGCGAATTCTTGGACGATTACTTCGGTTATTTACAGCTGGCATGAGGTGAATATGAAAGCATCGCTTTTAATAAATTTTAAAACATTATTTCAATACATAACTCATACTTTTCATATGAAAATGCTTTTTGGTATTAATATTGGGCAATCTATATAAAAAAAAAAAAAAAAAAAAAAAAAAAAAAAACAATTAATGTAAAAAAAAAAAAATATTATACTTTTAAATTAAAAATGGTTTTCCCTTATATTATGCACAACGGGTAATATTTTCTGTAACCCGGAAAACCTGGATTAGATCGCCTTGTAACTCTTAAAATATTTAAAGACACAGAAAAAGAATTCAACTCACAAACACTATGGATCCTATTGTAATAATAATTATTTGAGGCACTGATTTTTAAAGGGTGGCATGTCATTTGTTGCCATTGTATGTTATAGTTAGATATTAAATGGTTTTCATTTCAATGGGTTTAAAAACATTAGTAATAGTAATAGACTTATCTTTGTGTGTGTTTGTGTGGTCTTATTTTATGTAAATTTAATATGCAATAATTGTTATCCGTGTTAGATGAACAAAAAATTGTTGAAAACGTTGATTTTCTTTGAATGGAATATTATAAAAAATATATTATAATTATAATAACAGTAACATATAATAATTATAACAAAAAAATGAATATTTTATTTTGTTTACTTTTATTTATTTTATTTCAATATTTCATTCTTTTTTATAAAAGTTACAACGAAACAAAAAATTAATTTTATTAGAAAAAGTAGAAAAAAACATTCAGTAATAAGCTGTATTCCTATAGTTATATTTTTAAAAATTTAGATATTGAATGTTTTTAAAGTATTCAAGATGAAATTCTGATTATGCTTGTTAATATGATGCAACATAAAAAATAATTCTATTCAAAGTGGACACCTCCCTTTCAAAATCAACGCATTTGAAATATCATTGGTCCAATACATGACTAATAACAAATTTATATTGGTATTAAAAGATATTAATGGAATTTTATTAATTTTAATATTTATTTATTGTGAATTGATTAAAACACATATTTTACGTTACTTAAATTTAACTTTTTTTTTTCATAAAATCAACAGGTTCTATTTTCATAATCTACGACTCATTTTTCAAAAAGATTTAGAAACAGGAAATCTTACTTTATTAATTGCTATCTACGCATTTACTTTATCAAAGTAAAACACGCATGAAAATTAGTTCCAAGTTCACTGAGAGTTACAGCCCCACCAGTGGCTGAGAGGTCGTGCTCTCGAAGCTGGTAGACGGGAGGTGCTGGGTTCGATCCCACTCGCTCCCGTCGGCCTAATCGTTCGGAGTTTTCGTGGTTTTCTTCGAGCCGTGGATTTATCCATGCGTAAATACGGGTTAGGTTCCCTTAGAAAGACCCCCACGAAGGGCACTCCCCCCGGGCCTATATCCCATGTGTAGATAATTGGCCGTCAATAATCAACCCAACCCAACCCACTGAGAGTTACAATCACTAATGTTACAATAAAATAATAATAATAATAATACTCTTATACGGAAAAGTGAAATTTTTTTCAGTAATAAGTTGAATGCATAATAATCATATTTCTTAATTTAGAAATTGAAGAATTTTAAAGTATTCATGATCAAATTCTGATTATGATTGTTAACATTGTCTAGCAAAACAAATAATTCTATTCCCAGTGGAGTTGCCTCGCTTTCAAAACAAACGCATTTGAAATATCGTTGACCCACTAAATTACTAGTAACAATTTTATACTGATATTAAAAGATATTTATTGTGAATTGATTCAAAATATAAAATTTATGTTAGTTTGTAATAATATTTAGATTTATAACTATATATATATATTTTCCACAAAATGGACTTGCAGCACTTTTAAAATCAACGGCTCAAATATTCATGTTATCATAGATACAGAAATTATCATCGGCGAAATGAAAAGACGACAAATAAAATTCTAAAATTCCATTTGGCTTTCAACGTATATATTTCTAAAGAATAAATTTCAAAACTTTATTTTAATATATGTAATTGATATTTTTCATATAAAAATGCTTTTTTGTATTATTAATGGGCAATCTAAAAAATACAATACATTAAATATAAAAAATCTATTAGAGTTTTCAATTCAAAATGATTTAGAAATAGAAAATCTTACCTTATTGATTCCTTCACCTGTGCACAAACTTTATCAAAATATAGCACACAAGAAAATTTATTCCAAGATCACTGAGAAACGATTAGTACAGTTCCATGAACAAATCTGCTTATATACCCCTTGGATCAGGTGTTTAGATAATTTGACAATCGTCGTGAGGCATCCCGTATCTGCTTGTATTTTTTTTCCCCTATCTAATTATCATATCTTGGGTATGTGAGTATGTTTGGGAAAGTCCGAATTCAGGCGTCTTAAACATTTTGTTCTCATGATATTTTTTTCACTGATAATATAAATCAATATTTTGTAGCGTTAGATTAGTGTGAACTTTCGGAGAATTTTGCTGGGCAGGTCCAGTTTTATCTCACACGAGTTACACTCAGCCTACCTAACCTCACAACATCAACTTTGACCTATAATTTTTTTTTTCACTTAAAAACAAGCAAACTAGAAAGACTTAATATATTGTTTTGAATTAAAGAAAAAAATAAAATAAAACAAAATGTGAAAAAAAAAACAGCATTTTTGGTAGATTGTTTACGATAAATAAACACTTCTTAACTTTTTAATTTATACAAAATAAATAAATAAATAAATAATCATAAATCGGTAAATAACACCTATATTAAAGTTTTTGAATCATGTTTCAATAAAGAAAAATCATTACAGATAATAAAATACCTTTAATTGTTAATAAATTAATATATTTTTTTAAAAACAAGTTTACTATAAATTTAACAATTTTAAAATTATTTTTCCCTTTGCAATTTGGTGTTTCAAACTAGATTTTAAAAAAAAAATCTTATATTCAGAGTATTTTGCTGTACAAAATTATAAGTATCGGATTTTTGATACAAAGGTTAGATCAGAAAAAAATAATTAGATATATATGAAATAAACGAATAAAAATCGCATATATTTAAGTTCCGGAATTTTTAAAAATAAAAATTTCGAAGCTACCGTAAAATCAATATATAGTTATCGTAGAATCTAGCATTTTGATTATATAGAGAATCTTAAAAAATACGAACTGAGTAAAATCAGTTTAAACATTTATTTCATTTACAAAAAAAAAAGAGATATTAATCGAGATACGTTAAAATTAACCTTATCTTCTTTACTATTTATCATATCCTCACAAATGTTTTTACACAGTCTTCTAGAGATGTTAAGATTTGTTTTAGGATGAAAATCTGAAAATTCATTTTTTGTCAAATGAGAGGTGAGTACCCCTTAAGAAGATTATAAAGGTTTGAAATGACGAAAAAAAAATTAATAATTATTATTATTATTATTACTTGGGGACCCAAACCGGGCTTCCCGAGTTACATAACATATGAGAAACACATTTTTTAAATTTATAATTATTGAAAACTCTAATAGATATTTTACATTTAATATGTTTTTTAGATCACCCAGTAAAGCGAACAAAAAGCATTTTTATATAAAAATTATCAACAATGTATTAATATATAGTTTTGAAATTTATTAAAGCTTTCGTATTAGTCGCGTTCCAGAAGTTAATAGCCGAAGAAAATGACCGATTAAGCAGCACATTTCTTCAGTCTTCTTTGATCCAAGGAACTGAAAACAGGGTCAAAAGGGAATGTTGCTGTTTGAGTTTGTACACTTTTTAATATGTAGGCAACCCCCAATAAAAATTGCTTTCATATTTTGAATGTAGACGCACAATTCCTAGTTCAGTGGTACCTCTCGCATCTCTCTGCGATAATTTGGTGATAAAATAGTAGCGGTGTTTTATTTTTATTGTTCGACTGTACACTGATATTAAACTGCATAAAATACTAAGCAATGATATGGTTCATTCATTGTTTGATTGCCGCTGGGAAAAAAATGTTAGAACAGGGGGAGAGAAAGAGAGAGAGAGTATTGAATGCCGATTGGGGGAGCTCTTCAACCAGCAGTCATAATATATAGCGGAGAGGCAGAGAATTCAAGATCACAACTGATGATGCTCTAGCTAGAGCGAAAGCGCTTTTGTGGAGTGGTGAAGATTTTTTATTTGAAACTGTTTTTACATCTTTTAAATGACGGACGTTTTTAGTGAAAATTTTTGACCATGTTTTTTAAATAATGTCTGAATGAAAATTGGTAAATTGGACAGTAAATACTAAGCAACTTGTTACGTATTCCTAAATGCAAGTAAATTGTGAACAAGAAAACATACTTTTGGTAGCATATCGAGGAAAATCACCACACAGGTTCATCGTTTAAATCACAGTAATACTTAAATATATTACATCATTGTGGAATAGAACGAAATGAAAAGAACAAATAAAGTATCTTAAGGAATATTTAGTTCTATTTAAACGCTTATTTTTGAAACTCAAATTATTAGAAGGTATAGTTAGATTGTTTTTGTTTAGTTTTTCCCTCTCGAAAGAAATCAAAAGATTAGTCTAATTTTGAATGATACAGCAAATAAGTTTTAAGTAAATATGCACTGTTTTTATCAATATGTACCTTTGATGTTTTGATAGGGGGAGGGGGGATGTCCAGCCAAATATTAGTAAAAAACAAATGTTACTTAACTTTTTCAAAAATATATAATTTTTCATTCGTTTTGGAAGCTGTCACTTTTTTATAAATTAAAATATTTTCTTGGATCCTGAGTCTCATCATTAACGAAGGTAAACATTACATTAAACAAGTTGGAAATTGTACGTTAAACGTAACAAATTAGGTGCGTTCGTACTATAACTAGTTTTGCGAAATGAGCATGCCTTTTTTTTTTATGATGTATACCACGTTTACAGATGCGAATTTTTTTTTTCTACACCAGACAGCGCTGCAAAATTCATCATGGAACTCTTGCTTTGCGAATGATTACCTCCTTGGTTTAATATTTATATGACTCATGGTGAACGAATCTCTTGTGTTTATTTACTTTAATGGATTGAGATATTCGTCTGTTAACCTAATATCCTCTGAAGTTATTTCAGAATCTATAAATTCTTGAACGTAACTCCTCTTTCAAGTAAACGAGTTTTTTATGCAGTTTTATTCGAAAAAATAATTTTGAATAAAAATGGACCCTTCGCATATGAAAAAAGAAGTGGTTAGCCCGTATTTGTTTTCCTCAGTCATACATGACTTGCGCTTTTATTATATAGATTACGCACGATAGGATTTAATAGAATGAAGAACACTTTTATTAATATTTTTTAAAGTTTTGATTCGATTTTCATAAAATTTGAAATGACTCGACAAACTTCTGCAACGATTATATGTATTAAATTTCACACCATTCGGTTGGGTAGTTTTTGTGCTGTTATATGCGGACAGATGGGCGGAGGAACCAGACGACGACTATAGGTGCTACGTATTTATATAATTACGAACGCACCTAAAAATAAGTCTGGACGCCAGAATTTTATATATTAGTCTAAATAAAAATTTGAACAACTTTTTTTTAAATAATTATAAAAGGAGTTTTAAAATTTTTATTTTGGATCTAAGGGGGAAAATGGCGACAGTTTAAGCTATTTATATAATAGATGTTTCATGAATCTTTATAATATTATGTTGCCTTTAAATGTAAAATATTCATTAATAAAGTGATAAATTAAAAAATATATTTTTAACGGTAGTTTCATTACGATACTTCATTATAGATATAAGCTTGATTTAAAAGTTTCAATTAAATTCCAAATCGTTGTGAAATCTACTGCAAAAAAAAGTCATCAGAATATTTATTGAAAGATGTAGGATAAATATTAGTAAAATCAAGTTGAAGATTTAACAAGAAAGAAAAATCATGCGTCAAGTATAGATTATGAAACACTTTCCAGAATATTGTAACGAAACTTCCTCATCTAAAAAAGGTGAAAGGGGATATCTAAGTATACAACTTAAAAAACGCATAACACATTTGAAAACAAGATTTGAAAATTACCATCCTTTGCCGGAAACGTACTTACATTTTTGTACATCCCTGCACATGCTCTATATATGTGTATATGCACAATATTATGTACTAAAATTTAGCTTAGTTACAAAACGCAAACAGTCGAAAATTTGTCTTCAGAAATTTCCACCAATATACGAAAATTCATTCGAACAATTTTGTACAACCCTGTACATCATCTACAGATTTCTATATAAGCCTCATATTAAACAATAACTTAATTAATGAAAAAAAAAACATATCACACAACTGAAAGTGTTTTTTAGAAATTACCATCCACAGACGACATTGTATTCAGTTCTTTGCACTGCCCTGTATATGTATTTATTAATATTGTACAAACATCTCTTATTATACAACATAATTTAGCTAGAAATTGCATAATTAAAAAACACCCATAAGCAATGCTGGCTCATACATAGTAATATTTATGAATTATTTTGTGTAGCTTTGTATATGAAATATATATAATATATACACTCCACATAGTATGCCGAAATTTAGTTAAACTTAAAAACGAATACCACATCTGAAAATTCGCTCATAGACAACATTTAAACCGAAATCTTTGTGTGCCCCTGTAAATGAACGATAACAGCTCCATATTCTACAGTAGGCATCTTGCAGCGCACTTCAATAATGTATATATAATTCCTTATGTTTTAAATAGTATACCATCACCGAATTCTTTTATACGACCCTGTAAATGACGTTAATGTTTTTCAATCTATAATCTATAGAACTCATGTTTTTGTGCACCTCAGAAATGCATATAAACTGCAATATGTTTGGAATAGTGTAACATCATTAAAATACACTGCAAACGATATTTCCTCATATACTATAATGAAATGGGATTCTTTTGAGTGCCCCTGTAAACGAAGTATAAAAGATACACACTCCACTTTTAATAGAGAATATTCCTTAGTAGACAGTAATAATATTTATCAATTAAATAGCAATCCGAGTATATTTACGAAAGTTAGAGCACGGACAGAAGGCAGACAGACAAACTGAAGTCATAAACACACTTCGATTTTGTTAAGAGTTTTAAAAATAGCTTAAATTCTGGACTCAAATCAATTAATTTATTTACTAAGTGTGCATTGTTACTTATATATCCGATTTTAAATTTTAAACAAAGTATTTAAAATTGAAGCCAGGGGCGTAAGAAAAGAGAACTCAGAGGACTTAAGATCTTAATTATAGTTCACGAAAAGAAAAAAATACTTTCCATTTTGTTTTCAAAGATTTTATTCATAAAAACATCCGATTTGATTAATCAGAGGTTCAACATAAACGGCGACTACAATAGTTACACTGAAAATACTTTGGTGATACACGTTTCAGTCAAAAAAATCTGATAAGGTTTACGACCTGGCACTCACGTACGATGGTGATATTGAAAGATCAAACTTTCGTTTGTTTTCTATTTTATCTTAGGGACTGGTCATTTTGAGAATTTCTTCTAACCTTTATCTCAAGATTAACCTTTTATACTCAAGATTAAGCTAGTATGATGCGGCCATCACAGAACTTTCTCCTATATTACTTTAAGTAGCTGACCCGCCGGGTGTTACCCGAGCCGTGGTAATAACATTAAACAAACCTCAAGTTTATATTATTTTATATCTTTAACCCGATTTTGCATGAATTTACATTTTTAAAGGAAAAAACCGCAAAAAAATATTGATATTTAGTGGTAAAAGTGCTCGTAAAAAGACGTTTTCTTGTTTTATGCATTTAGGGTCCTTTCAAAGTTTGAAAAAAATAGTTCTTGTTGTCCAAACTCTTTCTAATTTTTATCGGTTATAAATATAACGATTTTACAACTCGTGTAAAAATTTCGTGAAAAAACATTGTTATCTAGTCGTAAAAGAAATATGTTTTCTTCTCGCTTTGTTGTTGTTGTTTTCGCTTTGGGTCTTTTAACATAACAACAACAACAACAACAACAACAACAACAACAACAACAAATTATCATCTTCCGAACTCTCTGAAATTTTAATCGATTATAAATATACACTGGTGTCCAGAAATTAAGGGGCAGTGACCAATTTCAGACGTTTCGTCGAATATCTTACTGAAACTCGTGAGGAAATGCCGGGAACGCCCTTGAACTTTGAGGATGTAAAGAACATGTTTCACTTCATGTCTTTCAGTGAAGATTTTGTCGCGAGAACAATTAAGGGTTGGAGATAATAATTTTAATAATAAAATAATATTTTCGATCACCCAAGTAACAGAAAATGGTAAAAATGGTCTGTTACTATAGCAAATGACTATGCAGGTTCTGTTCAACATTTTTTTTTGTATTTGTGTAAGCATAGCGCGTATATTCGTGAAGATGTTAACGTTTCTATGAAAACTTCAAAAGATTTTTTTTTTAATACCATGCAGAGTTTTCAGCCGAATTTAACACCGCTTTCCAAAAACTTGACAAAAAATCGTAGAAATAGTATAGTGTGATTAAAATGTTAATATATTGAATATTTGATGAGATATAGGTATTTTTATGAAATAAATTTTAACTGCGCATGCGCGAACTACAGCAAAGATTTTTTGTCATGATGTGATAGTCAATACTAATGGGGAACTCATATAAAAAGACCAGTGAAATATCGTGAAAACTCCAAAAGTGACAGCAATAATTAATAAATTGAAAAATAAGTCCCATAGGATTATATGGGTGAGTAAGATATTCGCTTCAGTAAGATAGTTTCAATAAGATATTCGACGAAACGTCTGAAATTTGTCAATGCCCCTTAATTTTTGGACACCAGTGTAGCTGCATCCAAGTTCTGTTTTAAATTTTGTGAAAAAATATGCATTTTTAATAGCGAAAACATGAGCCATTTTCATCGAAAATTTCTCGGATTTTATTATTATTTTTTTTAAAAATATTTATCCGAACGTTTCGAAATTTTTGTAGGAGATGTAACTTTAGTTATTGAGCAAAATGAATCCAAACTTAAGAGCCTACACTAGTCATGGAAAGAAGCAATGAGGCTAATGTTAAGTCTATGAAAGGTTCTTTACAGATTTCTCGTACGCATTTTAATATTTTTAAATGATTTTTTTTTTTTTTAGTTAGTTTATGCTAGTTTTTACTTTTTTGATTTTCGTAACAGATTTTTTATAAGCGGACATTTTCAATTTTGGAATCGGTTGGAACAGGTTCTGAAAGTGAAAGTACCCTTTTATAAAAAAGAACTGGAACCAAAATCGAAAAAAGTAAAAACTAACAACTTTAAAGATCGACCTCAATTATATGCAAAAAAAAAAAACATTTAAAAATATTAACATGCGAGTGAGAAATCTGTAATGAACCTTTCCATTGACTTAACATTAGCATTCGAGTTTCTTCAGATGACTAGCGTAGACTCTTAATCAGTCAACACGTCAATGTCTAATTACCAAGTTTCAAGATACAACACGTCAATGTCTAATACCAAGTTTCAAACAAGTACCAAGTCCAAGTTTGTCATAATACCAAGTTTCAAGAAAATTTCATTCCATAGATGCTCATATAAAAGCTATAATGTCAAATCATGAAAAATACACCACATAATCTCCACCTTTTGGGCTATATACACCGAAACCTAAGTATCTACTTATGTCAAAGTCTAACTGAATATGAAGATTGATAGAATTCCTTCCCATAGACGCCTAGATATAACTATGACAGACAGAGTACATAGCCGCGCGTCAACGATAAAACACATTCCAAACAATTTTTCTTCATAGATCATGTAACAGAATCCTTTTGAGTGATATTGTAACGAACTATAAATGCTACGTACTTCATTTCAATAGTTAGTGACATATTGACCGTGTAAAGGTTTCAGAATCAGATAGAATTGTTCTACTTCCATCAATAACAATTCAATTTATTTCCAAACTGATTTTTAAAGGATTGTAAAACTAACAAATTGGACTACATTTTTATTCTCCAAATAGCAATATACCGGGTGTCCTTAAATGGACTGACTGATTTTAAAATTCAATAACTTGCAAACGGTAACATATATTTAAAAAATTTTTGCAGGAGAGTAATGTATAATATCAGAAGTTTTTATTTATTATTTTTTTTTTAATTCCTGATTTTAGTTTGAATTATCAACAATAGATGGCGCCGCGAGTTATAGACATCCAATCGAGACAAAAGCAGAAATCAAGAAGTATTGATGTGAAGGAAGGAGGTTCAATACATGGAGTGGGTCTCATTCACCCATAAAATCTTATTCAGAATCGGGCCCTAAGAACAAGATTGTATTGGCGAATGAGACCCACTCCATCTATTGAACCTTCTTCCTTCGCATCGATTCTGTGTGATTTTAGTTTTGGCCTGGTCTGCACTCCTATCGCCCGCAGCGCCATCTATTGCTGGTAATTCGAACTAAAATCAGGAGTCGCAGTAAAAAAAACTCTTGACATCTTACATTACTCTCCTGCAAAAAATTTTTAAATATCTGTCACCGTTTGGAAGTTATTGAATTTTAAAATCAGTCAGTCCTTTTTAGAACACCCAGTATATTGTCTACAAATAGCTCTTTTCTTTTTTTCAGTTTGTGAATAAACAAAATTTTCACATTGAGTCGTGCTCTTTCTTCTAAGCCCGTCTCATTACCACTGGACATCTGCAGAAATCGCTGTTCCGTTTTTATAGTTGCATTTGTTTAATAATTATTTTTTGTTAATTTTTTGCTGTTATTTTTAATAACTCAATATTTTGTGTACATCGCCCGGCAGAAGGGGCTACTATGTAGTGTATTTTTAAAAAAATGATAACTATATCTCGACTTCTATGGAATGGAATTGTATCAAATTTAATATGTTAGATGTGTGGAACAGATGTCGCATACGCACCGCAGTTGGTGCGAAATTATTATTATTATTATTATTACTATTATTATTATTATTATTATTATTATTTATTGCGCCATTTTGGCAAGAACTCCCCGATTTCGAATACCTTTTAGGCCTAACGTGTATGCTAGTTTTATTTTGTTATGAAACAATTTATTTTATTAGAAAACATACACAATTTTATTGTAAAGTACACACAATTTATTATAAAACACCTACTTTTTTTTACATAAACACACAAACTATTTTATTTTAAAACACACACAACGTTTAATTTACTTTAAAACACGCACATTGTTTGATAGCATAAGAGGGACTGATCAAACAAGGAGACAAAGTCTGCAGAGCATAAGTGTCCCTCCTGGTAGTTTTACACACAATTTTAAATTTAATGTAAAATATACACAATGTCAAGAATACAACTGACTCAGGTATTAATACCAGAGAACTTAAAATCGTCGGGTTTCCACGCCATGCAAAAAATCGCCATTTTCGCACAAAAAAGAAACCCCGGTACGTCGTCTGCGACATCTGTACGGTATGTCTTATGTAAAAACTATACTATTCAGTTTTGGTTTTGGTCACTCATCAGGGGATGCTGCTATGCTATTCTTTTTAAGATGAACATTAAAGTTTGATCGCAATTTATATTAGGTAGAACTACACCAAATTTCATATTTGATAGTATTATTAAATAAATATACATATATTAGCACAATTTTAGCTTTGATGACCAAACAGGTGACACTGCTGAGCTGTGCTTTTTTTCATTATTCACTGCTCATTCACCGCCCTTGAACATTAGGCCTACGCACTGCAGTAAAAATGGCGACTGTCATAGACGGATTTTTTAAGCATTTATACGGTCTCCTAAATTTCGACACGAGCATTTTCCATAAGTTTTCTTTTACTTAATTAATGTCATAAAAATGAGGCGGAAAAAACTTTTACCAATTATTCAATTATTGGTAGAATTCAAATTCTGAGGAACCGTACAAACGCTGAAAAAAATCCTCCTACGGCAGTAGCCATTTTTTTGTCAGAACGTAAGCCTAATATTAAAGTGGCGGTGGCTCATTGCAACTCCATTTTAAATTCAGAGAAATGCACTTCTTTTAGTATTCTTAATTGCTGGGGTGCAACTAACTGCACTATTTAAATTAATGTATTGGAATAACATAGAAGAAAATTTTGTGATAGCCATAGCATAATTAATTTAAAGTTTACCACATACATAGAACTGCGTAGCAAATAAGATTTTGATTTTGCCATACTTTTAAAATTCAGTGAAACCTGTAAAAGGAATAACAAGTACCCAGGTGTAACTTCTTACATCCATTTTTATTAATGGTGTTTTTATTTCTTACACATCAAAATCGTAGCATACGAAATATATTAACAAAATTTTTAAAAATCTTTTTTTTTATATAAGAAACAAGTCGGATTTGGTTTGGTTTCGTTATGATGTTTTCCTTATAATTTTCACTTCAGTATTTTTTAGATTAGTTATTGAATGAATAAAATCACTGAACAGTGATAATGAGGATAAAACCGCATAACGGTGTTATTTAATCAGTTACATAACGTCTTACACACATCGAAAAAAAAAAAAAAAAACAGATAAACGCCCAAATACTTTCATCGAACTTAAAAGTGCTTTTAGACGTAACAGCATGACAATTGCCAATCACATGTAAAATTGCCAAAAGAAAAATTAAATGAAAGAAAAAAGAAACAAAAGGGATAATGCAAAATTAAACTAGTCAGATGTGCCAATCCCAAAATTTTCTTCTATCTCATACAGGATTCATTAGCACCAACTTCTATCAAGCTCTAACAGAATCTGAAATTTCATTAAATTCCGTGCATTAGTTCTTGAGATATGACTATAGCTAAAATCGTGAAAATCTGGAAAAGCCCCTGTTGGGAGATTTACACCAAAACCTAATCAACTGCAACTTATGTCAATGTCTAAATGAATCTGAAGTTTGATGAAATTCTGTGCATTAGTTCTTGAGATATAGCTACCGTGAAAATCATGAAATTTGCACAGCAGCGCCACCAATTGGGCTATTTACATCAAAACGTAATCAGGGTCTATTTATGTCGGCCTAACAGAATTTGAAGTTTGGTGGAATTCACATTAGCTCTTGAGATATAGCTATAGTAAAAATAGTGAAAAATGTAGCATAGCAGCGCCAACTGTTAGGCGATTTACACCAAAAACTAATCAGCACCCATTTATATCAAGGTGTAACTGAATCTAAAGTTTTATTAAATTTCCTGCATTAGGTCTTAAGATAGAGTGTCCACAAAATGTTTGTCACATACAGACATACAGACACACAGGCAGACATTTTCTAAAAACAATCAAATCGTGTACAGAACACTCTAAATCGTATAAATCCGTTGAAAACCGGAAGTCGAAAATTTTCATGAATCCAATACTTTCTTCTTGTATAAGATAGAAGAAAGTAAAAAGAGAAAGTGTGTTCCAAATTTAGAATCATTTGTATGAATGATTGTTTTAAAGTTTTGACGCGTTATATAGTTCAGTTAAATGAAATTAAAGTAATTTTAATTACTTTTTAAAGTTTATATAATTAGAAAATGCATTTGATAATGATATCCTGATTTTCGACGATTTCGATATTCCGACATACACCTGTCCTGTGAGTGCCGGATTATCGGGATTCCAATACTGCATTCGATTCCGGGAGATACTAAATGATTATTTTAATAAGATGCCGTTGAAAAAGGTGAATGAACCTTAAATTGCGCATATGCTACCTTTTACCGAAGTATCAGCTACCTTAACAGCATCTTGTATTTTTATCAGTTTCTGTATGTATTATTTTCGACCTTACACTTTGAATTTCTTGTGGCCTCGAAGGATAAGCCCTGTCCCATTTTGAAGTACCAGGAAGTGTTTTAAAGTTTATGACGCAGTCTGCCTCTTAATCTTTCTTTTGAGATAAGTTTGATTGAAAGTGATTCACTGAACGGAAGGATTGAGAGTGATTCAGAATTCGATTCTTTAAAGACAACAAGCTATAGATTCTCTCTGAATCGCTCTGAGTGCTACACGGGTCGGGTTGTACTCTGCCTGAACCCGAAATTTCTGCTGCAAGTTGACCCGGAATCCGATTAAGCAGTTTTTATCATTCCTACCCGTGACTTCAAACCCGAAATCGACACGAACTCGAAATATTCAAATTCTAACCTGAAGTGAAATAAAATTAACGCATATTTTAATATAATTATGGAAAAGTAATCTACAATTAATACCTTAATATCTCTTTTATCTTTTTTATATGAAAATAAACAAACTCATTAATATTAAAATATAGATTTTTGTTCATTTGAAAATTATTGAGGACTTTCTTTTGAAAAATTGTACCAACTTGAAACAAACCCAGACACGCCATGAAAAAAATTAGCGTCATCCCGAACCGACCCGGCAATCTACAATTACTATCTTAACATACATTTTATCTTTTTTGTATGAAAATAAACAAACTCATTAATATTGAAATATAGATTTTTGTTCATTTGAAAATTATTCAAGACTTTCTTTTGAAAAATTGCACCAACTTGAAGCAAACCCAAACACGCCATGAAAAAAATTAGCGTCATCCCGAACCGACCCGGCAGTCTACAATTACTATTTTATCATAAAATTTATCTTTTTTGTATGAAAATAAACAAAATCATTAATATTGAAATATAGATTTTTGTTCCTTTGAAAATTATTGAGGACTTTCTTTTGAAAATTTGCGCCAACTTGACCCAACCCAGACACGCCATGAAAAAAATTAGCGTCATCCCAAACCAACCAGGTAGTCTACAATTACTATCTTAACATAAATTTTATCTTTTTCGTATGAAAATAAATAATCTCATTAATATTGACATATAGATTTTCGTTCATTTGAAAACTATTCTAGACTTTCTTTTGAAAAATTGGGCCAACTTGACCCGACCCAGACCCTCAGTGATAAAAATTAGCATCACCTCGACCCAACTCGGATCACGACTTTGGGTTCGGGCATAATCCGGTCACCCAACCCAATGCAGAACTCTAGGTGGATGTACACACAAAAAATTCGCGAACTTAAGACCAAAATTTCTTAGAATTGTCCGGTCAAAGGATAAAAATGTCTTCAAATAAGAGAAAATTCTCTTCCAGTCACAGGGGTGTTCCTTCAGTTTTCTGCCTGTACTTTGTACGCATTTTGACGAAATTCTTTCTGAGCGTGCAAATAAAAAAACTAACTTCTGACAAAATACACCCAGGACTAACTGTTCAGGAACTTCAAAGAGAATTTCATTAGTACAGTGAGATTTTATTTTTGCGGTTTCAAAGTGATCAAACTAGTAAATCTACACATCCTTCAGGGGGACTCCGCCTCCCTGAACCCCTCGTTGTCGCTTTAATTTTATATTCACAATTTCCAGTAATTGTGCTACTTCATTATTCTAGTATATGTCTGAATGCATTTACTGTAATTTCGTTAGATTAACCATCATATGTTGCTGAAATGGAATAAAATTTCGTGAATTAAATATACTTATACAAATGTAAATTCCTTATATGAGACTTATATTCAAACTGACTTCATTTGAGACTTATATTCAACGATTTTATAATTTTCGTTTGGAAAACGGATTTGGTCATCTTTCTTTAGTAGTTAAAATAAATCCTCATCTATTTCATTAGAAAAAGTATATTAAAAACTTTAAAAAATCATCCGAAAATTAGCCAAAAACTATACAGCTAATTCCGAGTATCTCGCAACTAAACTCACCAAAAATCAACCTAATCGAATGATTTTTGCTGTAGTTATCGCGGAACAGACAAACAGACAGACAGACAAACAAACAAACAGACAGAAACGAAAAAGTCCTTCCGGCCTGTACCGGGAGGAAAAGGTAGCTTTCCTATATCTTCCTTTTAAAATTTTAGCTAATGTTACACGAAAACAACAAGTTAAAATGCAAAGAAAACGTTTACAAAGGATTCGTTAATACCGAATCTGAATAAGAAATTCGCCAAATTATTGAGCAATAGCCAAATTGGCTTCATTTATGAAGACTTATTTTGGTCGCCAAATTTGGCGATATTTCGCCAAATGTCGCCAAGTTTGGCGAGAATTTGGCGCTAACGGATATGAATATATAGTTTTATGCGTATGATTGGGAAAATGATTACAACAATGAAAATTTTTGTAATGTGCTGTCTTGTTTCAAAATGTCAGCCACCCTAGAATTTCAAACTGCTCTATCTCAGCCATTTTTTAAGATAGAGGTAAACCAAAAAATGCTTTGGAATCCTCGTATCAAGGCCTAACATTTAATTAAAAAATAAATTTGAATTTTTAACTTTTTTGTATATTTATTTTAGTTTTAAATTTTTAAATGGCCGCCATCTTGAAACAAAATGGCGGACCAAGCTGGCCAACGAACTCGGTCGAGACATTGGTGAGCTTAATACACACAATTAGTTTCATCAAAATTTATTTATAAATACGAGCGTTATCGTATGACATAGGTCAGATATATAATATATATATATATGGAGATATATATATATATATATATATATACTGCTTTCCTTCGAACGGCTGCAATAGGTAGCTTTATACTTTTTTATATTGAAACAAAAAAACTTGTCGGGTCTCCACAGTGAGTCTCAACTGACGTTTCGGCAATAAAAAAGGGCACAAATAGAGGGTAAGAATAAATGAAAAATATTTATTCATTTTTTAAACATCTTATATTATTCATATTTACCGCAGTTATACGCAGCAGTACGCTTTATTAGGAATCGAATAAATCAAATGTAAATAACGAGATTTTTAAATTGTGCTATTTATGTAAATCTATTCAGGGTAAACTCGGTAAATACAAAATTTACTATGTATCGTGAGTCTACTGGTATAAATAATGAACAAGTATTATTCTGCCGAAGACGTAAATTTCAAACCGAATATTATAAACAGATTCTATTGTATTACCAGAACTGTATTAGATAATAATATTTAGCATTAATATATATAAATCTCCTGTAAAGTAAAGGTTGTTGTACATTAGACAATGAAAAAAAAAAACGTTTTTTTGTATGTTTACTATTCAGTATGTAGCTAAAGAAAGCGAAAGTTATCTGTTTCACGAAATTCTTCTACTTTTCGCTTCAAATCTGAGCAGATGATTTTATTATTATTATTATTCATTATTATTTATTATTATTATTTATTATTATTATTTATTATTATTATTTATTATTATTTATTATTATTATTATTATTATTATTTATTCTTTATTATTATTCTTTATTATTATTATTATTATTTATTTATTTATTCTTTATTATTATTATTATTATTATTATTATTTATTATTATTATTATTATTATTATTATTATTATTATTATTATTTTGTTAGGCTTGCGATTTTTTTTAATATTTTTATATTTTAAGTACCGTGCGTCGTAATGAACAGTAATATTTCGCCGAAAACGTAAATTTCTATCCGAGTACTAGAAACACATTCTATTTCATTACCAAAAGTGTATTATCTAATAATATACAGCATTAATATAGATAAATCTCTTGTAAATTAAAGGCAGTTGTATTAGACAATGAAAAAAAAAACATTTTTTGTATGTTTACTATTCAGTATGAAGCTAAAGAAAGCGAAAGTTATCTCTTTCACGAAATTCTTCATTTTTCACTGGAGATCTAAGCAGATGAAAATATAAACTTTATTTTTATGTTCGCCAATTTTTTCTTTAATTTTGATATTCTAAGTGCTGTAAGTTTACTGGCATATAATAAACAGTATACTATTTTGTCGAAAACGTAAATTTTAAAATTACAAAAACTGTATTACTGTATTAACTAATAATATATAGCACTAATATTAAGTCGTAAATTAAATTCAATTGTATATTAATTAAACAAAGCAAAACAAAACTTTTTGTTTGTTTGCTATTTAATATGAAGCTAAAGAAAGCGAAAGTTACTTATCAGTTTCGCGAAATTCTCCACTTTTCGCTTGAGATCTGAGCAGGCGTTTTCTTTCTTTTTTAGGCTCGCTATTTTTCTTTAAAATTTCATATTCTAAGTACCGTGTGTCAACTGGCATACAATGAACAGTAATATTTTGTGAAAACATAAATTTCAAAACTAGTAAACAGATTCTATTGCATTACCAGAACTGTATTAGTTAATAATATGTTGCCTTAATATTGATAGATCACTTGTAACTAAAAGGTAGTTGTATATTAGACAATTAAAAACAAAACTCTTTGTTTGTTTGCTAATCAGTCTGAAGCTAAAGAAAGCTAAAGAAAGCGAAAGTTATCAGTTTCACAAATTCTTCACTTTTCGCTTGAAATCTGAGCAGACGATTTTTATTAAAATTCATTTCAGGCTAGCATTTTCTTTAAATTTTCATATTCTAAGTACCGTGTGTCAACTGGCATATAATGAACAGTAATATTTTGTGAAAACATAAATTTCAAAACTAGTACTATAAACAGATTCTATTGCATTACCAAAACTGTATTAGTTAATAATATGTTGCCTTAATATTGATAAATCACTTGTAACTAAAAAAAAGTTGTATATTAGACAATTAAAAACAAAACTGTTTGTTTGTTTGCTAATCAGTCTGAAGCTAAAGAAAGCTAAAGAAAGCGAAAGTTATCAGTTTCACAAATTCTTCACTTTTCGCTTGAAATCTGAGCAGACGATTTTTATTAAAATTCATTTCAGGCTAGCATTTTCTTTAAATTTTCATATTCTAAGTACCGTGTGTCAACTGGTATGTAATTAACAGTAATATTTTGCCGAAAACATACATTTCAAACCCAGTACTAGAAGCAGATTCTATTCCATTACAAAAACTGTATTAGCTAATAATATGTTGCATTAATATTGATAAGTCACTTGTAACTTAAAGGTAGATGTACATTAGACAATGAAAAACAACATTTTTTGTTTGTTTGCTATTCAGTATGAAGCTAAAGAAAGCGAAAGTTATCAGTTTCGCGAAATTCGTCACTTGTTCACTTGAGATCTAAGCAGACGAAAATAATCTTTACTTTTTTGCTCGCCAATTTTTTCTTAATTTTTTATTTGCTGAGGCAGTTTAGTTCTTATCTACAAACACACACATACAGAAACAAACAAACAAAAAAAAAAAATACGTGTCGTTGTAAACAATAACAATATGCAAGAAGAATTTTTCCGGAAGGAACTCCCGAGTAAATAAATACTCGCCTTACTGGGACTCGGTAGCCTTTGAACTATTTTATTTATTTGAGTATTTTATAATATCTTATTAACATATTATTAAATAGTTTTATGAAGGAAACTTTTTAAATCCAGCAAAATATGTAACTTTAGTAGTAAAATTTGAAAAATTTGCTATTATTTTAAAAACATTTAAGAAAATTTAAAAATTATAGTTGTTTTACAATTTTGAATATTTTGAAATATCTTTTGGTGCATATTTTTCTTAGAAGTGTGTCCTATAACTGTATGGATCACATTTCCAAAAACAGTTATTATCGATTGAATTGAAAAATATTTGTTGAAGCTAAAGATTTTATGGTTATTGCTGGATTCTCTTATAATAGAAAACTTAAAATAAGGAAAGTAGAAAAAAAAAATGTCGAAATTTAATGGGATTACTATCAGAAATATGTTTTAACACCTATTTTCAAAGAAGACATTCCATCACTTTACCCAAACAATCTCCATTGTGTGAAGTTAAATCAGGATAAGGCTACAAGCCATACCTCTAAATCTACTTATTTTTAGATATTTTTAGATATTTTTAGATATTATTAGAAAAATTGAGAAACGAAATCGGAATTGAGGCTATTCCATTTAAATCCATCCCACCGAAGTTCGACGATGTGTCTCCTATGGATTACTGTGTATTTGAGCTTTTAAAACAAACTCTTTGTGTGCCGCATACCAAAACATTATACAGAGTGCCAAGATAAAAGAGGCCCGGTATACAGAAGTACAAATACTTACAGTGGCGCCAACTTTTGAAAAATATTCGGTGGACTCAAAAATATTTTGATAAAATAGTATTGCTAGATGTTTTTTCTTTCTTAGGAAGGTTGGATGATAGTGAAAGATGATAACTCTAAGTGAAGTTATCATGTTTTAAAAGAAAGTACCAAATACAAAGTAGTAATTTTTTAAATATATTATTTTGAGTTATTCCTTATAAAGACACTAATACTCGTATTTACTGTAGTACCATCATACCACGAATATGACTACAAAGTGAAAGAGCAAAAAGCTACACACTGAACAAAACATTTCCGTGATTTATGAGTATCAATCAATGCATTGAAACAGATGGTCATTGATTTATGCTCACTGATTGGTAAAATAATTTTTTTGTTTCAAGTGAAAAATAAATAAATCAAAAACAATGAAATAAATAATGAAATAGAAAAATGGTAATTGGGTATGCATGGACAGAACAATTATTGGGTGAGCTAGGGCCCCACGGGCCCATATAAGTTGGCGCCAGTGAATACTTACTAATTTTTATTTTAAAGTAGTAAATACAGAATATTATTAATAACAACATACTGAACATTCAATAGTTCACAGGAGCAGGTACCGATTTAGAAATATGGGGGCCCCCCTCGCACAGATTCTTTGAATGATAAAATATAATATCGAAAGCAGTACTTATTAAGATAACCACTATTGACTTTGATAATTTCTTTAAAATATTAATTAAAAAATTAAATTTGATAATCATGAATTTACTTTTAAATAATTATTTGATAATTATGAATTTTTAATGGAATTTTATAATAAACTGTGTGGTGCTGATTACCTTTCTCTATGAAAGTCCATATACCTGGAATAATAAAGTATGCAACAACTAATAATAAATTTACCGCAGTACCAAGCTATAGGTATTTAAAATATTAGCATATCCCATTAATCAAACAACTTTTTCTTTCAAATACAAGCTTTGTATGAAAAGAAAAAAAAATCTAAATTTACACAAGTAACCACACGGCTTTGTCCATGTTAACCATGAGGGCCTTACATGTAAAATAAATATAAATGAAATAATATGGCGATCCCAAAAATGGAGTTCTGTACATTACTTACTGCACATTAATTGTTAAAAGACAATCAAGAAAAAATGAAGTTACTTTAACATATCATAGACAATCTCTGACAAACAGATTTTTCCATTTTAATTTTGTTTTTTGTCAGTTAAAACTGTTTTGACCAATAAATGAAAAATCTTTAGTAGCATTTGGGGGCTCCTGAAAATTGGGGTCCCTGGGCCCGTGCCCCGAATGCCCTGCCGAAAATCAGGCACTGCACAGGGGATGTTGTTATTCATAATTTTCTGTATTCACTACTTTAAAATAAAAAATAGTAAGTATTTGTACGTCTGTATACCGGGCCTCTTTTATCTTGGCCACTCTGTATAAACTCTAATTACTTATTACGAAACTAGTTAAAGCCATGTTTTAAACTTATATACAGTGTCTCACAAAAGTGATGGGACACTTGTGCTTTATAAAAAGAAACTGCAATAAAATAAATAAACAAACATGTGCAAAAATTTTTTGGGTGTGTTTCATATTTAAAGTTAGTAACAATTATTACATAACATACATTTTGTCAAAATATTAAAATATTAATTTAGTAAAAATACAATTGTTCAGAACGGAGCAAAAAATGGCTCACATAAGTGATGGGACACTTACTTTTCCATCAAATATTTATCCAAAAATTTTACTTTTTAAAAGGTTTTAATATTTTGTTGGATTTCCTTTTACTTTTAAAACATGATTTAATCTTTTTGGGATGGATTCGACTAATTTTTTTGTGATTTCTGGAGTGATTTTACCCCATTCTTCTTGAAGCACCGATTTTAGTTGTTGTTTTGAAGAAATGGTGTGTTTGCGAATTCTTGATTCCAATTCTTGCCAAATATTCTCTATGGGATTTAAGTCTGGAGATTGTGGTGGTGTTTTTATTATTTCAGGACAGTTATATAGCAGCCAGCGTTCAGAGCAGTGTGCTTGCGGTCATTGTCCTGGTAGAATTTAAAATCGTTATGAAGGTTCAATTTTCGTGCTGAAGATTTCAAATTTTGCTTTAAAATATCAATATACTTGTACTGATCCATTATACAGTCAATAAAAACAAGATTACCAACTCCAGCGGACGACATACACCCCCATACCATAACTCCTTCTCCACCATGTTTTACTGTTGGTACCAAGTTCTGTTTGCGAAATTCTTCCCTGGGTTTTCTCCACACCAAGATTCTACCGTCAGAACCAAATATATTAAATTTACTCTCATCAGCAAATATAACTTTATTCCAGTAATCAGAATTCTTATTTATGTTGGATTTTGCGAAAGCTAGTCTGAGTTTTCTATTCTTTTCACTTACGAAGAATTTTTTCCTGGCTACTCTACCGTGATATCCAGCAGATCGAATTACCCTTCTAATAGTCTCAGGATTAACAATTATTCCATATAATGCTTGTAAATCAGCAGCAACTTTTGAAGCACTAATTCTTGGATTTTTTTTAATATTTCGAACGATAATTCGCTTTATTCCATTGGATAGCTTTGATGGTCGGCCAGGTCTTCTTTTATCCTGAATCATATGATTCTTTTTATATCGTTTAATGATATTGAAAACTGTTGAACGACACAAGTTAACTGTTTCAGCAGTTTTTCTAATAGATTTTCCACGTTCAATATGCAAATTAATAACTAATTTTCGAATTTCAGGCGAAGTTTCTTTTCGTTTAGCATTCATGTCTACACAGAGCTAAAAAACACAAAAATTCCAAAACAAACTGGAGAGAAATACTGCAGACGATTTTATAAATTATTGCCAATTGCTTTTAAGTAAAAATAAAACCCCCAAAAATATTTTTATTGCTTATTTCAGCCGATTTTTGTTGCATATATAATGGTGTCCCATCACTTATGTGAGCTATTTTTTGCTCCGTTCTAAACATTTGTATTTTTATTAAATTAATATTTTAATATTTTGACAAAATGTATGCTATGTAATAATCTTTACTAAATTTAAGTATGAAACACACCCACAAAAAAATGTGTACATGTTTTTTTTAATTTATTTGATTAGTTTCCTTTTGTAAAGCACAAGTGTCCCATCACTTATGTGAGACACTGTAGTATATCATAGAAAAGTTTCATTTTTAGCTGATAAAATTCAGCACTGCACTTCAAATATCTTATTTCTAAAAATAAAATCAAAATTATTCGTGGAGAAATATTAAAAGTAAAACCCTTTAAAAAAAGTTGGTCTAAATTTGCTTGAAAATAATCAAAATACAAGAATAAGAGACACAGTTTTATTTCTGGGTTGTCTGAAAGATATGTAAGCCTATAACTTTTAAGATATTCCGATAATTGCCTTAATAATTCTGTTTACAAGGCATTCAAATTTATTTTACCCTCTAGTGCAAGTAATAATTAATGTACTTTTTATATAAAAAATTAAAAGAATGAAAGAAAAGAAACTTTGAAGTGAAAAAAATGAAAAATAGAATGCGGAACGACTTAGCTGTAGTGCTGCCATCTAGTGTTTCCAAGCGGAAAAACAAAAACATTTTAAAAACGTATTTACTCGCGTATTTTGTTTAATTTCAATGCTATTTGGTCGGACCTTGGCCGAATAAGACTCTCTAGGGCCGAAATTTAGTTTTTATTCTTAATCGGGCCCGGTCCTGAAAAATGTGGCCTGTGCAAACACTTAAGTTGAATATATCCAATTAAACTGATGTTTTCCCCATTTATTTTAACGTAAAATAAATGGGGGATTATCGTCGTAATTAACGTCGTAATGATTGTCGTAATTAACGACAACACCAAAGAAACAGTATGTCTGTAAATAGAGAAATTTTGCAATGAAAAAACTACCATCTATACCACATTTGATACAAAAATATTCCAGGCTCTAGAGATGCAATACTTGAATAGATTTTTTAATTCGATTTGATTTTTAAATTTTACTATTCTCTGATTTTTTCAATTTTTATTTATTTTTTTATTTTATTTTTTCAGAATTTTGTGTACAACGTCATTTTAATCGCACATGAAATTTCTCCTAATTAATGCAAAGTTAATAGATCAATTAGTTAATAAATCAATTAGATAAGAAAAAACTTTAAAATAAAGGTTATTCAAAATATTCCACATCATTTACAAGTTTGAGAGTATTTGAATATTTATTTTTCAAATTAATTTTTTTTTTTTGTTCAGATTTCTTTTCAACTAATATTACTGGTTAAAAAAATAAATAAATAAAAATAAACTGGTATAGGTTAGTTTATATTTCCTGAAATATAAATGAACAATTTCTCCATGATACTTCTGCTATTACTTTACAAACTTATATTAAAATTATACACCGCATTTTTATTAGAATTCAAGTATAATGCATTAAAACAACTAATATAAATTTCTGCGTGCGCTACCTTATTCTGTAGAATTTCCCGTTAAAAGGATTCCGTAGAACATATAGCTATAAACCATTAATTTTGTATTCAAACATCGCTAATCCAATGCGTCATTGGGATATAGAAATACAGTATACTAACATACGACAATCTGAGATAGTTGTTTTCTCAGAGCGAAGAGCTAGTACTGTGTACTTTATTATATTCTAAAGTGTAGACGAATTTACAGTTTTTCAATGATATTTTTGTGAAAGTTCTACCAAATTGCGCCGAAATTATACTGAACATTCGATAATTTGGGATTATTGTTTTCTCCCAGCGAAGGACTAGTACTGTGTACTTTATTATATTCTAAAGTGTAGACGAATTTACAGTTTTTCAATGATATTTTTGTAAAAGTTCTGCCAAATTGCGCCGAAATTATACTGAACATTCGATAATTTGGGATTATTGTTAAGTATTCTAAAGTGTAGACGAATTTACAGTTTTTCAATGATATTTTTGTGAAAGTTCTACCAAATTGCGCCGAAATTATACTGAACATTCGACAATTTGAGATAATCGTTTTCTCCGAGCGAAGAACTAGTACTGTGTACTTTATTATATTCTAAAGTATACACACATTTACAGTTTTTCAATGATATTTCTGTGAAAGTTCTACCAAATTGCACCGAAATTATACTGAACATTCAACAATTTGAGATAATTATTTTCTCCGAGCGAATAACTAGTAACTGTGTACTTTATTATATTCTAAAGTGTTAGAAACTCTAAAAACCTATATTCCGGGTGGAAAAACTAATTTTTTCAACAAAAAAAGACTAGAAAGCTTTTTCGAAAATCAGTGACAGAAAAAAGAAACTTTTTTTTTTATTTCTTTAAATCTTGAAAATATATTGCTTTCTGAGGTCTCTAAAGATAAATAACGCTATTCGGAATCGTGGATTATTGTGTATTTTCGTTCGCGGTTTTTTATATTTTTCTAGATTAAGGCTGCTCGTCAGTGAACTTCCCGATTCCCATCTCTAATGTTAATCCTATGGGCGTAGGATGGAATCGTATATTTAAAATATCTCCTCAGGAAGCTAATATTTTTAACTTCTGTTCTTTGCACTACTTAATGTATGTCTCTTTTTTTTTTTTCTTAGTTGTCAAAAGTTCTCTAAAATATATACTTAATTTTATGTGAAACGTTAAAATCTTATTCATTTTCGCTAAAATTTTAACACATAAAATTATAAATTAAGCACATATTTTAGAAATATTTAGAAAGCTAAGAAAAACAAGTGGGTAAGTGTGATCGAAGATCGCTCAAAGGGTTTCGTTTAATATTCCTTTCAAAACATTTTATCTTTTCTTTAATAAATCCAAATAAATTTCCTTTAGCAACCAAAAAAAAAAAAAAAAAACTCGTTTTTTTGTTTTTTATAAAGTAAAAATTTACCGGTCTATTTTTTCGTTTTTACGAGTATCCAAACCAGCCCGATAGCGGGCGAAACTGGCTATTATATTCGGTCATAATAATATCTGTCACGCGGACTATAGGCGATTTAAAAAAATAATTTCAAAATTAAACATGTACATCTTCAAAATATTAAAATATGCGAATATTTTCATAATCAGATTTTTATCATGATTCAATATGTTTCTCAAACTCATATATTTATTACTATTCTCTATTACTCATATTGATACTCGCTTTGTATTATTCTCAAACATCTGAAAAATTCGTTAAACTTCCAATATGACGTCAGATTTTCTTTTTAATTCTCTAATGACGTGATATTAATCTGTTTTGTGTACATACACATACTCATACTCCTTGTATTATTGAGAAATCTTTGAAAATTTCCGCTTTATTACCACTATGACGTCAATCATTTTTATTTCATATTAATCTTTTTTTCAATGGGTGAAACTTTTTATTTCATTTTCATTTTTCACGTGGAAATCGTCTGATAGAAAATTAATTATTGTAGAAAGAATTTCATCGTGGATTTTTAATTTTTGGCATCTGCTATAACGAAAAATGTTTAAATTTAATATTAAAAGGCTGTTAGAATTTTGGTTTTTTATCTCTATTTACTAAAATAATATGATTTTTCCAAATTTTAATATTTTGAGCTTCATTGCTGGTATTCAGCTAGATATACATTAAGTTTCAACTCTATAAGTTACATAGTTTCTGAGAATGACTCTGGACGAACAGACAACGGGGCGGTAGTAATAGGGTTTCGTGAGATGAACGAAACCCTAAAAAAGAGACAGCCTTTAAGAACAGTACAAAGAAAACAGAAGAAAATATTAATTTCTCAAGGAGATATTTCAAATATACGAATGCAGCCTACGCCCATAGGATTAACATAAGCGATGGGAATGGGAAAGTTTACTGATGAGCAGCTTTAAGAAACAATTGTCTCTTTTTTACAAAGCTGTAAATTAGTTCTTCATACGAGAAAGAAAATTATGCATATTTTAAAAAGATAATTATTCTCACTTGAATGTCATATGTTAGAACACTGTATTTTTTATTGGTTTCTTGGATTCTGTCCATTCTCAAGTAAACATTTTCATGTTTAACAAACATGTTTTAAACACGTTTCCAAAAATCAGTGGCAGGAAAAGAAAACTTTTTAGGTGCGCTTGTAATTATATAAATAGGTAGCACCTACACTCTAAAAAGAATCCGTGAAAATACAAGAGATTTTCCGTAAAATTTTACGGAGAAGTTTCATTTTTCCAAAACAACAGTACAATTTCCGTAAATGACATTAGTTCCGTAAAGGAGATTTCAAATCCGTAGATATGCAGAAAGTTTTCCGTAAATTTGATGGATTTTTTTCAAAACAGTACAATGTCCGTATTTCCCCATTTCCGGAAATAACGTTCAGAGGTTTGTATACAGATATCGTCTTGTTTGAAATGCGAATTAAGATTGTTGTATTTACTAGGGTCCAGGGTCTTCTAGGATCCACGCCTGGACTGGTCCTACTCGTGGGCCTATTTTCTGTCATCAGACTCGGGCCAATCCTGGAGCTCATTCTAACCGGGTCCGTGTCTGGACGGAATTTTTTTGTGAAAATAATAATGATATTTTTTATTTTTTAGTGAAAACTTTAGAAATTTACTTTATTTACATAAATTACAGATTTTTTTTTGTTTTAAATCCACTTTTTTTTTTTTTTTTTTTTTTTTTTTTTTTTTTTTTTTTATAGTGCTCAAATTATGAATTTTTTCACTGACATTTTAAAATTTTATTTTAATTTTATTAACGTGAGGCAATATTAGGTTATTAAAGGTTTCGTAAAATAATATCTTTGTAAATTATTGGTATTAAGCAAAACTGATTTGTCTTATAAATTTGTGAATTAACCTAAAATTTATTATTTTATAAATTATAATTTTAGAAAATTTATATTTTTTTCCTTAAATTTATAAAAATAATTAATGATTTTTTTTCTTTACTTTTATAAAAATGAAGTTTATAATTTTATAAATTTTGTAATATATTTAGTTAGTTTATAATTTTATAAATTAAAGTAAATTAATTTAGACTAAATTAATAAATCCAAATTTAAACATAGCTGTCCCACAGTTATTAATTTCAAAATTTTCGCTAAAAATCTATTTTTTTTTTTTTTTTTTTCTTTTTTTTGTTCTAATATTTTTAAGGTTTCATAAAATAATATTTTTGCAAATTATCGTATGTAGGTGTTAAACTAAGCTGATTTGTCTTATAAATTTGTGAATTAAACTAAGATTTATTATTTTATAAATTATAATTTTACGAAGTTCATATTTTTTTTCTTTAAATTTATAAAAAATAATAAATAACTTTTTGTTTACTTTTATAAAAATGAAGTTTATAATTTTATAAAGTTTATAATTTATTTCGTTAGTTTATAATTTTATAAATTAAACTAAATTATCAAGTCCAAATGTAAACTTACCTATCCTAAAGTCATTAATTTCAAAATTTTCTCTAAAAATCTATTTTTTTTGTTTTGATTTTTAAAAATTATTCAGTTTAACAGAATCGTACACAAAAGCTCTCAGCAAAGATTAAATATAATAATTTAATTTATTATAAAATTGTTTATTCACATAAGTTTCTAAACTAAGAGATAAAGAAAATTTACTTTAATAGCATGTAATAAATACGTCTACTTAAGATAATTATTGTTTTTTAGAATTGATAAATAGATCACCAGAGAAATAATTTTAAAAAGTATATGTACTATTGCAAAAAGAAGCAATCATAAGTCTTAATACAATGTTTTACGCATATAAAACATAAAAAGTTAAAATTTATCTGTTATAAAGCATCAAATAATAAAGCAAGATATTAAAAATTATAAAAATAAAATATTGAAAAAATCCATCTAACTATAAAACCTTTAAGTTTTTGCATCATTAAAAGTATGTCAAATAAATAACAACATTTGAAGGAACGAAGCGTCCGGTCTTAGCGTAATGGTACAACCCGCTAGTTTACTACACCGAAGTTTCCATGTTCGAACCCCTTCGTGGCAAGTGTTGGTTATTTACCGAAAACTCGCACAGAAATGAAAGAAAAAAAAAAATAAAAGCGTTATAAGATGTTCCTTGAGAAATATATATATATTTTTAGTCCTATAAAATTTATTTTAACGATATAAAAATATCTAAAAAATACGGAAGATATCTGTTAAAAAACGGAAATTTAAAAACGGAAATTTCAGAAATCACGGAAAATTTCCTGGAATTAACGGAATTCTTTTTCTGTTAAAATACGGAAATAGTACTGGCGTCTCGATTGCCCGTACGATTTCCGTTTTTCTCAGATTTTTTATTTTTACAGTATATAGTCGTCATCTGCTCCGTCCATCTGCCCGCATATAACATCGCAAAAACTACCCAATCGAATGGTTTGAAATTTAATCGTTCAATTCTCGAGTCATTTCAAATTTTAAGAAAATCATATCCAAACTTAAAAATATATTAATAACGGCTTTCTTCCTTCTATTAAATCCTATCATACGTAATTAATTCAATGATATCTCATGATAGGTAATGATTCTAGGTTGCCATGGTGATTATGTCCTATTTAATTTAGAGTCCTATTATTTCCGTATTACTGAATTTAAAAACCGAATTTGTATACTAAAATTGTTTAATTTTAGCAATCCTATAATCTACCGACATTTTTTTGGATAGATGTTTCCGGAGAAATAGATATTAAACGGAAAAAGAGTCTAAATATGGATTTGAAGTTCTGAAAATTTTAAAGCTAGGGTTGAGTTTCCCATTGGAATTTTCAGTAAATGTCAACAAAAGATAAAATGTTGCCAATTTAAAATGTACTTATTTTATTACGGAAATGAATCATATCATAATAACAGACGATAATAATTAATTTTTTCAGTAAAATGATAACGATGATTTTTTTAGGTAGATTTCGTAAGAAATACTACCTATTACATTCTCCCCTAAGTTGGAATTTTTGAAAAAATTTTGCAGATCTACGCCGATCATGACTCCCAGAACCCAAAACCACCCCCAGTTCAAAACTTTATATATATACATATCTATCTATCTATCTATCTATCTACCTTTATCTATCTATGTCACTTTTTTATGGACACGATAACTCCCATAATTCTGCACAAATCTCTTCCAAACTGATACATAAAATCAAGGGGCATAAAATCTTGGTCAAGCTCGTTAATGGGCAAAATAGAATCAAGGGGGCAGAAATGGGGGGGGGGGGCTTTTTGTGAAAACAGAAAAAACCCCATAATTTCTTAATTAGGATACGTATCGAATCCGTTTAAAGGTATTATTACTTCTAGGAAAAGGGCCGAAAATTTATGTATGACAGATATTTGATATTATTAAAAATGGCCCCAAGGGTTTAGAAGAAAAAAATTCATAACTTCGTCAATTCAGAATATATCAAATCCGCTTAAACTTATTATAAATCCTCTTAATATTATCTAAAACTTTTATATTGACAAGTTTTTTATAAACCAACCCTTATAGCAAAAAAAAAAAAAAAAAAAAAAAAAAAAAAAAAAATTAAAAACGATAACAATCCCTGCCGGCTCCGCCCGGAAACAAGTTAGGTTTCGAAGAGGGCGTTTCCAAAATGCCGCATCATGGCAAAAAGGTCTTTTCTTCCGCAATTCCCAACAAACAGGCGCTCCACGGTCTACGTCTTCGAAATCTACCTGTGCCTGTAGGCCGAGCCGTCAGGGATTTTTTTTTACATTGTCTTGTATTAGGATATTTGCGCATAGTATAATTTTAATGTAACAGAATTGCAATGAATTGTTTTTAAAACTGTATTGAAACTTAAAACTTAATTTCATAAAATAAAATTAATATATATACAATGTGAAAATCTTCGCATAAAATAAATTTTTTATTCATGCCTTTTTGCATAAGAGTGCAACAGCTATTGCACCAAGATCTAAATATTTATAAAACTATTTATAGTACGAAAGCACCTTATCTTTCACGTTTGACGTACAATTTCCAACTTGTTATGTTTTAAAACAAAACTGTAGCTAACTTACATAAAATTTTCTGAATTTTAGAGATATATCACCAAAAAAAAAAAAAAAAAAAAAAACTTTTTCAAAAAAAAAAATAAAAAACACGAAAATTTATGTTTTATTTATAAAGCATACCATACAGTATATATACTGAAAATATCATGAAAAAATATTGAAAAGTTTTTTAACTACCCTACGCGCAATGCCTTAAAATCTTAGATTGGAAAAAATGACATTAAAGTTCTCTTTTTGAAAATATTCCACACTAGCTGCGTAGCAACCCATTGTATTGCATTTAAATTAGTCTTTCGAAAGTTTAGGGGGAGAGGAAACCTAGTTTTATTATATATTTCATGTTTCTAGCACTAAAAATTCCAAATAAATTGCAATTTGGAACGTTTTTCGCTCATTCACTTTTTTTAATTTCGAATATTTTAATATCCGTTCTTAGAGATTTTTACATCTCTCAGAAGTAACCACCATGCGACATTTCAAGTTTTTAACCCAAACAATATCATAGAAATCGCAATTTTAGAACGATTTTTGTACCTTCACCCTTTTACAATTTCGATTTTTTTTTAGAAGTTGTTTGAGTATTTTCGTCTTAAAAGTCACAGTTGTATCCAGTTTCAAGTTTCCAGTCTTAACAGTTACAAATAAATCACAATTTAGAACGTTTTCCGCTCTTTTCATCTTTCTAAATTTCGAATTTTTTGTAAACCGTTCTTAGATAACATTATATCTCTCAAAACCATCATGCGAGATTTCAAGTTATTATCCCATGCAGTATCACAGAAATCGCAATTGTACAATGTTTTTTGTACCTGCACCCTTTTACAATTTCGATTTTTTTTTAGAAATTGTTCGTGAATTTAGATCTTAAAAGTAACATTCGTGCCAAATTTCAATTTTCTAGCCCTAACTGTTTCAAATAAATTGTAATATAGAAGATTTTTAGAATATTTTCCGCTCATATCACTCTTTGAAATTTCGAATTTTTTAAACCGTTCTGTGGAAGTATTTACGTCTTAAAAGTAACAGCCATATCATATTACAATTTTCTAGCCCTAACATTTCGAAATTAATTGCAATTTAGAACGTTTTTAGAAAATTTCCACACTTCTAAATTTCAACTTTTTAGAAATCGTTCATAGCGAGTATTTACATCTTAAAAATAACTTCTACACCCAATTTCAAGTTTCTGGCCACAAAAATATCAGAGAAATTGCAATTTTAGAAGGTTTTTTGCTTCTGCACTTCCTTGGTGATTGTTATACCGACATATTAAGGTGTTTCTCAAAAGTATTTTCGGTTTTTTTGAATGCTTTTATTTCAAAGCATGTAGCTGGCACTTTCTCACCCCTATTGTTGAACATAAAATGTTATTCAATAGTATACATGTCCCTCTATATTCTATAATCATATAGGCTTCTTTCTTTCATTTTTAGGTCACATAAATAGTGATAGGAATGTTGAAATTTCTTACATTTAAGGCATTTTTTTAAACTGGACTTTAAAACCAATAAAGCTGTCCGTAAAATTCGTGCAATTGGAAGTCAAGACAAGACTAGCGTCCGGACAGTTCAAAACAAGGCAAACGTTTTAAGGAAGGGGACCTCTACCTTGAAATTAAACCCAGAAGAGACAGACCATCAATTGGTAATTTTGACCATTTAAAGAGGAAATTAGAGAAAAATCCACCCCCTGACATCCGAAAACTGACGTAGGAACTAAGACACACATAGTTCGTCATATGGCAATTATTAAAGAAGTTTAAACAAACTTACAGGGAGTCAGTGGGTACACTCTAAACATGAAATTTTCAAAACTGAGCAAAAAATACTCAAATCTGAGTATGTCGCATAGTCAAAATGGCTTCGAATCAAAATTACTCATGTTTGAAACATATATATATATACTCATTTCTGAAAACATACACACACTCAAGAATAAAACATCATGTGCTCCTATTTGAATATGTCCATGTTTCGAAAATGAGTATGAATTGACTTCTATGTGCTCATTTTTTAGTATTTCCATGTTTCAAAAATGAGTTTGAACTGATTCTAATCATTTTTTGAGTATGTCCTTGTTTCAAATATGAGTATGAACTGACTTCTATGTACGAGTAGTAATTTTCCAACTGGACGAAAAATGTCCGGGCCAGGATTCGAACCTGGGATCGCTTGGCTGAAGCCTCCACGCTCTACCACTGAGCTATCCCGGTCGAATCTGGAGGGCATAATTCATCCAGTTAACCTTATTGATCAGAGAATCTGGTCTGATATTTTAATCAGCTCAACAGAAAAGCCAAGCGATCCCAGGTTCGAATCCTGGCCCGGACATTTTTCGTCCAGTTGGAAAATTACTACTCGTATGATTTATTTACCAATTTGAAATAATTGTGTTAAAATTAATCTTGTGACCTCTATGTGCTCAGTTTTGAATATGTACATGTTTCAATATTCTGAGTATTTCTGGTATTTCAGATTTGAAAGCATTGGATCGTCTACCATTTGAAACAAAAAGTTGCATAAAAAAATGAAA
The DNA here is from genome assembly GCA_963931845.1 of Maratus michaelseni. Lineage (NCBI taxonomy): Eukaryota > Metazoa > Arthropoda > Arachnida > Araneae > Salticidae > Maratus > Maratus michaelseni. The sequence goes on from OZ007600.1 coordinate 165,520,203, forward strand.
ACATCGATTTACTCAGATTTGAAAATGTCATTTTTCTCAGTGTGGATTCTTCTCTAATATAGCTTAAAATATAGTCTATGTTGGAGAAAAGATGGTCACCAGCCTTTTCTCACAATTATTTTCTAAATCGGCTCTGTAGTTCCACAAATAACCCCCTACACACAAACAAATGTAGTATAGATTAAAAATGACCACGGATTTTTAATTTTGGGAGAAAATTATGAAAATATGCTTCTTGTTGCAAAAGTACTTAAGAAAAAATATTTTTTTTTATTAAAAAAAAAATTAATTTCTTTCTAAATAAATATTTTTGGAAATACCCAAGTAAAACTAATACTTATCCTTTTCTCTATTCAAAAATGACAAACGTATGTAAAAAGATATAAAATCACAAAACAAATTTACAGCACAGTATTACTGAAACACAATAATCAACTTTTACTTACGTTATCATATTCTGTAGCATCTTTTTCGTATAAAATATATATATATTCCCTTTAATCTGCAGCTGTAATCCATAAAATGTAAGTCCAAATATTGATCATCCAACGAGCTATTAAGATGCAAAATGACTGCGTATTACGAACGTACAGCTCATGTCAGGGATTCATTGCTGAAATGTATATGGAAATCTGGGTTTAAGGTCTCCTTCATCTCCAGTCAGAATCGGGTTTTGAATATAAAACAAAAGTTGCGTTTTTTATGGGAATAATTAACTGAAAACAGTACATGACATCTAGCAGCAACTACTCGTCGGCGCCTTCTGGCAGCAACCTAATTTGCGGACAAGCAACAGTAGGTGAAACTGTCTAACTCTCGCTAAAGTAATTCAGTAGGCCGTTAGAGATCAACTTTGTTTTCATGATTAACCCTCCAACTACCAGAAAAACAAGACTATGCATGAGTCATTTAACGAGTTGATTGGACTCATACAATTAACAAAGTGCAAATAATTTACTGATTTAGAGAGTTGTGCAAACTCACCAAAATAAAAGAAACTGAACACATGCGTGGCCCGAAACACCATAATCAGTAATAAATATTTATGAAGTTGAGATGTGCATAAAAGGTATTTAAGACCTTTACTGCGTTTTATATATTTTCATGCAAAGACAAAATCTGTCCGGTTGTTTAAAATTATGTTAAAGCATATTAAATGCCGTTTTCTTAGTCAAAAGTTCTTTTATGTGTAGTCCTGTTTGTATTATAGTGGAGTATACGTTTCTTAATCTTTAATACTAATCAAACATTATACCAAATAAATTAAATTTGCAATATATATTTGTAAAATTACAAAATAAAAAGTTTTTGCATTCAGCGAAAGACTTCTGAGAGAAAATCTCTTGATTTGTTTCTTCTTTAACCTGGAATTTCTTCTTTGTTATATTATTAAATTTTATACTTATTATATAACAAATACTGTTTTTTAGAGTTGAACGTTTGTCGCGGGAAAAAATTGGCAACAAAAAACTTTTACACTACTAAGAGGAAACTTCGCGGCATATTTTATTTACCCATCATGCGTAGTATAGAGTAAGTGTTGTAATCGTTTTAAAAATTAAAAAAAAATTTTGAGGGACTTACACGTTTCAGACACTGGAGATTCTGAAAAACATATTTTTAGAAAAAAAAATTGCCGTCCTTCTGTCTGTCTGTTTGTGGGTCTGTGTGTCTGTAAACGCTCTATCTCCAGAACAAATTGAGATAGAGACTGGAAATTTGGTATGTACTTAGTATGTATTAATGAGAAGAAGCCTATTGAATTTCAGTAACCTCGATTATCCGGAACTATTTTTTTCGGACTCTCGAAATATTCGATCTGATAAAAGGTATATAAAAATTTTCGAAATTGTTTATTTTAAGGAGTGAATATAAAATACAATAACAAAAACATAAATTTTGCATAAAGAATGAAGTCGATCGGATAATGAGTAGCCGAAATATTTGTAATCCTATTTTCCACACTCTTCGATTTTTCATGACCCTGTTTTTCATTCAAATTTCAATTTAAAGATATATTTAAATTGGAAATGAGGGTCTTAATCCGACGCAGTAAACTCTTAGTTAATAGGATTATCATTTTTGGAGTTATAACGACGTTTCTTGTACACAATTCAGTGATAGAGCATTTAAACTTTATGCGTCATCAAACCAGGATTTTATTTGAATTGCAATGCATTTTATAAATAGCATAAAAATGTTTTATTTTCATATTTTATATTATGCATACCCATGATGGGTAAGTTTTACAGTGTCCTCCAACAACTAGCTTACATTTGCAATAGATATCTTCAATGAAATTTATTGTTTGGAAAATTTGGTGTTCAAGTTTTTTGGTAACATTTTTTCCGCGACAAACGTTTAACTCTACTGATAATATTAACTTTGTTATATTGCTTTGTTGTACTACTTATTGCTATCTTACTACTTTAATTGCTCTTTTTATTTTATCCTTTTATAAGTGTGTTGTGGCTTTACTAACTTCGTAAACATATGTTTGTTTTCCAAGAGAAAAAAAGGTTGAGTATGACTAAGTTACAGAGAATATTTAGCGACTTATCACTTATAGCGGGCTAGTTGGAAAAAGCCTTAAAATTAATGTATTAATTAATAAGTAAGTTGTAAAAATATTAAAATGTTGTTGTATTGTCATCGGAATAAACACCTGTGAACATATTTTTTTATAACTCTAACCTACCAGAAAATGGGTTAAAAATATATTGCAAAATTCCATCTTTGTATACAACAACCGAATTGAGTTAAATAAAGGAGTGTAAAAACAATTTTTTGAAGTCATTTTTATTTTTTACTTAAAAATTACCTGCCTTGTGGAATGTTAGATTACTATTAAATTTCGTTATTAATTAGTACATATTAAAGTTTGAGTTAAAAAATCACACTCACATTATATTAGTCAAGTTCTGAAATAACAATAACTTTTAGAAAATGCTATAAATATTTCAATACAATCATATTTATGTTATATTAACCCTTTGATAACGGGAATGGAACATATGTCGTCCCAGCGATTCTTGCACTACTTTTTGAAAATAAAAAAAATCTCTGCCATACACTTATATTAGGATAACTTCAAGAGAAATCTACCACAAAGAAACATTTTTGTACATTGTCGTACGAGTGAATATAAAAATAGTCGACAGTCCTAGCTCGTAATCAAAAGGTTAAGTACCCAAAAAGTTCATAATTTATGGGAGCCAGGAACCGTGTAAAAACTTAAGAAGTGTAATTTTTTGAAAATTAATGGCAGGACAATTCCATCAACATAACCTTAATCCTTACCTTATTTTGAGCACTTTTGCAATTCACATATATCCAAGAGGTAAAAAATTAAATCGCGAGTTATATACGATGATTTGATTTATTGTTCCATCGCACTAAACGTCTTCTTCATTGCAAAATAAATGAAAGAGTCAATGAGGAAAAATAGCCGCCGTGTTTTATAATTGCTGTTTCTTCTTCCCTATCTTTTGTTTAGCTCTCAAACATCAAAAAGAGGAATTTTTTATGAAGTCTAGAAACAGTTGCGTGATACAAGATTTTTCGCTGTTTATGCGTTTTATTTCTTGCTTTTTGCATATCACATATACATCTTAACGCAATGAATTTGTATGCACAGCACATTATCAATTTTTAACACTTTCCATTATAGCTGAAAAGTGTTTATGCTTTCGGTTTGTCTGGCCATCTGTCCGTGCTCTAACTCACGTAACTGTGTAACTAACGTAACCGTGCTCTAAATCGCGTAACTGTGCTCTAATTCGCGTAACCATGCTCTAACTCACGTAACTGTGTAACTCGCGTAACCATGCTGTAACTCGCGTAACTGTGTAACTCGCATAACCGTGCTTTAACTCTCGTAACCGTGCTCTAACTCGCGTAACTGTGTAACTCGCATAACCATGTTCTAACTTGCGTAACCGTGCTCTAACTCGCATAACCGTGCTCTAACACGCGTAATCGTGTAATTTGCGCAAACGTGCTCTAACTCGGATTGCCATATAAGTGATATACGTATTGAGGTTTATCATGGCATGTTTAGTATTGAAAATAAAGTCTGTAATATTTATAGTTCTTTTACAGAGGCACTCAAAATAATTCTGTTACATTATAATTCAAGAGAAAAAATCATTTGCAATGTAATTTAATGACGTTTTACACGATCGCAAACATATTGAAATCGATATACATCACTGAAATATATATACAACAAGATGTTTTCTATAGAATATGGCATATGTAGCACTTATAGATTGTTCACAGAGAAATTAAAAATATTTGCGTTATATTATGGTGTAAAGTAAAAATAGTTTGCAGTGTATTTTAACGATGTTACGTTAATACAAACATAATGAAATTGGTAAGAATTTCTGAAGTGTAGTAAAACATGCTCTGTAGAATGTGGAGTGCAAAGTGGAATGCTCTGTAAAATGTGGAGTGCATTTATCATTTATTTACAGAGTCACACAAAAGTATTCGGTTACATAATGGTCTACAGAGAAAAAGTGTTTGCAGCGTATTTTAATTATGGTGCACTATTGCAAATATAATAAAAATTGATGTACATTAGGGAATTACTACAAAATACTTGCTGTAGAATATGATGTGCATAACATTTATCGTTTATTTACAGGAACACACAAAAGATTTCGGGTACATTTACTGTATCCGAACTACTGTCTATTAGCTATAATTGCTGGCAATGCTTTTTCAGTTATGGTATGCGTTTTTAAGTTTAAGTACACTTTTGCATACTACGTATTTTGCATAAATTCTATAGAACATATGCAGTGCTACACAAAAGAATTCGTAAGCATCACTAAGTATTAGCGTGAATTGCTAACATTGTTTTTTAATTAATTTATGGAAATTTTCAAGCTGAACTATATTTAGTATAAGAGGTGTTTATAAATATTAAACAACCATATACGACTACGCAAAGAAATGGATACATGGCCGCCAATGGATAGTAATTTATTGAAGTGTCATTTCAGTAGTTTGAAGCAGATTTTTGCCTAAATTAAATTTTAGCTTAATACATATATAAAAAACTGTAGATAATATACAGGGCTGATCAAAAGAATTCAAGTACATTTCCGTCTATTGGCAGAAATTGCTGAAGATGAATTTTTAATGTATTATGCATTCTTTTACTAATTTTAGCATAATATGTAGAATATATGCAAATCTATAGATCAAATACAGTGCTCAAAAGAATCGGAGTACTCTTCCGGCTATGGAAGGTAATTGCTTAAATCGATTAGTTTTCAAATGTGTTATGTGCTTTCTAAAATGTTTACTTACGTATCTTATTTACCATGGTAAACAGGGATGTTTTGTTAAAGTATTCTGGGAGCGTTGGAAATCGTTTCATAATCGACGTGTGATTATTCTTTCTTGTTAAGTGTTTAGAAAAGATTTTAACCACTAAACCCCCCTCGCCATTCGCTGTGCCAGTGTGTCAGTGAAAAGAACACATGTCTTTTCTGCTGATATTTACCAGAAAGTTTAGTGGTATTCAGAGTTAGATGCAGGTTTCGTTTCTTTAATACCCATTTTATGAAAAAAAAATTGTTTTGTGAAAATTATTATATTTTTATGAAAAATAAAAAATTGTAACGAAAGATCAAATTTAGTGAATTTAAAATTTAAATCAAGCATTTAATAATAATCTACATATATATTTCTGTTGCGTGTCGCAAAAATAAGGCTGAATTTGTAGCTTGCCGTTTGGCAACAACCGTAGTACATAAAATTAATTTACCTTATTACATTACTCCAATCAGAAGCGTGATTTTACCACTGAAATTTGCGTCATATTGAAAAGAAAAATTTTCAATGGTTTTCATAATATGTAAACATATTAAAATGATTGCGTTTAATTAAATACTAATCGCTGAAGAGCAGAACACAGATTAGTTAACGAAAAATAATATTAAATAATCTGTGTAAATAAAATAACAGTAAATAATCTACCATAGTAAGTAATATGCAAAGCGAAAGGTTTCCGATGAAGAAAATGACGTAATTAGAGAAACAAAAGATGCATCTTCAATCATGCTATCACGTAATGTTTTTCCAAGAGTTTTTCGAAATAAATTTAAGCCGTGCCGTACAATATTATAGGCGTAATGAGTTTTAAATTAATTGCGTTTACAAGGTAATTTTTTCAGTTAATTATTTTACATTTCAAAAAATTTGTAAATTTCATAATGTTCAAATGATTTATGCCCATTGGTAGTACCAACTAAATGCATTTTAAATTGTGTTTTTAACGAAGTTTTTAATTATTATTTTTTTACATCTAAAAAAATTGTAAAGTTTATACGTTAAAATGATTTATGATGGTACTCATTCTGGCTAGAGTTACTGCAAAAAGTGGCGAGCGAGCGAAACGAGCTGGACCGAGTAGCGGTCACAATTCATGGGGGTTGGCGAGCATTAGCGAGCAGGGGGCGGAGTCCCCTAGTAAACTTTCATTACCTTTCTATTAAAGTTTTCCTTTCTGTGGTGAATTTGTTTTGTTACTTATTTCAAATTCTAACAAAATTAAAATAATCAAGAGATTGCTTGTATGATATCTTGTGAAGGGTCTATTTTATTAAAAGGAATTTCATGAAGGAACCTGTTTTATTAAATGAAAATTTAGTGAAGGGGTCTTACACTGTAAGAAAAAAAAATGCTTTGTAATCAACGAAATTATAATATAAATCTCGAGCGAAAACATACAATAACCTCCTCTTAGTTACCCACGATTCAAAAAACGTTTCTTCATCTTCAGAAATCCTAGAAACCAATGTAATTTCGAGATTTAAAGAACAATTTATAAAAACGAATTTTTAATTTTTTTTTGCTGACAGTGATTTTCCAAAACGTTTCTGCGTAGTTTTTATAATGTATTAGTCAGTTTTCTCAATCCAGAATATAGGTATTTCGGATGCTATCAATTCTCAAATAAGCGCTTGCATATTCAACAAACACTTTTTACACACAAACATTATAAATTAATAACATTAAAATTAGTATTTTTTTGTTACTCTTGCGCGTAGAAATTGAATTACTCAGCTTAAAATATTTAATTGAGAATTGATAGCAGCCTAAAAATTGATGTTCTGGTTTCAGAAAACTAATAAATACATTATTAAAACGACTCGGAAAAATTTCCAAAAATCAGTGATAGCAAAAAACAAGTGGGTAAGTGTGATCGAAGATCGCTCAAAGGGTTTCGTTTAATATTCCTTTCAAAACACTTTATCCTTTCTTTAATAAATCCGAATAAATTTCATTTAGCAACAACAACAACAAAAAAAAGGTCCTGTTTTTTATAAAGTAAAAATTTACCGGTCTATTTTTCTCGTTTTTTCGAATATCCAAACGAGCCCGCTATTATATTCTGTCATAATAATATCTGTCATGTGGACTAAATGCGATACTTAAAAAAAGTTAATTTCAAAATTAAACTTGTTGTACACCTTCAAAATGTTAAAATATGCGAATATTTCCATAATCGGGTTTTTATCATGATTCAATACGTTTCTCAAATTCATATATTTACTATTCTCTGTTACGCATATTGGTACTCGCTTTGTAATATTCTGAAACATTTGAAAAATCCGTATTATTGAGAAATGTTACCGTTTTATTACCACTATGACGTCAATCAATTTTATTTCATATTAATCTTTTTTCCAATTGGTGAAACTTTTTATTTCATTTTCCTTTTTCACGTGGAAATAGTCTGATAGAAAATTAATTATTGTAAAAATAATTTCATCGTGGATTTTTAATTTTTGGCATCTGCTATAATGAAAAATGTTTAAATTTAAAAGAAAAAGATTGTTAGAATTTATTTATTTTTATCTCTATTTATTAAAATAATACGAATTTTGCAAATTTTAATATTTTGAGCTCTTTATAGCTATTATTCAGCTATATACACAAAGTTTCAACTCTGTAAGTTACATAGTTTTTGAGAATGGCTCTGTGACAGACAGACAACGGAGCGGGAGTAATAAGGTTTCGTGAGATGAACGAAACCCTAAAAATAAACTTTATTTTTTAAATGCTTTTTAAATCTGGGGAATACATCGGTTTCTGGTGTTTCTAAAGTTAAAAGAACGCTTTTCAAAATCATGATTAGTGTGTATTTCCGTTCGTGGTTACATTATATTTTCGTAGATTTTGTCTTTTTTTTACAGTGTACAAAACTGTCGCCTGGATTAAGCCCTAATTATTTCCACGGGAATCTTAAAAATAAATTAAACATAAAATTTATAAAATGTACTTACAAATATTGAAAAAAAAAACCAGAAATATAATATAAAACAGGAAATTGTTCTTTGCAGTTGTCAAGCACTTTACTCCTGAGTTTGTGAAAATTGCTACATAAAAATGAGTGTAACACGAACTCTTCCTGTAACGCAGTTTTAAATTTTAATATTTTCAAGAATAGTAAAATAATTTTTCCCAAAAGAGTTTATTTCCCATCCATTATCCGTGAATCAATAGAAATATATTTGCGAAACGAGAACATTTGCAACGAATCAGCTTCTTTTGAATTACCTAAAATTTGGCACGCGATGGTTTATTATTATCTTCAAATGAAAGTTCTTCAAAGAAATGAAAGTTTACAAATGAAAAAAGCAAAAAAAAAAAAAAATAATAATTTTCACGTTTTCCTGTCTGACCAATTTAGGCACCTGCTTATATTGGACATGTGATCTCGCGGTTTGTGTTTATCATTTTCAAAAACTTTGCGAGACTATTTTGTTTATCATTTTGATCGCGAAGAAGTCGACGTTAGAGCGCATAAAACATATATCATCTATATATCAATAGGTATTTTAAGCCTTTAATGTTATTTTTTATCACTTTAATCAGTAATTACACTTTAATTTGAAGTTAACTAGTGATTTTATTTATTATTTGCAGAAAAAATATGTATGATCGTCAATATAATAATATAATAAAGAATTTTATTAAAGAAGACGGATCTAAGAATTACTATATTGGCATGACCGCAGCAGGAAATTTAGTTACAGAAAAAAGCAGCCTATAGCTGATATTAAGTATAATAGAAAAACCACAGCCCTGGCAAGGTTATATCAAGAAGAAGCCATCCAAATAAATTTCAATGAAAGTAAAATAAATTTCCCTCCAATCTATACTATCCATCGATAATAAGAGAGACCATAGAGATACTAACGCGCAAAAATACAATATGCCAGGATGCAGCATCGTTTAACTTACCGAAATTGTGGTTCGAGTGACTCCATCGTTACAAATATGAAAATAAAAAACCAAGTAACAATAAAAGATAACGTGCGTAATTTTTAAAAAGTACATGAAAATTAAACGATAGCATTTTAAGTAATAACTTCAAAGACCGTGCAATTATTGAATATTCTCCTTTGTTTTTGAAAATGGTTCGGAGTGATCCGAAACATGTCAAACAACCTAATAAAAGATATTTTACTGTGTATTTATTATGTTGTTAATTTACACCTTTTAGCATTTAAAAGAAATTGATATGGTCGTCTTTTAAAGCCGGCTGTATAAGTTACATTGATTTTTGGGTATGTAGCAGATATGCAATGCGGATGGTTAAACATAAAATTCATAAAATGTACTTACAAATATAGATAAAAACCCATATAAAACTATCTCTTCTTTACAGTCGTCAGACACTTTACTCCTGAGTTTGTGAAAATTGCTACATAAAAATGGATATCACACAAACTCTTTCGGTAACACAGCATATCACTTCCTTGTACAAATTCAAGCAGTTTACACCCCAAGATCTGATCCACGTGTTATTGCTTGAGAAGTCGGCACAAATAATGACCGGTGTCAAAAGGGAAATGTAGTGCAGTGGGTCCATCTTCACGAGGAAGTGGGTTCCGGTTTGTATTTATTTTTTTATTTCATTTCATTTTATTATTATTTTTTTTTTAATGTTTGGAAACATGATACCCTGAAATCCTAATTATCTGGGTTGGTTTTAAACGAAAGAAAGAGAGAGTTGGAATGTTCTGGAAAATGTAGTTACACCTGTGAAAACGGAATCGGAAGGAATTAGAAATAAGTCTGTTTTAAGGCTGCCGTCTTATACAAGAGAATCACTTTTGGTAAAACTCGCACCTAGCATTGAGATCTAGTGCATTTTATATCCCTACTAGCTGTGTAACCCGTTCTACGCACGGGAGTTCATGAATTTAATTCTAAAACCAAAATTAAAAATAAATAGTACAGCCAAATGTATCTATGTAATATGAAGAAAAATATTTTTCTACTACTGTGCACTTTTTAAATAAAATTTAATTTATCATGTTGCTATGGCAGCAGACGATAAAACGATATCATTAGAATAAGGGAATAAATAGAATAAAAAGTTTTATTGATGTTTGTGATAAAATGTTGTTATTTTTGTTTTAAAAAAGGTAATAATTAAGCACAATTAAATAATCTCTAATTATTTGCATGCGAGGTAAAATAATTATCGTAATTACAGTTTCTTAGTATTGCAGCGTGGCGTACGTAATATGTATATCTCACATTGCAGTAAACATTTAGAACTGGTGTGAACTCGCGCAATTACGGATTGAACATAACAAAACATAAAAATTCGTCAAAAACATTTAAAAAAAAAACTATTTAAAATTTTCGAATTTTTTGCTATAATAGTTTATGGCCCCCCTACCAGCAACCCGTGTGCCAAATTTCGTAGCCCTGCGCCCTGTGGTTTCCGAGTTTTTAAGGTTACATATATATGATACGCGCACGGATTTTAATAGGGTAGAAGATAGGATGAAGTTGAATCGATACAATTTGTCTGCGAAAATTGTATTTATTGATTTTACAGCAGCATAACTTTCCGAAAATTGAGTTTTGGAGACCAATTATCGGACTATTAACATGGAAGAGTTTTTGGTAGTTTCGTGTTATAACGGCCCTCGAAGATGTATCACCAAGCGACCAAGATTTATCGCCAAAGTATAAAGCATATATGACTTTATAATAATACAGAGTGGCCAAGATAAAAGAGCCCGGTATACAAAAGTACAAATACTAATGTTTATTTAAAAGTAGTAAATACAGAATATTATGAATAACAACATACTGAACATTCAATAGTTTACAGGATGTGTTGTTAATCATAATATTCTGTATATTACTACACTGTAAAAAATGACCAATGTTTCTTATTTTATGAAAATATGCTCGAACCACGAACGAAAATATAATATAATCTTCTGAACTATCCAAAATTTAAAATAGCATGTTACATTGTCTTTTGAATCCCCAGAAACGAATACATTTTCAAAATTTAATGAATAATTTATAACAAAAAAATTATTTTTAGCTGCCCGAATTTTTCAGAAACGTTTCCGAAAGGATTTTATAGTGTATTAATTAGTATCCTCAGCCTGGAATACCTGTTTTTCGAATGCTATCAATTCTGAAGTAAACATTTTCATGCTCAAAAAAATGTTTAACAGACAAAAATGCAAAATTAACAGCGTTAACAATAACATTAAAATTAAGATTATTTCTTAACTCTTTCATGTATAAATTAACTTATGCGGCTGAAAACGTGTACTTGAGAATGGATAACATTCGAAAAACAGGTATTCCAGCCTGAGGATACTAATTAATATACTATAAAAACCCTTCGGAAACGTTTCTGAAAAAATCGGGCAGCTAAAAATAATTTGTTTTTATAAATTATTCTTTAAATTTTGAAAATGTATTCGTTTCTGGGGATTCAAAAGACAATGTAACATGCTATTTGAAATTTCGGATAACTCAGAAGATTATATTATATTTTCGTTCGTGGTTATAGCATATTTTCATAAAATAAGAAACATTGGTCATTTTTTACAGTGTACGTTTAAATAAAAATGAGTAATTATTTGTACTTCTGTATACCGAGCTTCTTTTATCTTGGTCACTCTGCATATGATGTATATAACATTTCGAGATGTATATGTCCAAGTTATAGTCATATATGACGTATATATATATGACATGTGTATAAGACGTATATGATATATAGTATATGAATTATGAGACGTAAATAATATGTATATAATGATGTATGGCACATGACGTATATGACACATATATGATTGTTTGGAGTATATATATGCGTAGATATGACGCATATATAAGCTCTGCTACGATCTTGGCGAAAACATAGCTGCAACCTTGGCATAATCGTAATTGTGGTGGCCGCTCTAACACAAAAATACTTTTTTATCGCCCCAAGTACTTTAAAATACTAATTAGTTAATAACAAGACTAAAATATAGAAAAAGGTTTAATTATTCCTTCAAGAACCTACGAATTTCATTTTGAGTAAATACAACATTATAATTAAAACACAAAATAAATTAAATTAAGACAAACTTGAGCACAGTTAAAAACTAAAATTTTATGAAACATATACTTAAAAACAATTAAAAATACAATATGTAAACGTTTTTCCAAGCGACACGCGAGGCATCATCAGAACAAAAAATCCATTGCATAGCAAACGACTGAACAAATCAACATTATAATTGCAATTTTGGCGGCGCGAAATTAAGTTTTTACAAACCAGAATATCGATTTGGAAGTTATCAGTTTTGAATTAAACATTTTTAGCTGCCTAACGGAATTTATATATCCAAAAGTAACAAAGTTAATATTAATTTTAATGCTAATGTTAATTTACCATGTTTGTCTGCAAAAACAGGTTTGTTGAACATAAGCATCGGAAAAATATATATTCCAGTTTGAGAAAACCTATTAATATACTGTGAAACGTTTCTGAGAATCAGTGGTAGCAAAAGAAACTTTGTTTTTATAAATTCTTCTTTAAATCTCGAAAATATATTGTTTTTTGTGGTTTGTAAAGATCCACACCGCTTTTGGGGATAGTGGGCAACTAGGAAGAGGTTATTGTAATATTTACGTTTGTAGTTATCTTATCTTTTCCTATATTAAGAAATATTTGTCTTTTTTTACAGTGTTAAATGCTTTTTTTTTTACAGTGTATTAAGGGTGTTGCTCAGTGATATCTCAAATTCCACTCATTAATGTTATACTTGTATTTTTAAAATAACTCCTCAGAAAATTAATATTTTTAACTTATTTTTTTTTGTGCACTCTTCTTAGATAATGCCTCTTTTTTTCTTTTTCAATTAACAAAATACTTCTAAAATTTAACAAAATATTTCTAAAATCAATAAAAAAAATATTTCTAAAAATAAATATTTCTAAAATGCTCTATTTAACATTTTATACGTTAAATGCTGATAAGCTGTAAGTAAGATTTTAACACTTCAAATTAAAGTAAGTATATATATTAGAAATATTTTGACAACTAAAAAATAATAAAAAGAAAGAAAGAAAGAGACATCCTTTAAGAAGAATATACAGAAAACAGAAGTTAAAAATATTAATTTCCTGATGACATATTTTAGAAATAAGAATTTATTGCACGCCCATAGGTTTAACATCAGCGAGAAAAAATTGAGACCTGACTGACCAACGCCCTCAAGAGTCTACGCTAGTAATGCGAAGATATTCGAAAACTAATGTTAAAGCAATGGCAACGTTCTTTTCAAATTCCTCGTTTTCATTTTAATATTTTTAAGACATTTTTTCAGCAGAAGAAACTTATTGAACTGACCAATATGCAGCTGATAATTACATTTAAAGAAATTATTAGAAATTTTGTTTACAAAATGAAAACCTATAGTTGCATTCTGAATTTGAAAGGTGGTTGCAAAATTCCTTGTTTCTCCCTTTTATTGTTTAGTTGAGAGGTTTCACGCAGTTTAAAAATTTTTGACAACAAAAAGGTACAAGCTGTAATTCACTAGGCAATTTGCTGATGCTGCTCACATTAATCAAACATTACGAAAACATGAACCAAACATTAACTTTACAATGTATAAATTATTTTCTGCGCCCCCCCCCCCCCGACTCGTTTAAAAAATATGCAATTATAATAATTGCACATATAACAGGAAAAAAATATTAAAAAAAATCCCTTGTCAATTGTTGCACATAATTTATGAAAATCTTAAAGTTCGCCATGTGGCTACGTCATAAATTGGCAAACATGCAAAGCGAAATTTTAATTGTGCATATGGCTACACGATGCATCCGAATGTGACTTGCGTACGAAATAAATGATAAATGGAAGAATACAATTTGCCCTTTTGTTGGCCAAATAACGCAGATTTATTTTTACTGAATCAATGAACTTATGCTTTGAGAAACGTATACGGCAGCATAAATTTAATTCTTTCAGTAATTGAAACGAATGGTCATAAATATTCAACAACTTTGGTGGGCGACGGAAAATACCACCTCTCTTACTAGGGAACTGCAAGAAGTGTTAGTCGCCGATTTTGACGCGGGTGGTGTCGTTTGAAATATCTCGTCGTGGGGAGTAAAAAAATTCAATTCAACTACCCGTCAGAAATGAGCCATTTTCGAGGTATCCGATAATCTATGTCACACAATTTTTTTATTTTTGCTGAAATTTATAAGTAACAATGGAAGAGAAGCAAGTCAAAAGTTGATGGTCATATAGAATAATTGATAGAATGTCTCCTCGCCCGGTCTTATGGGATGAAAAGCGTCCGTAGGTCCGTAGCGTATCAGACCCTCCTACTTTCGGATCAGTGGTCAGGACAAAGGGACGTAGAGCTCATGAAACAGAAATTGGGAGGGAATGTATAGAGCCATGTTCTTTCCTCCTAATACGACAAAGTACCACTTGATGTGAAAACTTAATTTCCAAACATATGTAAAATAATTAAATTATCAGGTAGCTACTTAACAGTAAAAATTACAAATTTAACGACATAACAAATTTTAGCATAAATACATTGTAATAAATAAATAAACAAATTGTGTGAGAAATTGTTGGATATCTCGAAGACGGCTCATTTCCGACTCGTAGTTCCACTGAGTTTTTTACTCCCCACTTCAAGATCATTCCAAAGATACCACTCTCGTCAAAATCGGCGACTAACACTTCTTGCAGTTCCCTAGTTAGAGAGGCAATGGACTAAAAAAGTTTGAGAACCACTGGTATAGAATAAGGGTGTCCAATTTATCTGGTTTCCTTGTCTGTACCCGCATTTGACCGGAAATTTTTTTACCGGGTTCCTGATACACTGCATAAATACTAACTTTATACACTGAAAACTCGTACTTTGGGATACGTTGTTAATCAGCAGGAATATAGCTATAGATTAGTGTCTATCATTTTTTATTAAACAAGAAAATTGCGGACGTTGTTGTTCCATGTTACTATTACTGATTTTTAGGGTTTCGTTCATCTCACGAAACCCTATTACTCCCGCTCCGTTGTCTGTCTGTCACAGAGCTATTATCAAAAACTATGTAACTTACAGAGTTGAAACTTTGTGTATATAGCTGAATACCAGCTATAAAGAGCTCAAAATATTAAAATTTGAAAATTTCGTATTATTTTAATAAATAGAGATAAAAAAACCAAAATTCTAACAGCCTTTTCCTATAAAATGTAAACATTTTTCGTTATAGCAGATGCCAAAAATTTAAAATCCGTGATGAAATTCTTTCTACAATAATTAATTTTCTATCAGACGATTTCCACGTGAAAATGAAAATGAAATAAAAAGTTCCACCAATTGCAAAAAAATATTAATATGAAATAAAAGTGATTGACGTCATAGTGGTAATACAACGAAATTTTCAAAGATTTCTCAATAATACAAGAAGTATGAGTATGTGTATGTACACAAAGCAGATTAATATCACGTCATTAGAGAATTAAAAAGAAAATCTGACGTTCTATTGGAAGTTTAACGGATTTTTCAAATATTTGAGAATAATACAAAGCGCGTTATAATATAAGTAATAGAAAATAGTAAATATATGAGTTTGAGAAACATATTGAATCGTGATAAAAATCCGATTATGGAAATATTCGCATATTTTAACATTTTGAAGGTGTACAACATGTTTAATTTTGAAATTATTTTTTTAAATATCGCATTTAGTCCGCATGACAGATATTATTATGACAATGTAATAGCGGGCTTAGCCCCCTATCGGGCTGGTTTAGCTATTCGAAAAAATAAAAAAAATAAACCGGTAATTTTTTACTTTATAAAAAACATGACTCTTTTTTTTTCCGATGAATTTTTTCGTTGTCTAAATGAAATTTATTTGGATTTATTAAAGAAAGGATAAAGTGTTTTGAAAGAAATATTAAACGAAACCCTTTGAGCGATCTTCGATCACACCTACCCGCTTGTTCCGTTATTCTTCCAACTTTCAACGAAACTGTTGGTCAAAGATTCACTTTGCAGTTTCAAATGCAGTCGAATAACAATAAGCTTGTCTTTACCGGAAACGAAAATCAGATGCCTTTCTCATTCGACCTACTCTAATTCGGCAAAATGATAACTTTAAATGCCCAGCATTACTTACATACCATTCCTAACTTCACACTCGCAAATTATATGTCAGACAAGCAGGCTCATTTGATACACAGGGTTTTTAAATATGTAACGTTTTGTGTGATGATCAGTGGAACACAGGAAATCTAATGAACGCATTCTTTCAACAACTAATTTATACTTCGACTAGCTTTCAGCAATATATTCAATAAATGAATTGTGGAAACAGCAAATTTTAAAAACTACATTAAAATCTCAATACTTATTATTATTAATATTATTATTATTATTAGATTATCTGCAGGGCGCGTTCATCGCGGCACAAGGCCGCCGATTTGACAGCTCTTATTTAGACGCTAAGAGTCGAGGTCATTAACTGTATGGATTCGGGGTCACTTTACGCCCACAAATTATTTATATTATACATGAACCAAAAATAGAATCAAGATGAAAAAGAAAGAGAAATATGAAGTTAATTAACAAAAAAATCTAATTTTCTATACTGCAGAAACAATATCAAATCCGAAGAAAGGTAAATAATATAAACTTGTTTAACAACTTAACAGTCTCATTTTTAGGGTCGTTTTGCCTTAACAATGGAACACTGGAAATGCAATGAACGCATTCTTTCAACAATAAATTTATACGTGCATCATCGTTTACCGATAGTTTTAATAAATAAATTGTGGAAACAGCAACATTTAAAAACTACATTAAAATATCAATACTTACAACTTTTTTAGATTATCTGCATGACCGCATTAACTACTGCAATGGGCCCCATATTTGACAGCTCTTATTCAGACTCCAAGACTCTGGGTCATCAACCGTGTGTATTCGAAGTCATATACGCCCAGAAATTCTTTATATATATAAACCAAAAATCGAATCAAAATTAAAAATAAAATGTGAATCCATTCTAAAAAATTCTGATTTTCTGTACTACTGAAAAAATATTATATCTGAAGAAAGATAAATAATATAAAAGTGCTTAACAATTTAACAGTCTCATTTTAAAGGTTTGACATATAACGTTTTGTATGATTAGTGGAATACTCGAGAATATGTACGTGGAACATGTATTCTTTCAAGAATATAATTATACTTGCTTCATCTTTTAGCGATATTTTCAATAAATGAACTGTGGAAACAGCAAAATTTAAAAACTGCATTAAAATATCAATACTTAAATATTTCTTAGATTATCTGCATGGATGCATGCACTAGGCCGCATATTTGACAGCGTTTATTTGGACTCCAAGACTCCGGGTCATCAACCATGTGAAATCAGGGTCATTTACGCCCAGAAATTCTTTATATACATAAACCAAAAATCGAATAAAAATTAAAAATAAAATGTGAATCTGTTCTAAAGAAATACTGATTTCCTATACTACTGAAACAATATCATATTCCATAAAAGATAAATAATATTTAAATTGTTAGAATATGGACGTGGAGCACGCATTCTTTCAACTATAAATTTAGACTTGCATCATCGTTTAGGGATATTTTAAATAAATAAATTGTGAAAACAGCACCAAAATTTAAAAACTACATTAAAATATCAATACTTAAATTTTTTTATAGATTATTTGCATGGCTGCATTAACTACTGCACTGGGCCTCATTTGTCAGCTCTTATTTGGACTCCAAGACTCGGGATCAACAACCGTGTGAAATCAGGATCACTTACGTCCAGAAATTCTTTATATACGTAAACCAAAAATCGAATCAAAATTAAAAATAAAACGTGATACAGTTCTAAAGAAATTCTGATTTTCTATACTACTGAAACAATATATCATACCTGGTAAAAGATAAATAATATATAAAATTGTTAGAATGAGCACGTGCAGCATGAATTCTTTCAACAATAAATTTATACTTGCATCATGTTTTAGCGATATTTTCAATAAATGAATTGTGGAAACAGCAAAATATAAAAACTACATTAAAATATCAATACTTAAACACTTTTTTAGATTATCTGCATGACCGTATTCACTACTGCACTGGGCCGCATATTTGACAGCTCTTATTTGGACTTCAAGACTCTCGGGGTCATCAACTGTATGGATTCGAAGTCACGCTCAGAAATTCTTTATATACATAAACCAAAAATCGAATCAAAATTAAAAATAAAATGTGAATCTGTTCTAAAGAAATTCTGATTTTCTATACTACTGAAACAATATCATATATAAAGAAAGATAAATAATATGTAAAATTGTTTAACCACTTAACAGTCTCATTTTAGGGCTATTCTAGTGATTAAAAAAAGTCATATGTAACATTTAATTTCATGATTACAGTCTCATTTTAGGGCTATTCTAGTGATTAAAAAGTCAAATATAAAATTTAATTTCATGATTACAGTCTCATTTTTGTGCTATTCTAGTGATTAAAAAGTCAAATGTAAAATTTAATTTCATGATTACAGTCACATTTTAGGGATATTCTAGTGATTAAAAAGTCAAGCGTAAAATTTAATTTCATGATTACTTTTGATGTTGGAAGTGCAATTTGTATAACAACATTTTTAATAATTTAAGAAATATGACATTTATTTTTTTACTAAAAGCTTGCACAAAAAAGTTCTACACTTTTTTGTGCAAGCTTTTAGTACGATTTTGCCAAATAAATACTCTATCGCATGCCTCACATTTGAGACTGTGAAGTGGTTAATAGTACACGTACCTTTACATTCTCAATCAAAGGCAGAAATCAACAGATGATTCTTTTAGAAAATACAGGAATATTAGAAAAAAATAAAGCTCCTCATTTTTTCAAAAAAAAAAAAAAAAAAAAAAAAAAAACATTAATTTTAGCCTATCTTAGGTTGATAAGCTACACTGAAATCCACAGGCACACATAAAAATCCCTAGAGTTACAGACTTCCAAAATTACGTTATTTATTATACAATCCATCAGAGGAAAAAAAATAAATTTTTAAATAATCTTTTTAAATCAATTTCGAGGTCAGCCTAAGTGTGGATAATATCACTTAAAGAAACAGTTCATGCTTTAAAAACAAACATTTTCACTTATCGTAAGGAAATCATTTCTTTCTTTGAGCTTTATTATAGATAAAAGTACAACAATAGTGTCGATTATTGGAAGATTTTTTATATTTATACTACACTGTCAACACATTATTAACTTGAGGCGTCACGTGAAGTTCTTTCATACATATACTTCAGTGTCTTTTAAACAGCGTATTACGACACAATCACGTGAAATATCTTTTTGATTTGTTGCCAACTTATCAAGGAAGAAAAAGGTTGAAATTGACTCAAAAGACATAATTGAAGAGTGTTTATGAAATCAATTTGTCTGGCCTCTGCCTGTCGGCTCTAACTCGCGTAAATATCAAAGAAGTTGGATCAAACTAGAAGGAAGACAACTGTTTTAGATAGAAGTACGCAGAGCCACCGGATTTCTTTCAGGACCCCTGATACCCATAAATCCCTTGATGAGAAGGGGATAGTGTAGCTTTTAAATTTTCTCTATTTTAACGTTTGATCGATTCTAATACTACGTTCAGATCAGATAGTTAAGATATCTTAGACCGCCGAACTCACTGAGGGAGTTCCAGAAACTCACTTAGTGAGTTCGAACTTTCTATTGCTAGATACAGCCAGTACCACTCACTCTGATTGGCTCTGGAGACCGATTGACTGTTGAGGTTGTCTTGAACATATGCGCAAGCGCACATTCTATGTTTGTTCAGATCTCGGACACGGTGATGTTAAGTGAGTTATCTTAGATGAGTTTTGCGGTGTGGACAGGTATTTCATTCCGGGAGGGTACCACCTCAAAAATGGCGGTCTAAGTTATCTTAAATGTCCGATGTGAACAGGGTATTACTTTGTTAATCTATGAAGTTCCCTTCTTTAATCCTGTGGATGCGTCAATCCCCCTTTTCAATGCCACTAGCGCCCTATTTTCTCTCCCCCTACGCCAGTCACGTCACACCCATAGGGGTCTACGCTTTTAGTGTGACGTCAGTCATGACGTTTTGGTTGGATACTGACTCCAAACAAACGGTTGCTATGTTCCATTTCTTATTAAATATAAATCGTAGAAAATATTACCACTGCATATAACATATTAAAACACTTTGCCGTGAGATATAGCTATAAGTATAGCTATATCTTAAGATATAGCTATAATATACAGACATAATAGAAAATACTACATAGCAACAGTTTGTTTGGAGTCAGTTTCCAAGCAAAACGTCATGACCGACGTCACGACTGAAAGCGTCGTCTATTGTGTGCCTGATAAAGCCAAATTTTCTCCAACAGCTGTAGGGTTACAGGCAGTTCAGGGGTCCATTTAACCCATCAGTCCCACCGCGCTTCAGAGCTGTTCACAGCGATGTCTTCCTTCTAGTTATACTATCCTACTTCTATGGTAAATATAGTCCGATTGCCATGTATCTATGTAATCCATATGCCAAAACAAAGTTATTGAGATTTACCATGGCATGTTCGGTATCGAAAATGAAGTGTGTAGCATTTATAGTTCGTTTGAAAAGGTATTAAAACAAGTGGGTAAGTGTGATCGAAGATCGCACAAAGCGTTTCGTTTAATATTCCTTTCAAAACACTTAATCCTTTCCTTAATAAATCCAAAAATATTTCATAAAAAAAGGTCATGTTTTTTATAAAGTGAAAATTTACCGGTCTATTTTTCTCGTTTTTACGAATATCTGAACCGGTCCGATAGCGGGCGAAGACCGCTATTATACTCTGTCATAATAATATCTGTCATGTGGACTAAATGCGCTATTAAAAAAATCTATTTCAAAATTAACATGTTCCTTAGAGACCTTCAAAATCTTTAAATATGCCAATATTTCCATAATCGGGTTTTTATCATGATTCAAAACGTTCCTCAAACTCATATGACGTTATAATCACGTTATAATCCTATCTACTTGCTTTCTCTATTACTCATATTGATACTCTCTTTGTATTATTATCTTACTCTCAAACATTTTAAAAAATCCGTTAAACTTCCAGTATGACGTCAGATTAACTTTATTTTTAATTCTCTAATGACGTCATAGTAACATGCTTTCTGTACTTATATATACTTATATCCTTGTATTATTGAGAAATGTTTGAAAATTTCCGTTTTATTACCAATAGGACGTTCTATTAATATATTTTTTTTCAATTGGTGAAACTTTTTATTTCATTTTCATTTTTTAATGGAAATCTTTCAATAGAAAATTATTTTTTGTAAAAATAATTTTATTTTGGATTTTCAATTGTTGGCAACTGCTATAACGAAAAATGTTTAAATCTAATAGGAAAAGGTTGTTAGATTTTTGGTTTTTTATCTCGCTATATTAAAATAATACGATTTTTTCAATTTTTTTATGATTTTAAGCGTGACAGTAGGTATTCAGCTGTAAGTGCACAAAAGTTTATGTCTGTAAGTTATACAGTTTCTCAGAACCGGCTCCGTGACGGACAGACAACGAAGCGGGACTAATAAGATTTCGTGAGATGAACGAAACCCTAAAAATGCAGTTCATTATGGTCTATGAAGGGAAATCGTTTGCAGTATGTTTTAATCATGTTATACTGTTTCAAACATATATGAAAACAACATATTTGAAAATAATATACATCACTAAGTTGCACACCAAGATGTTAACTGTAGAATAGGGTGTGCATAGCATTTATCGTTCATTTACAGGGGCACACAAAAGTATTCAGTTACAGTACTATCTATGAGCAATAATTTCTGGAAGTGCGTTTTCAACTATGGTTGTGCATTTTAAAATTTAACTAACTTTTTGCATATTACGTGGTGTGTATAAATTTTATAGATCCTACACAAGGGATCCACAAAAAAATTCGAGTACATTTTCGCTTATCGACGGAAATAGGTAAAGGGGGATTTTCAACAGGGTTTTGCGTTTCCTAACAGAACTAAAATTTTGCATACTATGTAGCATATATACAAAGTTATAGATTCTATACAGGGTTTCACAAAATAATTCCGATTGCAGATGGCATGCTGAAAGCTGGTTCTGAACATCTTTATGCGTTTTCCAATTTGTTTACCTAGACATCATCTTCCACCTTATTTAATGGTGAAGTTTCATTGCAGTATTCTGAATGTATTGGAAAGTGTTGCATAATCTATGTTTGACGAATGACTTTCCCTTCTTTTATTTTCCTTTCTTGTTTCCTTTTAATTGAAAGGGCTAAAACACTCGCCAAATAAAATAACTTCTAGACATATGAAATAATAATATTAATTTTAACATTTTTTATTGCACAGGGTGAGCCAGACGTTTTCATACATAGATACAATAAACTAGTCGTTTGAGGCCACCGTAATACTTACCCATCATAGATATGCATAATATAAAAAATAAATAAAACATGTGTAAACTATTTATAAAATGCATTGCAACTCGAATAAAATCCTGGCTTGAAGACGCCATAAACTTTAAATGCTCTGTTACTGAATTGCGTAAAAGAAACATCTTTATAACCCCAAAAAGGATAATCCTATTGACTAACAGTTTACTGCGTAGGATGAAGCGTCTCATTTCCAATTAAAATATATCTTTGAATTGAAATTTGAATGAAATACAGTGTCACAAAAAATCGAAGAGTGTGTAAAATAGGATTACACATATCTCGGCAACTAATAATCCGATCTACTATATTCTTGAAGCAAAATTTATGTTTTTTTATTGACTTTTATGTTCACTCCTTAAAATGAACAATTTCAAAAAAAAGTATGTACCTTTTATCAGAACGAATACTTCGAGAGTCCGAAAAAATTTGTTTCGGATAATCGAGGTTCCATGGTATTTTAATGCATGTGCAGATTGAATTCCTACAATCAAGTAGCGTATAGCACCAACAAGTAGCAAATATGACGCATACCAACGTATACCGTATGGATAATATACCGTCATTTCTTTAATTTTTTTTAAAAGAAACTCTGTATACCACCTTGTCAAATAAAGATATAGGTATACTCTCTGGGTATACCCTCAGTCTATAGCGTATACCATATGTTTTTTTTCTGTTTTTAACGACAACAACGCTGTATGTTAGGCGATATAGACCATAATCTAATCAACACTAATTTATGGCCAAAATCCAACTAAATATGGAATTTCATTGAATTGTGTTCTTGAGTTACTGCGTTAAGAAAATTCTAAGATAGTCAAATCGTAAGAATCGATAGTCAATTCCATGAATGTGTAAATCCATTAAAAACAAAAACACTGAAATTTTCATGTATAATACTTTCCTTTTACGAGTATAGATGTAAACAAATGTATAATTCTTGACATCTCTACTAACATAATAGTTTATTTTTATATTTCAAATACGAAACATGTAAATCTGATATAATTGTTAATAGAATGAACAAGTTAAGTTACTCGCCAATCTTATATGCAAAAATGTAAATCTTACAAGACCCTTCATAAGCCATCGAAGTAATTGCAATAAATAAAGTGTGATTCATTTCGTTATTCAAATTGAGACATTATCATTCTAACAGCGAACCAAGGTCGTATTTTAATGACGGAGAAAGTTCTGAGGATGTACCATATTCCTTAGACGTTTTATACATTGTGACCTTTTCAAAAACATAAACAAAGTGAACGTTGTGGTCAATTTTTTTTCTTTGGGGGGGGGGGGATGCTTGTTTTAATTATGTCGCGTCCTATAGAAATTGTTTTTATTAATTTTAATCGAGCTCCGAATAAAACTTCATAAGGAGACAACTCATCAATTAGGGTGCTTGAATCGATGCATTTAGGTTTATTTAAGCTAGTAGGTTTCAAAATCTAATACGGGAGAATACATCTCTCAAAACCTCAAAATTTATCCTATGAAGATATTAATTTCTCTTAATGTAGAAATTGTTACAGAAATATGAAAATATGGTATAATGCAGGTTTCAGTATAGGGGAGATGGGGGATGAATGGGACATTTTCAGAAAAAATGTTTATTTTAAATATTTTATTCAAGTTATTATCAATATATATCACATTTCATACATTAAGTGTTTGACTACATCTTATGAACAATATATATTCAAGATTATTATTATACAGAAATATATTATGAAATTAAAAAACAATTCCTCTATGTCCCAATCATCCCCACAGCAGGGATGAATAAGACACAAATATTTTCCTCCCTTTATTCAATGTTAAGGACTAATAGCTGAAAAAATATGCCTTCTGGGCAAAAGCTGAGAGATTGTAAATTGTAATATGATCTCCAGAATTATTTGTTAGCCAATCATATTGGACTCATCTCAGCTTTGCCTTAAAAGGCCCATAAACGGAAGCATTCAATGGCTGAAGACGATAACTACAATGAGGATGAAATGTTAAAAGAATAATTACCATAAATTATTAATTTATTAAACTATATAATATTATTTAGCTAATAAATATATTTTTCAGCATCCTCTAGGGATGAATGAGACAATCCCATTCATCCCATTTGAAATGCCCCAATCGTCCCCATGATGCATATATTCAATTGTCAGCCATTTTGTCTCAAAAATTATTTTGTTACAATGGTTAATATTCATTAATTTTAATTACCAATATTGAGCCTTAAAATAAAAAACTACAACATATCTTAATTGCTTATATTGCATAAGATATTTAAGTAACTTCAAATGTAAAAAAAAAATCCTTTTAAGCAGAGTTTTCAGGAAATGACAATTTGAAGGAAACTGAAAACAGCCATGTGGTCTTGCTTTTGGTTCTGAAGCACACTACGGTAGTGAAATCTATGAGGATAGGAAGCAACTAAAAAGAAAAGTTTATTGCCTGAAATATTGAGAACGTCCCATCCATCCCTTGTCCCATTTCTCCCACATCTCCCCTATTTGCGGAATGTAAGGCTAAGAACCCAGAAGCTCTTATTCCATTAAATGCTAAAATATGACACAATAAATACAACCGCAAACCAAGGAAACTTTGACGTTTATTTTCGTAGCCAGAGATATTGGGTAGGTACCACCCCCCATTTTGCAATCAAACTTTATACTCTTTCAGTAGGAGAGTCAGGGGTGATCTGATTTTATTTTCATTTGAGTTACAATCCAAAAAGAACACTGGGATCAAACCAAGGAACTGAGTTAGTCACAGGGGTTAAGGAGAAGGCCATATTAAATTTTGAACGGCATACATGCCAAAGGCCTTGCCATAATAGGCAAATTAACAAAATCAGTGACAAGGAACAGTAAACCTAAAACATCTGTGAACCCAACCTTAGCGCAATGAGAATGTAATTTTAATATCCGCAAATTGTATATACTTTAAATATTAAGTCAGGAACCAACAGATGGAAATTTAGATAGATATGCTTTTTGTTTTATTCATTTTTGTTCCTTTATGATTTGTTTTCTGAACAAAGCATAAAGGATCGCTGTAGACTTTTTCCCCAGATATAAGAAAACCCCCAAAGAGCATATTGTAAGCTTAAATAAGAATACTATAATATATTTGATGGGTATAAAAATTAGCTTTACGATAAAAGAAAATAGCACTTTGAATAAAGGATAAAATGCGCAAATAAAGAATTAATTTAGAAAATAATTTAGCCCACAATAATTTAATATCTAAATATATGAAAATATTAATTTTAAATAAAATTATTCTAAGAATACAAAAGCATCGTCATATATTTGAAGTCAGCAGACTATCTCCGAAGAGAATACGTTAGCCCGCGAATGAAGTTAAAAGATCAGATTAATTCTGCATCGAAAGAAATCTCAAATAACAAGATTATGAAAATCTCCAATTATATCTGAAAAACTTCAACCACCCTGTTTTAAACTAGGTGAGCAAAGTTAGCCCTTGAATTGAAGCGGGTCCTGGATTGGCGTCTCTCTTTAACCCCTTGCCTACCAATTTTTTTTTTGTTGGACATTTTAAATCAAATTTAGCACAGTGTTTTAATAAGGTCTAAGAGCCACATAACCAGTAGGACAAGTAGACATAGTTTTCCCAGCGTTTCAGGAACTGCTGTGTCCAGTGGTAATTTTTGCAGTTGCACTGGGACATAGAGTCCCACTGGGAGTCCAAGGGTTAAATCCAAGGAGACCTCCCTTCAACATTGGATACTGAGCCCCTCTGCTCCGATTAGTAGGAAGCGTGTGGTCAGCTTAAGTCGGGCACGTTGCTTTAGTCATTACTCTGACCTCACTTAGAGCGACCACCCAGAAAGCGACCTTTGCCTCATCATATATTCACTATCGTAAAAACTTCAACACTGTTGTGGAGTTTAAGTTAATTGTAGACATTACATCGGTTAGCATGCCTTAAAATTGAAAGGTGAAAACATCTTTACACAAAGAGTCTATGTGCGACCTTAAAACCCATATTTTTACGCATGTAACATAATACTCAAATAGTATAAAATTGTTTTATTATATACAATTAATACTGTATAGTAATAATATATCTTTTCATAATTGTGTAACAATTAAAACTTGCGATCACTGATGTTCGTCGCTGCTTTTTGCAGTTTTTACGCAAATTTGAATAAAGCATTCTTTCGGGAAAGAAAGAATGCGCATTTAATGCCAGAGCTGTGGCCCTATTAAGCGAATTCGACTTTATATAATTCATGACATCTCAATTATCATAATAGTTTATTTTTACATTTCAAATACGAAACATGTAAATCTGATATAATTGTTAATAAAATTAGAAAGTTACTCGCCAATCTTATATGTAAACATGAAAAAAAATATAAGAACCTTCCTAAGCTATCAAAATAATCGCAATAAATTAAGAATGATTCATCTCCTTATTCAAAATGAGAAATTATCATTCTAACAACGAACCAAGGTCGCATTATAATGTCGGAGAAAGTTCTGAGGATGTACCATACTCCTTAGACGTTCCATACATTGTGACCTTTTCTAAGAACATAAAAAAAGTGAAAGTTGTAGTTTTTTGGAGGAAATGTTTGTTTTGATTATGTCTCGTTCTACAGAAATTGTCTGTTTTGATACAATAACAAATTTCCAGCTGCGATTATAAGACACTTGAAAAATATTGTCTTGAAATGTTCAAACAAATCAAGTCAAACTTTTTTTTTCTCTTTTTTTTTAAACATTTATTTCAGGATGACCTAAATTCGTTATTCAAAATCGCCGGCGAACTTAGAGTATCGCACCCAGAAAAAGGAATTGATTAAAACTACAAAACATGTTTTGTTGAGTACCTTTTGGTTGTTTTAGCAAAATTCAAGTAAAATTGAACCATTTTACTTGAATTAACAAAACATTTTTTGCTGAAGATACAAAATTTTTTTTTGGAATTGCAAAAAAAAAATTTTTTTGTTGATTCAAACAAAATTTTCTTTGACCTATATTTAAACAAAAAGTTTTGTTGGGTCAACCAAATTTTTGTTGATTCAACAAAACTTTTTTCTGGGTGTGGAGAAATACGCGATTTTTTTCGTTTGACATAAAATAAGAAAGAATCTAATCAGAAAATCCAAAATCAGAGGTCCAGGTACATT
Source organism: Maratus michaelseni (assembly GCA_963931845.1). NCBI lineage: Eukaryota > Metazoa > Arthropoda > Arachnida > Araneae > Salticidae > Maratus > Maratus michaelseni. Next base: position 165,548,219 of record OZ007600.1, read on the forward strand.
CGGACCTGTCTTCGTCTATCCGGCTACCAAATATGCAGACCTCTACTTGCTTGTTGACCCATCTGTTGACCCATCCCCCCATACACACAGACAAATATCTTTATTTTATTGATATAGATATAAAAACTTTTTCGAAATGAGATATCATTATTGCTTTTCATTTTCATTTGTCTCTTTCATTAAATGGTTAACGCTCTCCTAAAATTTTAATGTCACTCTTTATTGGATAAATGCGAGAACCGACATACATTGTTTGTAGCAACAAAGACCGTAGCTAGAAAAATATTTCGGAGGGGGATTTAGGATCCAGAATTTTATACATTCCATACATTGTTACCTTTTCCAAGAACACAAACAAAGTGAAAGTTGCAGTTGTTTAATTTTTTTGGAGGAAATCTTTTTTTTTTTATTATTATGTCACATTTTATAGAAATGGTCTGTTTTGATAGAACAAATTTCCAGCTGCGATTGTAAATAAACTTATACGAATGAAATTCCGATTATAAGACCATAAGGTGAAAAATATTTTCTTGAAATAGCCAAACAAATCAAATCAAACTTTTTTTCAAATTAAACTATCATGATCACTCCTCGCTGAAACTTCGACTGGTTCATGCAACATGTGCACCACTGTTGTAATAAACTGGATTTTCAGATAAAAAGTTTGCTCTTGGTCAGAATCATCGACATACATTATTTGTAATAAAGACCGTAGCCAGAAAAATATTTCGGAGGGGGATTTAGGGCGCAGAATTTTATACGTTGCATACATTCTGACCTTTTACAAGAACATAAACAAAGTGAAAGTTGTAGTTGTTTAATTGTTTTGGAGGAAATGTTTGTTTTTTGATTATGTCTCGTTCTACAGAAATTGTCTGTTTCGATAGAACAAAATTCCAACTGCGATTATAAGACCAACTTGATAAATATTTTCTTGAAATGTTCAAACAAATCAAATCAAACTTTTTTTCTTTTTTTTTTTAAACATTTATTTCATGATTCACTAAATTCGTTATTCAAAATCGCCGGCAAACATAGAGTATATGAGAAACACGCGATTTTTTTCCTTCGACATACAATAAGAAAAACTCTAATAAGAAAATCCAAAATCTGAGGCCCAGGTACATTCGCACCTGTCTTTGTCTATCTGGCTGTCAAATTTGCAGACCTCTACTTGCGTGTTGACACATCTGTTGACCCATCCCCGCCTTACACACAGACAAATATCTTTATTTTATTGATATAGATATCAAAACTTTTTCGAAATGAGATATCATCATTATTGCTTTTCATTTTCATTTGTCTCTTTCATTAAATGATTAACGCTCTCCTCAAATTTTAATGTCACTCTTTATTGGATAAATGCGAGAACCGACATACATTGTTTGTAGCAACAAAGACCGTTGCCAGAAAAATATTTCGGAGGGGGATTTAGGATCCAGAATTTTATAATATTCCATACATTGTTACCGTTTCCAAGAACATAAACAAAGTGAAAGTTGCAGTTGTTTAATTTTTTTGGAGGAAATCTTTTTTTTTTTTTTTAATTATGTCTCGTTTTATAGAAATGGACTGTTTTGATACAACAAATTTCCAGCTGCGATGACAAATAGAATGATAACAATGAAATTCCAATTATAAGACCAGACGATAAAAATGTTTTCTTAAAATATTCAAACAAATCAAATCTATTATTTAATTTTAAACATTTGTTTCAGGATGTACTAAATTCGCTATACACTTTATAAATATTGTGACCTGTTTGTGGAATGAAAGAAAAAGTGTAGTTGTTTAATTTTGGATGGATAAGGTATGAAATAGATATTTGTTGATAAAAGAAAAATCCTTTTCGTTTTCGGCAAAATGATACATTTTTTTAATTGCGGAATATTCAAAAGTTGCTATACGAATTCCGAATAAATTTTTTTGAAAATATGAAGAAATTTACTGTATCCGGCGAAAAGATTTTAATTTGGAATAATCTTATGAGTGGGTCAAAATTGCCGGTGAACGTAGAATATCGCAGAAATACGAAATCTTTTCGTTCGACATAAAATAACAAAAAAAAGTCTAATCAGAAAATCCAAAATCTGAGGCTTAGGTACATTCGGACCTTTCTTCGTCTTTCTGGAACCAAATTTTCAGACGTCTATTTGCGATATATTTCCCTACCCATCCCCCTCACTCTCTGCACAAACAGACAAACATCTTTATTTTATTGATTTAGATATTAAAACTTTTTCGAAATGAGGTATCTTTATTGCTTTTTATTTGTCTGTTTCAATAAATTGATAAACGCTCTTCTGAAATTTTAATGTCGCTCTTTCATACATAAATGCGAAATCATTTTCATCCTTAGATAAAACTTTCAGATTTTGTTATTCAAGTTCTGAAAAGTCGAATTTTCAAGATGTCCGAAACGAAACGCCCTAATTTTAAACACTTATAGCGAAGATAATAAACAATTAAGAAAATTTTGTTAGGTGGTAGGTAGCTTAGATGTATTAATTTACGTTATGTCGGTCCCCAACCAATTATTTTTATTTCAGATGTGGAAAATCCGAAAAATTGAAAATAAAAAAATGACAACGAATTCTGAAAAAGCATTGGCAGGATGGAGCACTTCCACACTGACCATTTGAGAGTCCAGAACACATTGACTGCCGAATTCCCACAAAGATGGACTGGGAGAGGTGGTCCAATTCTCTGGCTGTTCTCATTAGACATCCTCCGTACCACTCGTGGGACACATGTAGAAGTGGTGTGATTGCACAAACAAAACTTCATAACTATGTGTATCCATTGTTCTTTCAATCTTCTTAATGCAACGATTATATGTTGTATTGCAGACTGTACAAATTAGGGTGATTCGTCTTGGACACTCTGTATTTTTGGATTTTTTACAGTATTTTTTCAGGGTCGCATATATTTAAAAATGCATAAGGTTTATACACTCAGGGGCCAAATTATTAAGATCACTTCTCACTGAAACTTCGACTCGTCCATGCAGCATGTGCGCTGATGTAATAAATAGGATTTTCAGATAAAAAGTTTGCTCTTGGTCAAAAGCACCGATAAAAATTCTTTGTAGCAACCAAGACCGAATATGGTTGAAGATGCTTAAGGTTTATACACTCAGGGGCCAAATTATTAAGATCACTGCTCACTGAAACTTCGACTCGTCCATGCAGCATGTGCGCTGATGTAATAAATAGGATTTTCAGATAAAAAGTTTGCTCTTGGTCAAAAGCACCGATAAAAATTCTTTGTAGCAACCAAGACCGCATATGGTTGAAGATGCTTAAGGTTTATACACTCAGGGGCCAAATTATTAAGATCACTGCTCACTGAAACTTCGACTCGTCCATGCAGCATGTGCGCTGATGTAATAAATAGGATTTTCAGATAAAAAGTTTGCTCTTGGTCGAAAGCACCGACATACATTGTTTGTAGCAACCAAGGCCGCATATAATTAAAGATGCTTAAGGTTTATACACTCAGGGGCCAAATTATTAAGATCACTCCTCACTGAAACTTCGACTCGTCCATGCAGCATTTGCGCTGATGTAACAAATAGGATTTTCAGTTAAAAAGTTTTCTCTTTTAGAATCAGAATCACCAACATACATTGTTTGTAGCAACCAAGACCATAGCCAGAAAAATATTTCAGAAGGGATTTAGGACCCAGAGTTTTAATTTTGTTTTATTTTAGTTTTGTTTTTTACTAATTCAATAGAAACAAATCTTAAGAGTTTTATTAAGTTTTATTGTGAGATTCAAATAATTTAATTTAATATAACTGCAAAAGAAAATTTAAGCTATATTTTTTTATTGCAAATAACAGTATAATCTCATTTAAATGTTTCTTCGGTGACGTATTTTGATGTTAGTGTCAACCAAATTAATGCCTGAAATTTCGTACATATGTTATCAAATGTTTTATTGTCAAAAATGTCTTCCCAGTAGCATACGTCGGAACAACTAAGTTTGCGGATCTTTTAATTCACTTCCATTGCTTTCTTCAAGAATTTGGGCTGAACTAGTCTGACGATCTGTATCAAGTTGTTGTAAAGATTTTGTTTTAACATTTTACTTTTACAGAGTACTATTTCGATATATTCAAACGAATTTTAAAGATTTCTTAGATTAATATATTTATTTTTTCAACATACTAAAGAATCAAGCAATAAAGATATGCTAGTGCAGAAATTTTAATTTTCAAATCTTGACCATATTGATTGACAGTTAATGGCATATGTTTAGTCACCGGATAGAAATTTCGGGAAGATTAAAAAAAGGGGATCATACTCTAGTGCCCCCCCCCCCCCCCATTGGTCGTAATTTTATGTTCTGCAAGATGGACCTTAAAACCGATCTTAACTAGTAGACCGGGAGGCGGCAGCACAGATAATCACCTCATCGAGTTCACGGCTGAAATTCCAGAATTAGTTAAAACTCGATTCGCATATTAAAACGCAATCGGTCTGCCAAGTCATATCTTGGTGGAAAACACCCGAAAACCCGATTTGAGCGGTTGGCTCGTAGATTTACCATTGTGTGTTCCTGCTCCCAGTCCTCCATGTTTTCATACCTTTGGGTGCAGGAAAACACAATGGTAAACCTATTAATTATAGGTAATTATAGGTATAGATAGGTATTATTTTCCGGCTTTAAAGATCCTGAACATCGGCAATTGGATAAGCCTCTATTTATTATATATATATATATATTTTTTTTTACCAACTCGTATATAAGTCGACACCCCATTTTCAACTCCCAAATTTTGTCTAAAATTCTTCGACTTATACACGAGTATCTATCTATCTATATTATAAAGGACAAACGTGCCCGTGCGTAACGCTGACGTCATTTTGCGAATGGCAACACTTGACGATGAAATTTCGGTTTTGCGATTTTTTGCTACTGCAGTTTTTTGAATTTCTACACATCGCATATTTTCAATTTTTACACCGTTATTTAGGGAAAAAAATGTACTTTCAAAAGCAATTTCTTTGAAAACTGTATCTTATTTCACTGATTTATTAAAATAATTTTCAAGCATGATTTTTTAAAAAATCTATCTCTATCGCTTGCAGACGATTACAAAATATTAATCCGTTTGCACTTTAAACAATATAACAAGTTCAGCAGTTGTTTCCAGCTAATATTCCATAACGAAATGAAAAATTCATTAAGCAATAAATAAAACAGTATAAATAAAATAAAAATTTAACAGGCGTAATCGAAATAAGCGCTTAAAACTCCTGAAATTATCAGAATTTAATAATACTACTGTAGATAACGGAATTTTTAGCAATTTCTTTAGTTATTAACTTCTGGCATAAGGCCAATTACGAAATGACAGCCTTTAATATATTTAAGAATTTTATTTGAATATATAATTGACATATTTCATATAAAAATGCTCTTTGGTTTGTTAGGGTTAATCTAAAAAATATATTAAATGTAAAATATCTATTAGAGTTTTCAATAAAACAATAAATGATTTCTGCCTATATTCTCTATCCCGGGAAGCCCGGGTTGGTTGCCCATACGTTAAATGAATTTACAGTTTAGATAAAAAGTTTATTTGTGAGAAATGATTATAAAAAAAATCTACAGAAATTTAAGTTTACATCGCAATATTGCATAAATCGTAACAGAATAATAATACTAAAAAACTCATTGATGTAATTTTTAATTTCTCATGAGTTTATCTTCAATAATCATTTTATAGCTTTCTACTAGAAAACGTATTACAAAATACTATTCTGAAGAACAATCGCCAGAAAAACAGTAAATAAACAGTTAGATAAACAATGTTTCATGACATTGTAAAATATTGTCTCTCTTATGTACATTTTAAAAATTCGACTGATAAGATATTTCAAATCTGACATGCGAATGCTAACCTTGTAGCCTATTGTTTATAAACAAAATACTTTTAGCACAAATCAGAAAACAAACATAAATATAGATTCAACCGGAAGAGATAAATAATGGTAAACAATTAAAAAAAATAATTATAAGATTTCTATGCAGTGGTTATTCCAGATAGATTTTTCTAGATGCACTTAGAAAATTACATCGTAACATTGTAAAAAGTCCTTCCGGCCTGTACCGGAAGGAAAAGGTCGCTTCCATATTCCATAGAATTTCAAACAGCTGTTTCTCTCACTCTTCTTTCTCAGCCGTTTTTTAAGATAAAGCCAAAACAAAATATGCTCCAAAATCCTTGTATCATGATCTAACAGTTAACGGAAACAACTTTTTTAATTTATAATTTTATTCTACATGTTTTTGAATTTAAAAAAATTAAATTTTTTAACTGGTCGCAATCTTGAAACAAGATAGCGCATGATGCTGACCAACGAACTAGTTCGATACTTTTGGTATGTTCTGTACACATGATCAGTCACATCCATATCGATTCATAAATACCAGAGTTACACCATAACAAAAAGACCTTCCGGCCTGTACCGAGAGAAAAGGTAGCTTTCCTATATCTTCGTTTTAAAATTTTAGCTAATGTTACACGAAAACAGCAAGTTAAAATGCAAAGAAACGTTTACAAAAGATTCGTTAATACTGAATTTGAATAAAAAATTCGCCAAATTATTGAGCAATAGCCAAATTGGCTTCATTTATGAAGACTTATTTTGGTCGCCAAATTTGGTGATATTTCGCCAATTTTGCCAATTTTGGCGCCAATTTTGGCGCTAACGGATATAAATATATAGTTTTATGCGTATGATTGGGAAAATTATTACAACAGTGAAAGAAAATAATTTGCGAGTAATCGCGTTAATGTGCTGTTTTGTTTCAAAATGTCAGCCACCCTAGAATTTCAAACTGCTCTATCTCAGCCATTTTTTAAGATAGAGGTAAACCAAAAATTGCTCTGGAATCCTTGTATCAAGGCCTAAAACGTAATTAAAAAATTGGCGTAATTGGCGTAATTAAAAAATAAATTTGAATTTTTATTTTTTTTTGTATATTTATTTTATTTTTAAATTTTTAAATGGCTACCATCTTGAAACAAAATGGCGGACCAAGCTGGCCAACGAACTCGGTCGAGAAATTGGTTTGCTTAATACACACAATTAGTTTTAGCAAAATTGATTCATAAGTACGAGCGTTATGGTATGACATAGGTCAGATATATATATATATATATATATGAATATATATATATATAAATCAACATTTGAACGGAGGGTGGTTTTGGGGTCTGGGGGTCATGATCGGTGAAAATATATCGAAATTTTCCGGAACTGCTTTCCTCCGAACGGCTGCAATAGGTAGCTTTATACTTTTTTGTATTGAAAGCTACCTAAAAGCAGGTTGTTTAAAAATGTCAGCTTCCCTAGAATTTCAAACTGCCATACTTCAGCGATTTTTAAGATAAAACCAAAACAAAAAATGCTCCGAAATCCTTGTATCACTATCTAACACTTAACGGAAACAATTTTTCCAGTTTATAATTTTTTTTGTTCATTTTTTTAAATTAAATTTTTTTAACTGGGTGCCATTTTGAAACAAGATGGCGGATGAAGCTGACCAACGAACTCGGTCGAGACCTTGGTATGTCCTATACACATACTTAGTCACATCCAAATCGGTTCATAAATAAGAGAGTTACAGCATGACAAATGTCATATATAATATATGTACACTGACGGGAAAAAAAATCCCAACACCAAGAAAAAAATATTGTAGAGTAATGAAATTTGGACGATGCATTTGTCTAGTTAACATGTTTGATTGATTAGATTTTCAAGATCACAGGTTAATTTAAGCTCAAGAAAATGCATTTCAACTGTTAAATGCTGTTACATTAATAGCCAGCGTAACCTCCAGAATTTTGAATGCAAGCCTGCAAACGTGATGCATTATGTCATACAGGTGCCGAATGTCACTTTGTGGTATGGAGTTCCATGCTTGTTGTACTTGTTGTGTCAATACTGGGACGGTCAGTGCTGGCTGTGGATGATGCTAATTTATCGTTCAATGATATCCCATACGTGCTCAATTGGAGACAGATCTGGTGATCTCGCAGGCCAAGGTAACATGTCGATACTCTGTAGAGCACGTTGCGTTACAACAGCGGTATGAGGGCGAGCGTTATAGTGTTGGAAAATTGCCCCTTGAATGCTGTTCATGAATGACAGCACTACAGGTTGAATTACCAGACTGACGTACAAATTTGCAGTCAGTGTGTTTGGGATAACCACAAGATTGCTTCTGCTGTCATAGGAAATTGCTCCCCAGAAAATGACTCCAGGTGTAGGTCCAGTGTGTCTAGGCCGCAGACAGTTTGGTTGCAGGCGTACCCCTGGTTTCCTTCTGACCAACACACGGCCTTCATGGCACCAAGGCAGAACCTGCTTTCATCAGAAAACACAACAGATCTCCACTCCGTCCTCCAATGAGCTCTGCACCCATGGCGTCTCACACGGTAATGGCTTGGAGTCAGTGAAATGCAGGCTACAGGACGCCTTGCTTGGAGCTGTCCTAGAAGTAACCGATTTATAACAGTTAGTTGTGTCACTGAGGTACCTACCAACTGCAACTCGAATTTCTGCCACAGACGCAGTACGATGCGCCACAGACGTAAGCCGAATACGGCGGTCTTCTCTCTCAATAGTGCCACGTGGCTACCCGCAACCAGGTCTACTTGAGGCAGTACCATCCCTAGACCGCTTCTCTCAACAATCATGCGCAGTGGATACATTCAGGCCCAGTCTTTCTGCAACATCGCGGAAAGAAAATCCAGCTTCTCGTATCCCTATTATACGACCTCGTTCAACCTTGGTGAGCTGTTGATAATGGTTTCTTCGTCTTTTTAAAGGCATTCTTGGCTAACATCAACTCAATACGCCAAATTTCGAAGATAAATAACGCTCACGAACTTAATAGCACGCATTTAAAGCAAACCTGATTTGCAAGTTCTGAGTGGCGCTACTAGCGTCACACTTATGCGCGAAACTCGAAATTTGAATCAATGTCATCTTTCAGATGTATAAACACGCCTAAAAAATTTCGTTTATCCATTTTTTGGTGTTGGGATTTTTTTTCCGCCAGTGTATATATAGATATATATAAATCAACATTTGAACGGAGAGTGGTTTTGGGGTCTGGGGGGTGATCGGTGAAAATATACCAAAATTTTCTGGAGTTGCTTTCCTCCGAACGGCTGCAATAGGTAGCTTTTTGTATTGAAAGCTACCTAAAAAAGACAGATGTTTCTTAATCTAGGGAAATATAACATAACCACGGGCGAAAATGCACAGTAAACTATTCCGAGTTATCCACAATTCCGAAAAGCGTTCTGTATCTTTAGAAACCTCAGAAATCAATGTATTTTCGAGATTTAAAGAAATATTTATAAAAACAAAGTATTTTTTGCTGCCACTGATTTTCAGAAATGTTTTTGAATAATTTTACAGCGTATTAAACAGTTTTCTCAACCCGGAATGTAGTTTTTTTAGGTGCTATCCATTCTCAATAAAACATTTTCATGTTCAACAAACATGTGTTACAGACAAACATGATAAATTAACAGCAGTAACATTAAAATTAATACAGTAATCTCTCACGTATACGTCGGCGCTAAGGACTAACCAAACACGACGCATAAACGAGAGAGACGCATAAATGAAATCAGAGTAAAAATTACATTCGAAAGAAAAGTTAAGACAAAATTCATCATTAAATGGTTAAATAACATTCGGAATAAGGAAAAATACGAATTAATTAGATTATTTAAGATTTACTAATTCAAATTTAAAATACATACACCTAAAAAAATTAATTACCTATATATATATTTATCTTACGTGGCACGGAAATAAGGCTGAATTTCTAGCTTCCCGTTTGGCAACAACCGCAGTTTCCAGATCTCAGACCAATGAATACACTAGATTGAGTAAGACCAGCTCTGCCTCCAATATGGTAGCTAGTATACTCTATTCTTTTTTTAAAGTCTAAATTTGAAGTTTGTTTATAAGCTTGATGTCTGTCCCTAAAGATAACTTTTTCGAGTTCATTGAAACATTAATATGTTAAACCATATGTATAAGTTCGTTGGATGTAGTGATGGAGGCTTTCTGGAGCATCTATTGCCTTTGTAAAAGTCGGTGGATGGTGTTTCACCGTTATCTTATTCATTTTCATTAGCATCATCTTTAATTTCTACGATTATTTCGTGTATAGCCTTCTTTTCTGCTATTATTAAATTTTCCTCAGTATCTACAAAATCGTTAAAATTAATCATTTCCCAAGAAACGGAATTCCATTCTTCATCTAATACTTGCTGATCTTTGGCACAAGTTGCATCATTTTCATCAATACCTACAAAATCGGTAAAATTAATCATTCCCCAAGAAACGGCATTCCATTCTTCATCTAATACTTGTTGATCTTTGGCACAAGATGCATCATTTTCAAAATTCTGCAGAATGAAATTTGCTTTTTTGTAACAGTACTCTTAGAAATAGCAGTTGTGAAGTGGTTTGACCCAAGTATGCAGCTTATAATAGTGTCCAGAAAACAAATGTAAAAAAATCAACCAATTTACTTCCCATTTACAAGCTGATGTGAAATTTCTTGGAAAGGACATGTGTAGAATGGAAAAAAATGGCAAGGGAATCTTGAAATTTCTCCGACGTATAAGTGAGAGATACGTTCATATTGCGACACATAAGCGAAAATAAAAGTAACATTGCATTGCTATATCTTTATCCGGGACTATCGAAAATCGACGTATAAATGAGAGAGACGTATAAAAGAGGCGACGTATAAGTGAGCGATTACTGTATTATTTTGTTACTCTTGAATGTATAAATTAAGTTACGCAGCTGAAAATGTTCAATTAAAAATTGATACCATCCTAAAAATCTATATTCCGGGTTAAAAAAAACTGATCAGTTAATACACTGTAAATTAAATTACGCAGCTGAAAATATTCAATTAAAAATTGATACCATCCTAAAAATCTATATTCCGAGTTAAGAAAACTGATCAGTTAATACACTGTAAAAACTTCACTTAAATGTTTCCGAACATTATGCGCAACAAAAGAAACTTCTGTTTCAGAAATGCTTCTTAATTTCGAAAATCTATTTATTCCAAAGGTTTTGAAAGATAAATAAACTCTTTTCGGATTCTTGAGTAATACGGAAGAAGTTATATTTTCGTAAACCGTATTAAATCTTGCTATAGTATTTTCGGAAACATTTCTCGTTTTTTACAGAGTAATAGGAAAGTATGTACGAAGAAATGTATACGAATTAAAACTGTAATTTTCTGAATTACCGCAGTAATTAGAACTGACGCTGTAGCCATCGTTCGTTTTTAGGTAGATTTCGTAAGAAATATTACCTATTACATTCTCCCTTAAGTTGGAATTTCTGAAAATTGTTTGCAGATCTACACCGATCATGACTCCTAGAACCCAAATCCACTCCCAGTTCAAAACTTTATCTATCTATCTATCTATCTATCTATTTATCTATATCACTTTTTTATGGACTCGATAACTTCCGTAATTCTGCACAAATCTCTTCCAAACTGAGACATAAAATCAAGGGGCATAAAATATCGGTCAAGTTCGTTAATGGGCAAAATCGAACCAAGGAGGGGGGGGGGGTGTTTTTTGTGAAAACAGAAAAAAAACATAACTTCTTAATTTTGATACATATAAAATCCGTTTAAAGTTATTATTGCTTCTTCTAGGAAAAGGACCAAAAATTTATGTATGACAGATTATTGATTTCTTTAAAAATGCTCCCAAGGGGAAGGGGAAATAGGGGTTTCAGAAGAAAAAAAAATCGTAACTTCGTCGATTCACAAGATATCAAATCCGCTTAAATTTATTATAAATCTTCTTTATAATAAAATATAACACCTTGAATAGTATATTACTTTTAAATGCTAAAGGTGTAAAATTAACAACTATAATATAAATTAAAATAACTTTTATTAGTTGTTTTACATGTTTCGACTCTTCTGAGTCATTTTCAAAAACAAAATGAGAATATTCTAAAGCTGCACGGGGTTTGAAGTTATTATTTACATGTACTTTTTAAAAAAATTACGCACGTTATCTATTATTTTTTACTTGGTTGTTTATTTTCATATCTTTGAGCATGAAGTAATTCTAGCCACAGTTTCGGTAAATTAAAAGATGCCGCATCGTTACATATTGTATTTTTGCGCGTGAGTATCTCTATGGTTTCTCTTATTATGGATGGATAGTATAGACTGGAGGGAAATATTAATTTACTTTCATTGAAATTTATTTGGATGGTTTCTTCTTGATATAATCTTGCTAGGGCTGTAGTTTTTCTATTGTATTTAATATCAGCTATATGCTCTTTTTTTCTGGAATTAAATTTCCTGCTGGTCATGCCTATGTAGTAATTCTTGGATCCGTCTTCTTTAATAAAAGGTATTTCATATACTCCTGAATAATTCTCAAAATTAATTGGGTCAATTTTACTGCAAATGATATTCTTTAATTTCTTAGGTGGTTTGGCTATTAAGCAGATATTGAAACGTTTAAGGCTGTGTTTTAATTTTTCGAAAAAGCTTGGATAATATTGCAGAGTATAAAGTTTGTATTTTTGTGAATCAAATTTCTTTTCTGAATACTTATTATTGGTGATATCTATGATTAATTTATTAATATGGCGTACTGTAAAACCATTATTATAGGCAATTTTACGAATATTATCTAATTCATTATTCAATTTATTTTCAAAAAATTTATAAAGTTTTTGGCACATTTCACTTAACACCTCACACTTGGCTCAGATATGTTGATGATATTTTTATAATTTGGCAGCATAGTCTTGATGAACTTAAAATATTTATAAATCAACTAAACTCAATCGACAATAACATTAAATTCACTATTGAAATTGAACATAATAAAAGTCTTCCATTCCTTGATGTTATGTTAACACGAACAAATAAATCTATCGACAGAGCTGTTTTCCGGAAAAACATGGCTAACCAATCTACCATACCAACTAACGCATGTTCTCCCTTTACATACAAAATTTCAGCCTACAGATTTCTCATAAAACGAGCCTTTATGATATGTACTGAAAATAAATTGAATAATGAATTAGATAATATGTGTTTTTTTTTATATCTGAATTAAAATTTAGCTTAGTGAATGTTGTGTGCAAAAGTTTGTAGATAATATACAGGGCTGTACAAAAAAATTCAAGTGCGTTTCTGTCTATTCGCGATAATTGTTAAAAGTGATGTTTCAATAGTGTTACATGTTTTATAACTAAACTAAATTTTAGCATGCTATGTAGTACATATTCAAAACTATAGATCATACACAGAGCTGTACAAAACAATTCTATTATTTTTCTTATAGTGGATGTTTGTTATTGAATGTGTTTATGTGTTTTTTAAACTGTTGTTCTTTCACCTTATTTTAAGGTGAAGTTTCGTGTCAATTTTCTTGATGTGGTGGAAAGTGTGTATAATCCATGCGCCACGCATGATTTTTTGTTCTTGTTTCAACATGCTGTACCTCTCTTCCAATTTTCAGGCTTTATGGCTTGTTCCTTAATATGTCTGTTATTGTTAGTCGTTGATAAATTCAGTTGCATGGATTTTCTAGAAATTTCGTCACACATAGCCACAACACATATAACCAAACGTCGTAAACGTGTCAAATGTTAAAATCCGTTCAAATATAACAATTTTTTATTTCAATAGTTGAAAATAATAGTGAGTGAAGAAGAAGCTTCCATAATCCTAGTTCACAACAGAATCGCTACAACAATAATTTATTTCCGTGATCAACGTGTTTTTATTTTTGATGTGTTTTACCAGTGAGTCAAAGCTATATAAGCAATTTTGTCGATTGAGAAATATATAAATAAACAAAAAAATTAAATAAATAACAAACAAGATATGACATTTGAAATTGATGGAGTACTGAGAGCTTAATAGAACAGATCATTAGTGTACTTAATTTTTAATTAAAGAGAAATATATAAAAAAACAAAGTAATTAAATAAATAACAAATAATGTATGACATTTGAAATTGATGGAGTACTGAGAGCCTAATAGAACAGATCATTAGCGTATTTAATTTTTAATAAAAAATAACAACATTTAAAAATCAATTTATCAAAATAAACTAATCAATTTATCAAAATAAACTTTAAATGGATCAATCAAAACCTTTGATCTGTTTATTTCTTTCACGTACTTTTACTTTTTTTTTTCTGGGAAATAGCAGTTTAAAAAAAAATAGATATACTGGAAACCTTGAATTTAAACCTTTAACGATCATTTCAAAACAATATACTTGTTTTCTTTGGTCGCAATAGATAATTGAATCACAAGTCAAGGTTTAGTAGACTCTATGACACCTTTCGTGTTGCTATATTATTGTGAATCATATTCGTTTTAAATAAGATAAGGTTTTAATTATATGTTTATTGTAAATGAGCTTAACTAACACTTAATGCAATGGTTCTCATCCTTTTTCCATTTGTTTTTTTTTCTCCTCGAACTTTCAGTTGGAAATAAACAAACAAACAAAATCTTTTTATTTTTCCCTTAATGTATAATTAATTTACCAAGTGAAGGTTTTGCACCGTGTAATCTTTCATATTACAGAGTTATATTCATCTTTAATAAGGTAAGATTTCTATCAATTATTGATTTGACAAATCTATGACGTCCGTGAATAATGCTGACGTCATATTAACGGTGGTAATGATCTGAGCAATGAATTTTGCTTTTTCGTAAATTTATTAACTTTCAGAAGTTAATGTTCATTGAAACATCACTTTTAGCAATTACCGCGAATAGACAGAAACACACTTGAAATTTTTTTGTACAGCCCTGTGTATTATCTATAAACTTTTATACACAACACATATTAAACATTCCACAATTTTTACACCGACGAATAGGAAAAAAAAAGTACTTTCAAATACACGATTTATGGAAACTGTGTCTCAATTTAGTACTGTTTGATTTTTTTTAAAAATAATTTTCAGGTATGAATATTTTAAAATTCCATATCAAATGCAGTTTGATTACGGAAGATTAATCTGCTTGGAAATAAACAGTATAAATAATTCAGCATTTGTTTCGGACTAATATTTCGTACGAAATTAAAACTTCATCAGCAAATAAATCATAATAAATAAATAAATATAAATAAAACACATATTTAATAGATAGGTAACCGAACTACATGCTTAAAAACTGAAATAATTAGAATCGAAAAGATTTCTATCATGGAATCTTTCGGAGATTTCTTTGGCTATTAACTGTTGGCATGCGGCTAAAACGAAAGTGCCGTTTTTAATTAATTTCGAAATTTTATTTGAATACAAAATTGATATTTAACATATAAAAATGCTTTTTGACTTTGTTTGTGGGAAAGATTAAAAAATATGTATCAACTGTAAAACGTCTGTTAGACTTTTCAATTAAAAAGAGTTTTCCCCTATGTTCTAAGCTAAAAAGAAAAAAAAAAGTCCGTAGAAATACAGAATTCTACTGGCAAAATACCGAAATTATTTTTAGGGTATAAAAATAAAATAAGTTCGAAATTGTATGTTAAAGGTGACAAATGAAGTGCGTTCGTACTATAACTTGTTTTACAATGTGAGAAAATCATCGTTTTTATTTCAGTGAAATAAATTATATAGTCTTTTATGAGCGAAATGAATTATATAGTCTGTTATGAGCGAAATAAGCATGCCCTTTTATTATTATTATTATTTATGCCACGTTTACAGTTACGAAATTTTTTTTGGACACCAGACAGCGCTGCAAAATTCACCATGGAGATCATGCTTTGCGATTCATTACGTACATGCTCCATGGATTAATATTTCAATGACTCACAGTGAACGAATCTCTTGTGTTTATTCACTTTAATGGATTGGGATATTTGGCTATTAACCTAATTTCCACTGTAGTTATCTCAGAATCTATACATTTTTTAATGTAACTCATCACTCAAACAAACAATTTTTTTGAACGATTTTTCTAAAAATGTAACTTTATGCAATTTTATGTAAAAAAAAATAATTTTGAATAAAAATGGCCGCTTGGCATATGAAAAAAGAAGTCAATAGCCCGTATTTTCCTCAGTCACATGACTTGCGCTTTTATTATATAGATTACGTATGAGAGGATTTAATAAAATGAAGAAAACTTTTATGAATATCTTTATAAGTTTTGATTCGATTTTCATAAAATTTGAAATGACTTGACAAAATTCTACGACGATTATATATATTAAATTTCAAACCATTCGGTTGGGTAGTTTTTGCGCTGTTATATACAGACGGACGGACCAGATAGCGTCTATAGGTGCTAAGTATTTATATAATTACGAACACACCTAAAAATGCCAAAACCTCAGCAAATACGACACATTCACTAGACTTACAGTCAACTTGAATTAACTAGACCTGTCTGCCAAGTTTGCTAATTTTCGACTCATCAACAATTTTGCAACATATGCTATCAAGAATTTTCTTTCTTTTCTTTCATTCTTTCTTACTTTTCTTTTATTTTTCTTTGTTTTTCTTTCTTTCTTTCTTCCTTTTTTTACAGTGCAACTCTAAGGACGACTATGAGTGCGTATCAGAGATGAGACGGGCTCAGCCCGAGCCCAAAAGCCCGAGCCCGGGCCCGACACGGGCTCGGGCTCGATTTTTATACCAGCCTTCGGGCCTGGGCGGGCTCGGGCATTCTATCTGAAACTGACAATTTCATTTATTCTCATATAGAAAAAATAAAAATAAAAAAAAAATTCCTTAAAAAAATGCGTATTCCATTTCAAGTCATTTTAATGTTATTTTGATCAGAATGAATAGAAGGGGAAACATAAATCTCGTTTTTCTTTTTTAGCATTAGAATGTTACTTTAAAAGAAAATTTACGATATTTACGACGCGATTGACGACTGAGTGATACGGCGACAATAGGAAGAGGTGCGAATAATATTCGTTGCTAGATTTTCGTTTGTGACAGTAGGATAATTTTTAATTGGAACGTTTATTTCATTTTATTTTTTTAGAGATCTAACGCGAAATGAATATATATATATATATATATATATATATATATATATATATATATATATATATATATATATATATATATATATATATATATATTTGTTTTTAGTCAATCAGCATTAGCTTAGGTTTTAAATTTTTAAGTCTTCTATAGTGTGCGAGACACAATCGCTCTTTATATGAAAATAACGTTAATGATTCTATTTTTAATCATGAACTCTGCTCATGCTACACAGTTACTAAATCACTTTCATTCGTATGTAGATATAATTGTCATGTATTGTTATTCCTGTAGAAACCAATCGAACAGTGTTTCCACTTTTCCTATAAAAGCATAGGATCTTTCAGATAACGGTGTCAAATTCTTAATTTAAGCTGATTTTTAAGAACACGAAATATTTTTTTTTAATTAAGGAATCTATTATAATTTACGATATACACCTTTTATACGAAATAGAGTACGTTGTTTAGTTTTTCGGTATAGAAATAGTAATTTCTACAAACTTCATGCATTTATTCATAAAACGCACTTATGTTAACGATTCCATCAGATTTGCTTGTTGGGAGAGAAAAAATTGAAAATCTTTTTAAGGAAGTATGTTTTTATTTGATACCAAACTTCTCTTTGGATAAGATTGAATGTAAATTTCGGTAAAATTAATTATGTTCACAGGATTAACAGTAATTTTCATGTACGAAGCTTTTTAAAATGAGATATTACTTTTAAAACAATTTTTAAATATTCTGCAATATTTTTTTTTTCGGTATCGGTATTGGGCTCGGACGGGCTCGGGATCTGAAAACACAAAATGTTTAGGGCTCGGGATCTGAAAACAAAAAATGTTTCAGGATCGGGTGGACACTAATGTAAAATCGTGGGGCTCGGGCGGGTTCGGGCTCCGAAAAGAGAGCCCGAACTCATCTCTAGTGCGTATTATGCAGGCGTCTGAAGATGTTGAGAGGGTCAGTATCTGACTTATTTTAGGCAACTCCACAAAACTTCATTTATTATTATTTATTTTATTTTATTTTATTTATTTTATTTTATTTTTTATTTTCTGATTTAATTTTTTTTAAGTTGAAAAAATATCCTTTTGTTTAAATATGGAATATTTTATGTCAATTTTACAAATAATCTTATAGCAAGTTTATCAATAAAAACGAAAGTTATAGTTATTCTGCAGTAGTAAAGTATGGCATTTTACATTATCCCTAGAACTTCATACAATTAAAAATAAAGTTTCAGTTTTTGTAGTTTATTACGATTATAACCACATTGTATAGATTTATTTTGTTCCACACTTTTGAAAAACTCTGTATATAAATTCAATATTATCAATAAGTGCATCGTTTTCGAATAATCTGTATTCAACGTATCTCTATGTTTCCACTTTCAAATTTATTCTTATATTCTATATAGATTATAATAAATATTTGCAAATCTATATATATAAAAGCCGTTCTTGGTATGTATGGTAAATCATACAGAATCAGTGGTAAATTGTATGTATGTATGTTCCTTATACAAATCTACAGTTTTTATCCGATTTTAACGAAACTTCATGTACATATGCTTTAGAACACGAGTAAAATTACTGTCAACTTAAAAAATTTCTCAGACCATTGTTTACTACTATTTTCAAACATCTCTCATATAGGTTATCATTACAAAAATCTAATTTTCTTTTCAATTTCTAATGCAATTTCTTTCCCGTTGCCATTCAAAGGAACTGCGTATATCTATATATATAAAAGCCGTCTATATATATAAAAGCCGTTCTTGGTATGTATGTATGTATGTTCCTTATACAAATCTACCGTTTTTATCCAATTTTAACGAAACTTCATGTACATATGCTTTAGAACACGAGTAAAATTACTGTCAACTTTAAAAATTTCTCAGACCATCGTTTACTACTATTTTCAAACATCTCTCATATAGGTTATCATTACAAAAATCTAATTTTCTTTTCAATTTCTAATGCAATTTCTTTCCCGTTGCCATTCAAAGGAACTGCGTATTAGACAATATTTTTATAAACCAATTTCAGATTCACTCGCTTTAATTTGAAATCCAAAACTGACGTCAATTTTGGCAGATGTGATTTTTTTCGCATATTACAAAGATTACTATAAGTGCTTTAAACGGCACAGTACGTTTATTTAAATGTGTTTGGAGATCTATCTATATATATAAAAGCCGTTCTTGGTATGTATGTATGTATGTTCCTTATACAAATCTACAGTTTTTATCCGATTTTAACGAAACTTCATGTACATATGCTTTAGAACACGAGTAAAATTACTGTCAACTTTAAAAATTTCTCAGACCATTGTTTACTACTATTTTCAAACATCTCTCATATAGGTTATCATTACAAAAATCTAATTTTCTTTTCAATTTCTAATGCAATTTCTTTCCCGTTGCCATTCAAAGGAGCTGCGTATATATATATATATAAAAGCCGTTCTTGGTATGTATGTATGTATGTTCCTTATACAAATCTACAGTTTTTATCCGATTTTAACGAAACTTCATGTACATATGCTTTAGAACACGAGTAAAATTACTGTCAACTTTAAAAATTTCTCAGACCATTGTTTACAACTATTTTCAAACATCTCTCATATAGGTTATCATTACAAAAATCTAATTTTCTTTTCAATTTCTAATGCAATTTCTTTCCCGTTGCCATTCAAAGGAGCTGCGTATAGACAATATTTTTATAAACCAATTTCAGATTCACTCGCTTTAATTTGAAATCCAAAACTTATGTCAATTTTGGCAGATGTGATTTTTTTCGCATATTACAAAGATTACTATAAGTGCTTTAAACGGCACAGTACGTTTATTTAAATGTGTTTGGAGATAAAAAAAAAATAACTTAGCTCCTAATTTTACAAAGGCAAGTTGTTTCCACTGGTTTGTTAATATTAAAGTAAATTTTCTACAAAATAAAAACATATTTTTGCGCATTCAAACATCATGATTCAATTTATCCTACATAATCAAAAATCGTCTGTCAAATATTGACATTTAGCAATCATTACATCGTAACTTTTTACAGTTTGAGCCTCAACCAAGGAGGCATATTTAAGTGTGAACAATAGACGCCCATTATTAATAAAAATTGGATTTAAAGAAAACAATACAGTATTTTCTTCAAAAATCACTGAGCTCCAAACATAATAGGAGATCTGTTTTCCTAATGCCCAACATGATTTCCAGCGGTCAACGCGGAAGGATACAGTGACGATAATTTAAACTCGCATTCACGGCAAAACATGCTGTCTATCGCATTCCCTTACATGATTAGTGAATTATTTATGAATTAGACAAGCATAGCTTAATCATAAAAGCATGAATTACGATAATAGTAAATGAGAATACTATTATCTGACACTGACAAAGCGGACTATTTTTTTACTTTTGCCTTGCAAGCTTCATTTGCCTTTCATGCTTCTGACCGCTGATTCTGAACTCCTGCTATATATAGAGCTCAATATCAAAAATGGGTGTTAAACAAATGGGATGAAAAGTAAAATGGTTTATCGGGAAAAAAAATTATGGCATTTTTTTTTATGTAAAACATTTATTTTAATTTTAAAAATTAATATATTTTTTATAAGTTCGACAAAATGGCGACATTTTCATTTCACCAGCTTCGAAATTATTATCCAATTCTTAAAAGAACAATATATTTTTGAAAAATAATGTTTTGCATCAAAAATCACATAATTTCAAAACGCAATTTTAGCAAATTCTGTTTAAATTACATTGTAAAAACAATTTCGGAGTTAAATTTAGTATTTAATAATATTGTTTAAAATTTTTCTACGAGTACAGTAGTATTGGATTTCTTTAATAGCTTTCATATTTTAAATACAAATGTGCATGTGACGTCACGCACTAAAGTAACGTCGTTTTTCTCAATTAATTGTAAGCAAAACGGAACAATTCTTGCGGAGTTAGTAATTCATAATGTATTATTTCCTACACATAATGAAATGTATTCTAACTATTTGAAAATTACGAGAAACTTTGCGAAACTTCAAGCAATTTAGCTCAACGTTTTGTCTACGTTAAGTTGACAAACATGTACATTATCTATAAATATAAATGCATATTAGTTCATGATTCATGAAGTGAAAAAATTTGTTTTAACTAGACACGTATCGGTTCAGAGGAAAATCTACCCAGGTGAAAGTGTCGTCATATTTTAAATCATGTGTCGGTTTTCATTCCCAAAATATTAGTATTTTATAGCAATTGCACAAAGTAGCGTAATTTCCACAGAATGTATTGGTCGCCAAAATATAAGTTTAACATCCTTTTCCTGTAAATTTTTCCAGAATATTAAATTACTTTAAAATCCATAAAACATCAATAAATTGAGATACGCTTTTCAAACGAATAACATTGAGAGTACATTTATTTTATTCGACCGCATAAACATTGAATGTACTATGTTTAGAAGTAAATTTCTTTACTTTATAAAGATCAAATAAGTTAATCTTGCGTAATTGGATTGGACACAGATTTAAAAATATACAAGCTTTAAAATTACTTTAAAATTCATAAAAAATCAGTAAGTTGAGATATACTTTTCCAACTACATTTGAAATTGCATTTTTTTTCTAATTGATAGTTTAAAAAATGAAATTATGCGATATTTAGCAGTTACAAAAATGCAGTACAAGCAAAATTTAATGGTTAGTTCGTTGCTACCGTCAATATGTTGTCGACATAACTCACGGATATGTTTTTGTTTTATAATATAGATAGTTGCCATATGAAAGCGAATTTCGAATATAAAGCGAATAAAGCGAATATTCTTATATATATACAGGGTGATTCATAAAAGATGGGCAGAACTTTAAGGGGTTATAGTACACTTAAAGACAAATAATATTAAATAGGAGACTAAGGGTGCCAGACGTATTCCCAAGGAGATAGGGGGCATTAAAGTTTAGGGTCCGAAATTTCAAATGATTATAAAACATGGAAAAATTGGTCGATTCGTTTGCGGTTTTTGCAAAAAATTTTCTTTATGCCAGTATTTTCTTGAAATAAAATTTTAAAGTTCAATTTCAAAAAATGCCGATAGGGGGCGCTTTAGACTTTGGAGTAACAAACAACTATTTTTTAACGTTATTTTTTGTATTTCTTTAAATGATTTCGAAAGCTTAGACTTAAACTTAAATTTTGATCTAAAAATCTGAGTCCTAACGAGTAGTTAAGTAGCGTAAACTGAAATTTGAAATTTGAAACCCTTCTCCCCCCAGAACAAAAATCAGTTATTCCCGATCTTTGTGTCGTAGATTAGGCTCTAACTACTGCCGCGTTTTGCTAAAATTATTCTTTATGTCAGTATTTTCTTGAAAATAAATTTTAAAGAAAATTTTCAAAAAATTCCGATAGAGGGCGCTTTAGACTTTGGAGTAACGAACAACTATTTTATACCGCTATTTTTTGTGTCTCATTAAATGCTTTCTAAAGCTTAGACTTAAATTTTCAGCCCAAAATCTGAATCGTTAGACGTGGTTAAGTTTCTGGGGAGAGGGGTTTGAAATTTCTACTCCTGAGCACAGTTCAGTTTACCATGTCCACACATTGTGTGCTGTGATACGAGGTAAAAAGACACAAATTAGGATTATGTTACCAAAGCATATTTATTCACATGTAATCACAATAAATGTTCAAAATTGTGACCACCAGAGGTTATGCACGCAGAACAACGGCGACGAATGGAACGGCGAACATTCGCGAAAACATCAGGCTTTTCGAGCACTTCCCCTACAGCGGCGGAAAGTCTGGCGACCAGTTCCTCGGGGGATTCAATGGGTGTCTCATACATAAGAGCCTTCAATCGTCCCCAAAAAAAGAAATCGAGGGGTGAAAGATCGGGCGAGCGAGCAGGCCAAGCAACAGGACCACCTCGACCAATCCATCTGTTCGGAAATGTGATGTCCAGATAGTTGCGGACGTCTCGTACGTAATGGGCTGGCGCTCCATCGTGCTGGAACCACATGACCCGCCGGATGCGTGGAGGAACAACGTTTAACAGGTCTGGCAGCACATGTTGCAGAAATGTGAGGTATGTTTTACCGTTGAGGCGTTCAGGAAGAAGGTACGGTCCGATTAGGTGGTCTCCGAGGATTCCTGCCCAAACATTGATGGAAAAGCGTCTCTGATGAGCATGTGGATACGTAGCATGTGGATTGACATCCGCCCATACATGTGCATTGTGTGTGTTAAATGTACCTTCACGTGTGAAGGTACATTCATCGGTGAAAAGCACAGTTCGTCCAAAATGTGGATTTAGCGCGTTCTGCTGCAGAAACCAGCGGGCGAATTCAATACGATTTGGATAATCCCCTGGAGACAGTTTCTGGACTCGTTGCACATGAAACGGGAGCAAATGTTCATCCTTCAGTACCCTCCAAGTCGTGGACTGTGAGGTATCCACCTGGCTAGCCACTGTTCGTGTACTTGTACTTGGCTGCGCCGCTACTACATCCAGAATGGCTTCTGCAACAACTACTGATTCGTCCTTTTTTGCACGACCTGCATTCGACCGGGAAGCGAGAAATGATCCCGTCTCACACAACTGTCTGTGCAAGCGCGCGAAAGTTTTGCGGTTAGGCAACCGCCTGTTAGGAAATCGCTCTCCGTACATTCGTTGTGCCTCTGCACCATTTCCATCTGCCGCTCCGTAAATTAAATGCATCTCAGCCTTTTCCTTATTCGTGAAGGACACCATCTTCCGATTCATTACTACAGCGACTTACACTTGACTCACCGTTCAGTGGTTTTTATGCCTGAATCGTGTCGAAATTTTGCATACGTGTTCTTCTTCTTCCCCATTTGACATTTGCATACTTTCTGTTTCCTTCTTCACCCGGTGACTAGCGTCAGGAATGGAGCTTTAACGTTTGCATGAGCGACGTTTCCAACTGTGCCAGTGCCTTTATGAGTGAATTCCGACTATTTAGTCCTTGACGAAAGTTGTATTTTTGCCTCGTATCACAGCACAGAATCGTTGGGCATGGTTAAGTAGTGCAAACTGAACTATGTTCAGAAGTTGAAATTTGAACCCCCTCCCCTCGCTACTGAACCACGCTCAGCGACTCAGATTTTGAGCTGAAAATTTAAGTTTAAGTCTAAGCTTTAGAAAGCATTTAATGAGACACAAAAAATAACGGTATAAAATAGTTGTTCGTTACTCCAAAGTCTAAAGCGCCCTCTATCGGAATTTTTTGAAAATTTTCTTTAAAATTTATTTTCAAGAAAATACTGACATAAAGAATAATTTTAGCAAAACGCGGCAGTAGTTAGAGCCTAATCTACGACACAAAGATCGGGAATAACTGATTTTTGTTCTGGGGGGAGAAGGGTTTCAAATTTCAAATTTCAGTTTACGCTACTTAACTACTCGTTAGGACTCAGATTTTTAGATCAAAATTTAAGTTTAAGTCTAAGCTTTCGAAATCATTTAAAGAAATACAAAAAATAACGTTAAAAAATAGTTGTTTGTTACTCCAAAGTCTAAAGCGCCCCCTATCGGCATTTTTTGAAATTGAACTTTAAAATTTTATTTCAAGAAAATACTGGCATAAAGAAAATTTTTTGCAAAAACCGCAAACGAATCGACCAATTTTTCCATGTTTTATAATCATTTGAAATTTCGGACCCTAAACTTTAATGCCCCCTATCTCCTTGGGAATACGTCTGGGACCCTTAGTCTCCTATTTAATATTATTTGTCTTTAAGTGTACTATAACCCCTTAAAGTTCTGCCCATCTTTTATGAATCACCCTGTATAAAAGCCGTTCTTGGTATGTATGTATGTATGTTCCTTATACAAATCTACAGTTTTTATCCGATTTTAACGAAACATCATGTACATATGCTTTAGAACACGAGTAAAATTACTGTCAACTTTAAAAATTTCTCAGACCATTGTTTACAACTATTTTAAACATCTCTCATATAGGTTATCATTACAAAAATCTAATTTTCTTTTCAATTTCTAATGCAATTTCTTTCCCGTTGCCTTTCAAAGGAGCTGCGTATAGACAATATTTTTATAAACCAATTTCAGATTCACTCGCTTTAATTTGAAATCCAAAACTGACGTCAATTTTGGCAGATGTGATTTTTTTCGCATATTACAAAGATTACTATAAGTGCTTTAAACGGCACAGTACGTTTATTTAAATGTGTTTGGAGATAAAAAAAAATAACATAGCTCCTAATTTTACAAAGGCAAGTTGTTTCCACTGGTTTGTTAATATTAAAGTAAATTTTCTACAAAATAAAAACATATTTTTGCGCATTCAAACATCATGATTCAATTTATCCTACATAATCAAAAATCGTCTGTCAAATATTGACATTTAGCAATCATTACATCGTAACTTTTTACAGTTTGAGCCTCAACCAAGGAGGCATATTTAGGGGGGAAAAATAGACGCCCACTATTAATAAAAATTGGATTTAAAGAAAGCAATACAGTATTTTCTTCAAAAATCACTGAGCTCCAAATATAACAGGAGATCTGTTTTCCTAATGCCCAACATGATTTCCAGCGGTCAACGAGGAAGGATACAGTGACGATAATTTAAACTCGCATTCATGGCAAAACATGCTGTCTATCGCATTCCCTTACATGATTAGTGAATTATTTATGAATTAGACAAGCATAGCTTAATCATAAAAGCATGAATTACGATAATAGTAAATGAGAATACTATTATCTGACACTGACAAAGCGAACTATTTTTTTACTTTTGCCTTGCAAGCTTCATTTGCCTTTCATGCTTCTGACCGCTGATTCTGAACTCCTGCTATATATAGAGCTCAATGTCAAAAATGGGTGTTAAACAAATGGGATGAAAAGTAAAATGGTTTATCGGGAAAAAAAATTATGGCATTTTTTTTTATGTAAAACATTTATTTTAATTTTAAAAATTAATATATTTTTTATAAGTTCGACAAAGTGGCGACACTTTCATTTCACCAGCTTCGAAATTATTATCCAATTCTTAAAAGAACAATATATTTTTGAAAAATAATGTTTTGCATCAAAAATCACATAATTTCAAAACGCAATTTTAGCAAATTCTGTTTAAATTACATTGTAAATATAATTTCGGAGTTAAATTTAGTATTTAATAATATTGTTTAAAATTTTTCTACGAGTACAGTAGTATTAGATTTCTTTAATAGCTTTCATATTTTAAATAAAAATGTGCATGTGACGTCACGCACTCAAGTAACGTCGGTTTTCTCAATTAATTGTAAGCAAAACGTAACAATTCTTGCGGAGTTAGTAATTCATAATGTATTATTTCCTACACATAATAAAATGTATTCTAACTATTTGAAAATTACGAGAAACTTGGCGAAACTTCAAGCAATTTAGCTCAACGTTTTGTCTACGTTAAGTTGACAAACAGGTACATTATCTATAAATATAAATGCATATTAGTTCATGATTCATGAAGTGAAAAAATTTGTTTTAACTAGACACGTATCGGTTCAGAGGAAAATCTACCCCGGTGAAAGTGTCGTCATATTTTAAATCATGTGTCGGTTTTCATTCCCAAAATATTAGTATTTTATAGCAATTGCACAAAGTAGCGTAATTTCCACAGAATGTATTGGTCGCCAAAATATAAGTTTAACATCCTTTTCCTGTAAATTTTTCCAGAATATTAAATTACTTTAAAATCCATAAAACATCAATAAATTGAGATACGCTTTTCAAACGAATAACATTGAGAGTACATTTATTTTATTCGACCGCATAAACATTGAATGTACTATGTTTAGAAGTAAATTTCTTTACTTTATAAAGATTAAATAAGTTAATCTTTCGTAATTGGATTGGACACAGATTTAAAAATATACAAGCTTTAAAATTACTTTAAAATTCATAAAAAATCAGTAAGTTGAGATATACTTTTCCAACTACATTTGAAATTGCATTTTTTTTTCTAATTGATAGTTTAAAAAATGAAATTATGCGATATTTAGCAGTTACAAAAATGCAGTACAAGCAAAATTTAATGGTTAGGTCGTTGCTACCGTCAATATGTTGTCGACATAACTCACGGATATGTTATTGTTTTATAATATACATAGTTGCCATATGAAAGCGAATTTCGCAAAATATTACGTCATTTAGTATTTTTTTTCATTGTCAGAAAAATCGTATATTTTTATAGTGTATGCGTTAAGAAAACGCGCATTTTCATTTATAAAGCTGAGAAATTTTACCATGGTTGAGTTAAAGAAACGCTTTTTTTTCTAATTGTCTTTTTTATCGATTTATGGTTGAGTATGCACAAATCATACTGTCGTCATCGTTATTGTCGTATTATTGTATTTTAATTTATGTTAACCCGGGCAAAGCCGGATGGTTCTGCTAGTACAATATATTTTTGATCTTCTTAACTCGTTTAACTAGTCGGATGTGCTAATCCCAAAACTTTCTTCTATCTTGCATAGGTTTCGCATGCACCAAAAACGAATCAGTACCAATTTATATCAAGGTCTAACTGAAACTCAAGTTTTATTAAATTCTGTACATTATTTCTTGAGATATGACTATCGCTAAAATCGTGTAAATCCTGCAAATGCTGCATAGCACCACCACCTGCTGGGCGATTTTTTACCAAAAACTAATCAGCTCCAATTTATATCAGAGAATAACTGAATATAAAGTTTTATTAAATTCCGAGCATTAGTTCTTGAGATAGAGCTATTGCGGAAATCGCGAAAAATGCTGCATAGCAGCGCCACCTGCTGGGCGATTTTTACCAAAAACTAATCAGAATCCATTTATATCAGGGACTAACTGAATATAAAGTTTTATTAAATTCCGTGCATTAGTTCTTGAGATAGAACGCCCACAAAATTTTGTCACATACAGACAGCAGACAGAGTCACAGACTCACAAACAGACATTTTCGAAAAACAATCAAATCGTGTTCAGGACCTTCTAAAACGTATAAATCCGTCGAAAACCGGAATTCGTAAATTTTCAGGAATCCAATATTTTCTTCTTGTAAAGATAGGAGAAAGCAAAAATCATCCAACAAAAATCTATTAAAAATGCAGAAATTGAAAATCCTAGTATTAAAACAATCAAAAATCTTTAGTAAGAGAAAAAAATTCTGCGTATCGGGTGCCAAATGTCAATGCTTCTACCTACTTCCTTTAAATTTTCTGAAAATGAAATATTTAAACACTGCTTGTGTCTGCTATACCACAGCAAAACCTTTCATTGAGGAAAATTTCTCGCAGTTAGGTATGACCTTTTACTGGTAATGTTTTCAAAATGGCTTTTTATTTTAAAGATAGGATCATTTAATTGATAAACAGTCTTTTTGCTGCATGTCATGCAACAAGTGCAATGCCCACAATAAGTGAGTTGCACTTGTAAACATAATTTGAAACCGACCGTAACAAGATGTTTACATTCTTTTGAAGGTCTAACACACCTTCACCTCGTATTTTGTTGCTCGTGTAGATTTTGTTTAACACTAAATATAGGGTAAAGTGAAAACAAAAAATACCTATCTTATTTTTAATAAATTACAAAAAAAAAAGGCCATTGGAAAAGAAGTGATAACATTTTGTTTTGGAAGTTTCAAGGTGTACTGTTATTAATAAGGTTACTAATTGTATAACTACTATACTTTTGGTATTATCTCTAACAGAAGAACAAAAACTAATAAAATTACTATTGCAGTTACTGTTACTATTATTGCACTCTTTTATTTAACTTAACTTGGTTTTTATATGTGAGTAGGGAATTTTGTAAAAGGTTTTTCATCCACTTCCTGATATGCTAGAATTATAAAAATGTATGTACTGAGGTGTGTTTCCGAACACAATACAACATTTTAATACGTTTTTGAACTTAAATAAAAATTAATAAAATATTTTTTTTATTATTATAAAAGGCATTTTTCCGTTAAGAAATAATTTTATAGGTGATAAATTGCCAAGTAATCTTTGTGGTTACACCTGTTTACGAGTTTACAAAAATAATGGTTGGTTGGTTGGTTGATTTATGACGGCCGATTATCTAATCGAGGGATATAGGCCATAGGGGGAGTGTCGTCTGTGGAGGTCTTTCTAAAGGATCCTAACCCATATTTACGGCAAGGTTTGGAGAAAACCACGGAAAACGCCGAACGGTTAGGTCGACGAGCGCGACAGGGGTTTGAACCCAGCACCTTTCGTCTACCAGCTTTGTGAGTAGAACCTCTCAGCCACTGGTGGGGTTTACAAAAACAATGGAGTTAACTATTCGCCAAACCACTCCCGCCAAAATATTCCTGATGGTTGTGAAACTGCAACCACGAAATATTTTAAACAGTTAAAAATAGAAAATAAAAATAAAAAATAAAGAATATAATAATAGTTTTTTTTAATACCATTTTATCATTTAATAGTTTAATATTAATCAAGTTAAGAAAACAATTTAGAAAAAAAAAGTTTAAATAATGATTTTCTTTTCTTTCCTGTTGCCGAATCGTAAAGAAGAACAGAGCACAAATTATTTTAATAAAATCAATAGTTCTCACTCTTTATCACGCCTAAATCGAAGCAGTGAATTTTTAATAATCGGCCACTTCCAAAATTAACGTATTGTAACAATTTTTTTGGAACACCATGAATTGCCGTCATGACATTAAGTGCGATATTTAATATAATTGAAAGGTTATGCAAGAGGGTATTTTAAGAAAAGTGTTTTTTACGATTATAATGATATCACTCTTAATGTTTTTCCATTGCTTCTAAAACAACTACCACCGGTTATAAATAATTAATTTCAACAACAATCACAACTATTTTCCTATTGTTATTTTTATCATTAATATATATTTTTTTTCCATCCCTTTTACAACCATTCCCAATAATAATCATTAATAATAATAATATAGTAAACATTCTGCAAGTAGTATAGAGATGCAATATTATTTCAATTGCTCCTGAAACAAATACAATGTTATTTTTTTGTCTGCCTACTATTACAGCTGCTGCTACAATTGAACACATAATTGGAAAATTATGTTATGTCACAATGTTATGTATTATTTTATTAAATATTAAAAAAAATATCGATAATACTTCGAAATCTTAGTATTTTAGATTTACCATATGATATACCATATAATAAAAGAATGAATCATAATGTTATATTATGCGTTATTATAATTAATAATAATAACAATAATCATTGTGCAATTAATCTAGCGATGCAATATTATTTTTCTTACTCCTTAAAAAAATACGATATTATTATTATTATTACTATTTCTATTTCTACTACTATTACAGCGGCTGCAACAATTGAAGATCATTGCAAGATAATGTTATGTCACATTTTCCGATTAATGTGTTATAAGGCAATCTACCATATGGTAAAGCTAAAATACTAAGATTCGAAATATTCATGAAGTTGTGAGATATTATTTTTAAATATTTAATATTTAACAATTTAAATAATATTAATATTTTTGAATATTTAGTAATTAAATGTTAATAAGTTTTTATGGGAGTTCAGTATAATGTTAACAGATCCACTGTCACAGAAAAGCGAAACAGCGGTTTCAAAATCGGGACATAAAAATACAATAAAACCTATAACAAATTGGAAATTGTACGTAAACGTGACAAATGAGGTGCGTTCGTACTATAACTAGTTTTATAAATATTCATATCTTGGTGCAATGGCTGTTGCACCATTATGCGAAAATACATGAACAGAAAATTTATTTTACGTGCAGACTTTCATATTATAGCTTAATTTTATTTTATGAAATTAAGTTTCAATGCATTTTTACAAACAAT
Organism: Maratus michaelseni; assembly: GCA_963931845.1. Classification (NCBI taxonomy): domain Eukaryota; kingdom Metazoa; phylum Arthropoda; class Arachnida; order Araneae; family Salticidae; genus Maratus; species Maratus michaelseni. Next base: position 165,579,176 of record OZ007600.1, read on the forward strand.
TAATTAAAGTTCTGTTACATTAAAATTATACAATGCGAAAATATCCAATACAAGACAATGTAAAAAAAAATCATCATTATTATTTAACTGAAAAAATGATTTATATCTTCTGTTATTATGACAGGATTCATTTCCGTAATAAAATAAGTACATTTTAAGTTGGCAACATTTTATCTTTTGTTGACATTGATTGACAATTCCAATGGGAAACTTAAGCCTAGCTTTGAAAATTTCAGAACTTGAAATCCGTATTTAGATTATTTCTCCATTTAATATCGATTTCTCCGGAAACATCTATCTAAACAACTGTCGGTAGATTATAGGATTGCTGTAATTACACAATTTTAGTATACAAACTCGGTTTTTAACTTCAATAATATGGAAGTAATAGGACTCCATCTTAAATAAGACGTAATCCCCATGACAGCCTAGAATCATTACCTATCATGTGATATCATTGAATTAATTACGTATGATAGTTTTTAATAGAATGAAGAAGGCGACTATAACTTGGCAGTTATAAAATGTCATATACGTCATATATGACTATAACGTCATACATGTCAGATCGAGGCTAACGAAAAAGACAGGTTACCGCGGTGCATTCCACCTATCTTTTTTTACAGACCGCTAGAGTGACGTGATGCTCTTTTCGTACAACTGCATTGGTGCATTTGAGCATCACGTGACTCCGGCGGTCTGTAAAAAAAGATACGCGTAAAGCACCGCGGCAGCCTTTCTTTTTCGTTAGCCTCGTGTCAGATAACTTGACGATACATCTAAAAAATCGTTACTTAATAAATATTCTTATTAATATCTTTTTAAGTTTTGATTTGATTTTCATAAAATTTAAAATGACATGACAAAATTCTGCAAAGATTATACGTATTAAATTTCGAACCATTTGGTTGGGTAGTTTTTGCGCTGTTATATGTGGACGGACGGACGGACAGACCAGACGACGACTGTAGGTGCTACGTACTTATATAATTACGAACGCACCTAAAAAATAGTGCTCTGTGAGACTGTTAACAGCAGTTAAGAGCCTAAGCTAGTCACGGGAAGAAACGCTCAAGATAATGTTAAGTCCATGGGAAGGTTGTTGCGCGATTTCTCGCTCGCATTTTAACATTTTTAAATATTTTTTTTTTTGCATAGCATAGCTGAGGTCGATCTCTAACGTTGTTAGTGTTTGCTTTATTGATTTTGGTTACAGTTTTTTTTATAAGCGGACATTTTCAATTTTGGAACCGGTTTGAACCAGTTCGAAAGTGAACGTATCCTTATATAAAAAAAAAACTGGAACCAAAATCGAAAAAGTAAAAAATAACAACGTTAGAGATCGACCTCAGCTATCCTATGCAAAAAAAAAAAAATATTTAAAAATGTTAAAATGCGAGCGAGAAATCGCGCAAGAACCTTCCCATAGACTTAACATTAGCTTGAGCGTTTTTTCTCATGACTGATGTAGGCTCTTAAGGGTTAAAGTAAGCAAACTTGCATATTATGAAATTCTAATTTTTAACACTGTGTAATTATCCATCATTCTACATATAGGCCCTTTTCCAACAGAAAAACAACTTTCCAAAATTTTTAACACACGCACTTCTTTCAAGCACCAATTCAATTATAATTCAAAATTATCAAGTTTACCAAACATTTATTAATCCTTCCCAACCTTATCGTTATTTTATAAGCAAACAGTTATTTAAAAAAAAATAAAAAATCTTAGCTTCTTTTCTTATATAGAGGAAACAATCAGATCTTCTTCTTTTTTTGTTCACCATGGGCATATGAGATCACAATAAGCTAAATAAAAGTGGTATTTCCAGGTAAAAGACCCCCGTGATTACTGAAGCTGCCTCACGTGTTCCACCTGTGACCTTCGTGAACCTGTTGTATTAATATCCGATTGTTGCGTAAATCTAGAAAATAACAGTGACGTCAAAACTCACCGGAAGGGAACCTGTTACGTCAAACGAAATTTTCTCAAACTATTAGTATAGAACATGCTATCCATCTTAACAGCTTAACCTTTTTCATATTTCTAATGTTGTCTTCAAAGTACATTGAACTTAGCGTGCAAGGCAGATAGGGTATTGAGGCAGATCGAATTTTCTCGTATATGTTCATTCAGTCGAGTCAAATCTAACCGATTAATTTCTTGTTAAAAAAGTACTTGTTCGTTTAAATTTCGTTATTCTATATGACAGATATACCAAACGCAAAAGTAAAAATCAATCAATGTTACGTCGAGCATTTTTCTTTTTTCAATTCTTCCGAGTACACGTTTTAAACCAGAAAAAGACAAGTTCTAGTTAAGATAATCTAGAGTTCATATAGGCACATTACCTATAAACAATAAAATAAATAAGAGTTCCTTGCGTTGTAACTAAAAACTCTTTTATCATAAATATGTGCGGGAAAATAGCACTTTTGAATCAATTAACATAAAACAAGTGGGTAAGTGTGATCAAAGATCGTACAAAGGGTTTCGGTTAATATTTCTTTCAAAACACTTTATCCTTTCTTTAATAAATCCAAATAAATTTCATTTAGCAACAAAAAAAAAAAGTCATATTTTTTATAAAGTAAAAATTTACCGGTCTATTTTTTCGTTTTTTCGAATATCTAAACCAGCCTGATAGCGGGCGAAGCCCGCTATTATACTCTGTCATAATAATGTATGTCATGTGGACAAAGTGCGATATTTAAAAAAAAAATCAATTTCAAAATTACACATGTTGTATAGAGACCTTCAAAATGTTAAAATATGCTAATATTTGCATAATCGGGTTTTTATCATGATTCAATACGTTCTTCAAACTCATATGACGTTATAATCACTTGCTGATGTCCTATCTACTTGCTTTATCTATTACTCATATTGATACTCTCTTTGTACTATTCTCAAACATTTGAAAAAATCCGTTAAACTTCCAATATGAAGTCAGAATAATTTTCTTTTTAATTCTCCAATGACATCTTATTAACCTGCTTTCTGTACTTACGCATACTCATACTTTTTGTATTATTGGGAATTTTTTTTGAAAATTTCCGTTTTATTACCAATATGACGTTCTATTAATCTTTTTTTCAATTGGTGAAACTTTTTATTTCATTTTTCATTTTTCACGGGGAAATCTTTCAATAGAAAATTAATTATTGTAGAAAGAATTTCATTTTGGATTTTTAATTGTTGGCAACTACTATAACGAAAAATGTTTAAATTTAATAGAAAAAGGCTGTTAGATTTTTGATTTTTTATCTCTCTATATTAAAATGATACGATCTTTTTTTAATTTTATGATTTTGAGCATCATAGTAGGTATTCAGGTATAAGTACACAAAATTTCTTGTCTGTAAGTTATATAGTTTCTGAGAACCGTCTCTGTGACGGACAGACAACGTAGCGAAACGAATAGGGTTTCGTGAGATGAACGAAACCCTAAAGCAATAATTAATCAAAATTAAGTTCAACAAAATATTTTATTTCAGTTCTTCTACAAAAGTATAGCAAAGGACAAATTGTATTTACAATAGATATTTTTCTAACATAGTTGAAGTGTATATTTATGACTTCGGCTTGTCTGGCCGTTTACCTGACTGTACGTTCTCTAACTCGCGTAAATGTGCTCGGATTGCCATGTAATACATATATGTTATTGAGGTTTACTATGGCATGTTCGGTATTTAATATGAAGTGTATAGCATTTATAGTTCTTTTAAAGGACACTCAAAAAAATTCCGTTACATTATGGTGTATGGTGTATGGGGGGAAAATGTGAGCAAAGTATTTTAATGACGTTAAGCTATTACAAAAATATCGAAATTGTTATACATCAATACGGATATATGTTATACATCACACCATATATTTAATATATGGTGTGCATGGCATTCATCGTTCATTTACAGGGACACACAAAATATTTCGGTTAGAGTACTTACAGTCCATGAGCGATAATGACTGGAAGTGCGTTTTTCAATGTAACTAATTTTTTGGATATTACTTGGTGTGTATAAATTCTGTAGATTATACACAGGGTTGCACAAAAGAATTCGAGTACCGTTTTCCGAATCTCCGTTTATTGACGTAAATTGTTGAAAGAGAATTTTGAATTGTGTTATGGGTTTCTTAGCGAAACAAAATATTAGCATACTGTGTTCCATCTTCAAACCTAGCGAGGGGAGTGTTTGTGCGAAACATAGGTAAATGAGCTATGTGGCAGTAGAGTATGTCCTCTTGAGATGTATCGGACTGAGCTCTGGCCCGACACGGCCCGGGCTCATTTTACTACAAGTCTTCGGGCTCGGGCTCAAAGTTTCATTTTAATTTTTCACAAATTTAAAAAAATTTAAAAATCTTGCTATTTTAGAAACAACAATGTAGTCTAAATTTCTTAAAATTTTTACGATCCTTTAAAAATTAGCTTGAAAGGGAATCGAATTGTTATTGATGGAAGATAAGGAGCAATATTCTATCTGATTCTGAAACCTTTGCACTGTCATTGTTAGTAACATAAAGATTTAGTGGGATATACAGGGTGTTCCAGAATTCGACTGACAAATTAAGAGGGATGATAGATGGCATCAAGAGAATGAAAACTTACTATAGAACACGGTGTCGCCAACCACGTTTAGTGGGATAAAATCGCAAAAATAGTTATGAAAGGTGTGACGTCGAATGGAACAAAAAGGGCCAATAATAAGTAGAAAAAACATTTATATGACGTCAAGCATGATTAAAATGGATTGCAGTTCAACGTCAGAAAGGAGACCGACGAGACATTTTTATAGGAATTGTTCGTTGCAGTCAAAGGTCATTGCATAGCCGACATCGACGGACGAAGGATTGCCGGTCGCGTTAAAATATATTCCTATAAAAATGTCTTGTCGTCTCTTTTCTGACGTTGAACTGTAATGCATTGTAATCATGCTTTACGTCAAATAAATGTTTTTTTTCGATTTATTATTGGCCCTTTTTGTTCCACTCGACGTCACACCCTTCATAAATATTTTTGCGATTTTCTCCCACTAAACATGGTTTGTGCCCCATGTTCCATGGTAAGTTTTCATCCTTTTGATGTCTTCTATCACCTCTCTTAATTTGTCAGTCAAATTTTTGAACACATTGTTTATTCCTTGTCTAGCCTTCCTTTCTGTTTTAAGTTTTTTTTCCCTCAGATTTACTATAAAACAAAACTCATGTCTTTTTGCTATAATTTTACAATGTTATTTTAAAGAATAAAAATTGTGACTTTTGCAGATTTCTACTAGTGGTTTTGTATAAATAACAAATGTGCTTTTTAAAAAAGTTTTTCAAGGCTATGAAAATCCCGAAACGTTGTCATGAGGTAGTATTTAAGATTAATACTTATTTCTAAAGAATAGATATTAAATGAGAAAATTAATCTTGAAACAATGGTAAAATGTTATTAACAATTTTATGCAGCGTTCTTGCAGTATCGGGCTCGGGCGATCTCGGATTCTGATGACACAATTTTTTTCGGGCTCTGATTTCAAATCGTTGAAATCGGGATCCGGAAAGAGAGAAGAAGAAAAAAAAAAATTTCAGCTTGTTTGTAATATGTTCCAAATTTTTTTTCGCTTATTTTATTTATGTTTGTATTTGTTATTATATTTTTTATGCTCTTTATTTTATTATCATACTACATATCACATAAAAGTTTCTTTGCAAATAAGAGGACGCGTGTTATGCGGAGAATATAACTAAATTAGAAATATATGTTCTCAAATCGAAGGCACACGTTAGGCTCCTGAGTGCCTTGTACGCCAGAATATACGGTATATATATATGTATATACAGTAGACTTCCTTAAATCCGCATCTTAAAACCAGAGGTTGCGCAGATTTTAGAATTTTGCGGATTTCAGGTCAATGTTTAGTTTGCATTTGTTCAACACTAATTTTAATGTAATAATGCACTCGAAATGATGATGAATGCTTTCAATAAAGTAAAATATTAAAAGTTAAGAACATTTAAAATATTAAAAGTAAAGGTCAAGTAAATAATTAATAATGCATAACTAAATATGCGTAATGATGAGATAATTTTTTCTTGAATTATTCAGTGAAACACGCTTTATATACGTAGACTAATAATTCACATCAAAATCTTAAAGTAGCAATGTTTTGTTTCATGTTTAGTCATATTTAATAACCAGAAAATATTGATTAATACATAAATTAGTTGGTAAAAATATCACAATCGTCACTGATATCAGCACTATCTTGAATTTTTTCAAAAATTCAAGAATCTTCCTTCATGGAGAAAACATGAGTTGAATCATATTAACCAGGATTACATATTAAAATGTGTACAGAATGATATAAAATTTAAAAAAAAATCTTGAATTTTACACCTATACATCTTAACAGCAAGTTTCATTGTTTACATCAGAAATGATGTGCGAATTTTAGGTATCTGTGGATTTTACGGTGGTGGATTTGAGGGAGTATACTGTATATTATACTAAGTACACATATAAAAGCTTCTTTCTTTAAAAAATCATATTTTATCTTTATATACTAACCTACTGTCATAAAGGCGTTATTCGTTGTCAATTATAAAGTTTTTTTTTAATGGCTAATGGTTATTAGTATGGCCGGAAAGACCCGCAACTATAACAGCCACGGGCTCAGAAACGTGTAAACTGGTCTCTGATATTACTTCCGACTGCAGTAAAAATCAAGTAAAAATTAAATCAGGTTTCAAACATTTTGCTTTCTTTGTTCATAAAATCATAATAAATAAAACCAGTTTGAAACCATGCAAAAAAAAAAAAAAAAGAAGAAGAAGAAGAAGAAGAAGAAAGAAAGAAAAAAAAAACTTGCAAGCAAATGGTGTATTGACGCACATAGTATCTCTGTTAGTTACACAACTTGTTTGACATCACGAAATATGTTTCATAAGAAATTACCCCTCCTGGTAACACAATCCATGGTAGAATATCCAGACCAAGTGGGAAAACCGAGCGGTTATTTTATTTCCCCTCTCTCTGTAGGTAAATTTATCAGAAAATAAATTATACTATAAAATGGGAATATTAATATAATTTTTTTTTCTGAATGCCAGGGAAATTATTATATTCTTCGACGCTCCCCCCCCCCCTATAAAAACTGATCGGTAACTCTTATTTTAATTCATATTTTAATTCATATAATATAGTTTTTCGATGGTTATCATTGCCTTCAACTACAAAGACACTGAAAATAGATTAAAATTTTATTCAGGTCTCTGACATTTTCCTTTCTTTGTTCATAAAATCATAGTAAATAAAACCAGTTTTCGGTCTTACAAAAACCAATAAACTTACAAACAAATAATGTATTGTTAATGCACATAATATCAGTTACGCAACTTGGTTAACATCACCAAGTATGGTTTTTCAAAAATGACTTCTTCTGGTAACAAAAGACAGGCATGGACGCCAGGTAATACAATACACATAGCGGTTATTTAATTTATCCTCTCTCTGAAGAAAAGTTTAGCAAAAAGTAAATTCTGTTACAAGATGAGAATATTAATATTCAACAATTGTTATATTTTATGAATGTCAATGTGATTAACACATATCCCCCTTTCCTAAATAACAAACTGAAAAATCAGGTGGGGTTAAGTAAGAGTTTCGTCAGTCCTTCCTCCTATAGTTTCCATTTTAAATGTGTATAATATATTTTCCGATGGTTGATTATCACCTTCAACTGCAAAAGGCACTAAAAATCAAGTAAAACTGGAATCAGGTATCTAACATTTTCCTTCCTTTGTTCTTAAAATCAGTGTAAATAAAACCAGTTTCTGATCGCCCGTAAACATACACACGAAATATAATAAATAAATAAATAAATAAACTCGCAAACAAATAATATGTTGACGCGCATATCTGGATTATGCACCTTGATTGATATCATGAAATATGGTTCATCGAAAATTACCTCTCCTGATATCAAAAGCCCGGCTATAGCAATGAGCCTTGGTAACGAGCCTGATAGCTCAGGTATTATTTAATTTCCCCTCTCTTTTAAGATAAGATTAGCAGGGGAAAATTCTGTTATAAAGTGGGAATATTAATATAAAATTATTATTATTATTATTATTATTTTCAGAATGTCAGAATGTCATTCCAACTGAATTCAGAAAGTCAATCAGAATTCATTCAGAATGTAAGAATGTCAGAAGGTCTTCAGAATGTCAGAATGTCTTCAGAATGTCAGAATGTCTTCAGAATGTCAGAATGTCATTCAGAATTCAGAATGAAGTCAGAATTAATTCAGAATGAAGTCAGAATTCATTCAGAATGTCAGAATGTCAGAATTCAGAATGTCAGAATGTTCAAAATGTCAGAATGTCAGAATGTCATTGAGAAAGGTCGGAATTCAGAATTCATTCAGAATGTCATTTCATTGTCAAATGTGAATTTTCAGAATGTCATCCTCACGACCCTTCCTCTCAAAAAAAAAAAAAACTGAAATCTCTGGTGGGGCTAAGAAAGAGCCTCATCCGTATTTTAAAGCACATAATATAATATATATATATTCGATTGTTAATGTTACATTCAACTGCGAAAACACTGAAAATAAAGTAAAAATTGAATCAGGTTTCTAACTTTTTCCTTTCTTTGTTCCTAAAATCAAAGTAAATAAAACCTGTTTTTGAACACACATAACCAAACAAATAATCGGGGCTAATCCCAACAAATATCGTATTGACGTACGTAACTCGGTTACACAACTTGATTGACGTCATGAAGTACTGTTCATCAAAAATCACCACTCCTTTTAACAAAAGTCAGGCTAGAGCATCGAGGCCAGGTGATACACCTTGGGGTTATTTCCACTGTCTCTGAAGATAAGGTGTGACTTTTGTCGTAAAACAGTTGGGCGACCGCGAGACAAACTCTTTGTTTTTACTTTCTTCTATCTATAATGGAAGAAGGTATTATAATCGAAAATTTCTTCGACGGATTTACTTGTTTTAGAGTCCAGAGATCCCGAAAAACATGTTTTTACAAAATGTCTGTCTGTCCGTATGTGTGTGTTCTCATTGTATCATGGAAAGGTGTATTAAGTTATGCATTGAATCGAACCAAATTTCATATGGGGTAGATGCTCCGCTTTTTCTTTTTTTGCATCCTAAACGCTACTTTTATGCCAAATTTCAAGGTTCTAGGGTAACAAAATCGAATTATTTTTGTATCCTAAACACTCCCTTTATGGCAAATTTCAAGTTTCTAAGGCTACGGGATGTAGCTTATCTTTTTGATGATCGGTGAGCGAGTGAGTATGTCAAAAAATCAAAACTGAGTTCATGTATCTTCTGAACTAAAAATGTAGAAACATGAAATTTGAAATTTTGGTCCCGTTTGCAACGTACTCCAGATAAACGAAGTTTCAGGCTTTTGGAAAACTCCAGAGCAAAGATATGAGGGGGGGGGGGGGTTAAAAGTACCCTGAGTTTCTTCCAGAAAAGGATGCTTACGGCTGTGCTTTCTCAACTTGGCAAAGGCACTGCCGTGCCTCCAGATTTAAAATTTTACAATAGCGTTACGTTTAACGAGCAAAAAATTATAAGGAATTGGAATATTACGAAACCGCTTTAAGGTAATGATCTACACACTTGAGGAAAGCAAACAATGCAAATAAATAAATAAATACACCAAAATCAAAATCAAAAATTTTGACACAAAGAAGTAGAACCCCAACTTAAACATATGATATGAACTATAGCAGAAATAATCTTAAATGCTTACAGAGTGTTGTGCTACGTCTGGCTAACAACTTCAGTCCCAGTGAACATTTATAATCTTAGCTGATTTGTGGACTCTGCTTTGCAATAGTTGTATCAGTAATAAACGCTTACTTATACAGCTAAACCACCATTTATTGGTGGTAAATATCTATCTATTCCTGTAGTAAAAATCTTGTTTTAAAAAATCACATGTCCTTTTGTGCATTCTCGAGAAAACCACCTCATATGCTACAGTCTATATTTTTCGAATTTACGAATTTTTAATTTTTGGTCACCTTTGTATTACCTAGTATTTTAAAGTTTTCTGACATGACTGTTATAATTAATACAGCCTAGAAATACATTAATTATTTTATATACTAATTTACAAAGAATGTAATGTCCTTTAGGCATTTAATTTTGACAAACAATTGAGGTGAAAAACCTACACCGCAACGAAAATTTAATCATAGTTTATTATATCTAGAAAAAAAAGTCTCCTTGGAAAAAAGAAAAATATTTCTTATAAATTCTTGTTACAGAAATTTGAAGAAGCAAGGATTGTTTGTGAAAAGAAAATCCTTGGCCACTATATGTTTAAGACGGTTCAAATAATGGACATAAATTAATAACGTCGCATCCAGCTAATAGCTTTTTAAAAGATCCAAACAACTAATTATTGTTCATATCGTACTTAAATTGAGGGTTGAATTAGGTAAAGAAGAAATGCAATGACCCCGCTTGCTCAACCTATACGGTGACACTTCGTAAAGGAAAGTTTTTCAGGCTGTTTCAATGGAAGGGGTTAAATTTTAACTTTGTCGCTTCTAGTTAATGGCATTTTAAAGTAGTTAAGAAACTATTATTGTTCATGTCTGTTTAAATTGAATGTAATATTTAAATAAAAAAGAAAACTGCCCAATTAAACTGAGGGCATTGAGCTCACTGGCTTTTTACACTAATTGTATATTATACTCTTGCCCCTCGAAAAATAACGAAATCGACAATATATTAAGGGGCGATCATCCCCCCATTCCCTCTTTATACTTAACCAATGAATCCCCAAAACTAATCAGAGAAGCGTCTTATTACAATGAATATATATACAAAATTTAAAGAAAATCCGATAATTCTGCATGAAAAACCCATATAGTATCTAAATGAAGGGGGGGGGGGTGTTAGGCCCCCGTTCCCTCTTTATACTGAACCAATGAATCCCTAAAACTAATCAGGGAAGCGCCTTATCACTATGAACCTATTAACAAAATTTAAAGAAAATCGGATAATTCTGCAGGAAAAACCCATATATCTAAATTAAGGGGGTTTAATACCCCGTTCCCCCTTTATACTTAACCAATGAACCCCCAAAACTAATCAGGGAAGCGCCTTATCACAATGAACCTATAAACAAAACTTGAAGCAAAACGGTTATTTCTATATTAAGAGTTATCGCGTTACGTACATACATACGTACAGACATACAGAACAGGCAGGCACATTAGCTCTCAGGCTTTGATAGCCTGTGAGCTAAAAACTTATATGTTGTAGCCATAAAAAAATTTCTTCTATTTAAATCAACTCGTTTCCAACCAGAATGAAACGACAATCTATTCGTTATTGTGATATAATCATCGCGGAAATCATGAAAAACATAGCATAGAAGCGACACCTGTTGGGCGTTATATGCCCAAACCCAATAAGGATCCATTTATTTCAAGGTCTAACTCAATATGAAGTTTGGTGAAATTCTGTGCATTAGTTTTTGAGATATAGGTATTGCAGAAATCATGAAAAAACAGCATAGCAGCGCCATCTGCTGGGAGAATTAAACCAAAACACAATCAGCACAAATTTATGTCAAGGTCTAACTGAATCTAAAGTTTAATTAAATTCCGTGCATTAGTTCATGAAACAGAGCGCCCACAAAATTTCTGTCACATACAGACAGACGGACTCAGATACAGACAATTTCTAAAAACAGTCAAATCATGTTTAGGACCTTCTAAAACGTATAAAACGGTCGAAAACCGGAAGTCAAAGTTTTTTACAAATCCAAGACTTTTTTAAAGATAGCAGAAAGAAAAAAATAAATTTAAGGAGTACTTAAAAATTACTTATTTTCTGAGAGCTGCAATATTTCTAAAAGTTTTGGTCATTGTATGTATACGGCAAACTCCCGTTAGTGCAGAATTCCAAGGGAGCCCACGTTTCGGCAAATGAAATCCACATTAAACAATGTAAGCATTTTAATGGTGTAAAATATTTCCTTGCGTTGAATAAATTGAATTGACAGAAATTAAATACCTTATTAAATGTATGCCAAAAGAAACAACTTCCTTTTTCTTTAATTTAGTAATTTTAGTAACAAAAGGAAGTTGATGGCAATTAGCTAATTCAAAAGAATAAATTATTCAGGACAAACAAAATTGTACTTTATGTGTAATTTTACTTTATTTGAGGTGATTTCTAACATTTCTTTACGATAGTTGAACAAATGATTTTTTTACATCATCATTTTTCAGTTTTGAGATACACCCGAAACTTATGTCTGTTACATCACATTTTGATTGGTACTATACAGAAGGTCGTTCGCACTTTATGGGAATGATTTTCACAATTAATTTCTGAACACATATGCCATATTTGTTGCGACAATTTTATTCTACTGTATAGCCCCGACTCTTGATTATGACTTTGGATCAAAATTTCCATCATTTTTCTCTCAGTACAATCATATCAATTTTCTCCCACACCTATTTTAGATAGTTTTGTAGGAAAATTAAATTAATTGAAACTTTCAGGTATTACTGCGGCAATAATTAAATCATCTTAGACAGACATAAAATATATTTTACACTTAACTAAACTTAGGGTAATGACATAAAAAAATACAGGAAGATAAAATATTATCATAGATATTATGTCGAATTAAAACCCTTGACAAATGAAGTAAGAAAAATTCATTCTAGTCAATTCTTGTTGCAGAAATACGAAGGAATGGTGAGTATTTACGAAAGAACAACTACACAGCCTTGGCAACTCTGCAACTAAAAGTGTTTGAGGCACTTTTAAAGAATGAATTTTAATTAACCCTGTCGCACCTACAATTAATCGCTTTTTAGAAGCGACCAAGCAACTAATTATTGTTGATGTCGTATTTAAATTAAATGCAAAATTTGAAAGAAAAAATGTGACGAGCATATAATATCTCTTTTCCTCTATGGATTCAAGTGGGATTTAGAATTCAAAGGACAGCAAGTTCTGATGGATAGAATTATTATTTCAAATCATCCTACATAGACGTTAAAAGTAGTTTTACATATCCATTATGTTGTTGTTTTGGTTAATTTGTTTGTTTATTTAATTTTATAGCCATACTCAACCATTTTAGGTGCGTTCGTAATTATATAAATGCGTTGCACCTGTAGTCGTCGTCTGGTCCATCCGTCTATTTGTCTGTCAGTCCGTCCATCTGTCTGTCTGTCCGTCTGTCCGCATATAGCAGAGCAAAAACTACCCAACCAAATGATTTTAAATTTAATACATATAATGTTTGCGGAATTTTGTCGAGTCATTTCAAATTTTATGAAAATCGAATCAAAATTTAAAAATATATTAATAATAATATTTATTGATTAATTTAATTTTTTTTTAAAAAATTGGTACTTCTTTGTTATACAGCTTCCGAGGATTAATTGTCAAGCGACCGAGATGTATCATTCTATTAATTCCTATCATACGTACTTAAGTCAATGATATCACATGATAGGAAATGATACTAGGTTGCCATGGTAATTATGCCCTATTTAAAATGGAGTCAAATCATTTCCGTATTACTGAATTTAAAAACAGAATTTGTATACTAAAATTGTTTCATTATAGCAATCCTATAATCTACCGACAGTTTTTGGATAGATCTTTCCAGAGAAATAGGTATTAAATGGAAAAAAAAAGTCTAAATATGGATTTCAAGTTCTGAAATCTTCAATGCTAGGCTTAAGTTTCCCATTGGGATTTTCAGTAAATGTCAACAAATGATAAAATGTTGGCAACTTAAAATGTACTTATTTTATTACGGAAATTAATCATATCATAATAACAGTCGACATAATTCATTTCACTGAAACTAGTTATAGTATGAACGCACCTCATTTGTCACGTTTGACGTACAATTTCCAACTTGTTTTTTTTATCGCGGGTCGCAAGACACTTATAAAATGCTAAAAAAAAAGAGTAAATGAAATAGTAAGATAACATAAGAGTATAATATAGTAGTATAACAACATTGTTATCAGTAGAGTTGAACGTTTGTCGCGAAAGAACCAAAAATTTTTAAGACCACTATTTACAAACAATAAATTTTGTGTAATAAAGCAAAAGTGTTCCAGTAAATTAGTGTGTACTGAATATAATCCGAATATGCTCCGGTATAAAGAAAGTGTTCTGAAAGTGTACCGAAAGGTTTTGTGCTCAGGATATCTGTTAAATCTGAACTACACATTTGAGACGAACACATTTGAGAACGGATTGGGAGCACATTTGGGCACACGTGTGAAATCATCTCTTTCAAAAAGTGTGCTTAGAAAGTGTGCTAAACAAAAGATGTGTTCTCAGAAGTATTCTAAAAACTCTTCCTAAAAGTGCGCTTCAAAATGTTCTAAAAAAAGGTAACAAAATGAGTGTATAAAAATTTCCAGTGCACAAACGTGTTGCCATTTTAGAAACAACTTTCAAGTAATAATCGAACTAGATTTGTAGAATATACCAGAAGATGAAATGTACATTTATATTAATGGTTGCATATAAGCCTTGAACTTCCTTTGAAGTCAAAATAACTTACAAAGTCAAAAGCTAAAAGTAATATAAATCATGCCCAAAAGCAAGTTTCAAATGGTATTTTAAAAAGCTTCTAATGAGTATTGATATCGCAGATAATTTCAATGAAGGTATACAGAAAACATAATACGTTGCAGAAAATCCTTGAACTCTTTGAACGGCGAAATAACATAAAAAGTTTCAGGCTAGAAATCAAATAAATGATGCCTAACAGCGTTTTATTATAGTATTTTAAAATACGTCTAATGAATATTGATAACTTATCATTTCTGTGGGGATTTTAAAAAACAAACAAATCAAGAGTTTAGTAGTTTATAGGCAAGCAAAACAGATAAAAATCTGTTATTGTAGATAAATTCATATATTTAAAGACTCTTTTCCTGATAGATATTCATGTAAATCTGTATTAAAAGCTTGTTAATCATATTCTTCCAGACTGATAAATGATATTTTCTGAATGACACTATTTTCTGTTTAATATTCTGTGAAATGTCTGTTATTTTCTGTGAAATATTTCAATTATAAGGAAAAATGTATTAATTTTTTATGTAACTTAATGACTGTAAAATACAGATATAGATGCTTAAGGGATAAAAACAGAACATAAAAAGGCTAATATATATATATATATATTAGTTTAGCCGCCCGGCGTTGCCCGTGACAACAACATTAAATGTACCTGAAATCAGCGTTGAATGATTTTTTTTATTTTTAAACAAAACTAATGTTGGGGGCCCCACTGACATCATACACTTAGACATCATACATTGGACATGCCATGCACACTCTCATATGCTACTGTAAGCAAACCTGAAATTTCTCTGAAAATGTTAATGAAAATCCAAATGACATTATTTTTTCCTTTACCCTTTTATCCAGGCTTAGGACTGGCTAACAGAAAGGCCAGTGCGTTTAGAAGCAAAGATTTATTTTATGTTTTAGCCATAAACCAAAAGTCTTTCTTTTAGGTGGGTTAAAAAAATTTGCCTGCGCTAGCTACAGGCATTGTTCCTTTGGAACTTTTTATCTTTAGATAAACAATAAAATTCAATAAATACACATTATATAAAATTCAATAAAACACAATCTATCTTAGCAGACCCTCCCGGCGTCGCCCAGGCCAGTTAAAAAGTAAAGAAAATTGTGACCAGTTAAAACTTCTTGCATGTAGTATTTAGAAAACATGTCAATTTATAATTTTCTCAAAAAAAAAAAAAAAAAAAGAAAAGAAAGAAAAAAGAAATACAGAAATAAATGAAATGTTATCATTTCCCACTGCAAAAAATGAAATTTAAATTTATATTCAGAAAACATGGCATTTATAACTTTTTATTCCGCTATCGTACTTCTTTCCGCAAGCGATATCGCATCTGCGAATGTACAATGAATGTCGCCCTATACAATGAATTAGAAGTCGCCATGTTTAAATAAAAGGCAGCACAATCTCTCTTACCGAAATGCTACTTAGGAGAGATGGCGCATTGTTCCCATTAGTTTCCATGCTAGGTGAGATTACGCCGCTTATTTTTAAATTCGCATAAATTGCAAATTATATGTAAAACATGTGAATGAATCAATTTTGAAATAATTTTTGAAAAACACATACTTATCGAAACTAAATTTGGCAATAGATTAATTTGCTAAAAAATGCTGGGCAATGAGGATGAGTGCACTGAATGTCTGGAACTGTACCAGGAGAACTTTGACCACTGACTGGATTCAAGTTATTACTCGTGGCAGGTGGTTGCGCGAAAGCTGCACCATTTACAAGAATAAGTCTATCGATTGTGGACGACGACAACTTTGGTCTGCAAACAAGAAAACTTTGAAACTGCGAAATGAAAATGGACTAACTTTAAGTTAAGCGTGTTATCAAATAACTCAATGTTGTTTTGTAATCTTATCTGGGCTTGTTTTTTCTGATTCTTTAATTTTTTTTTTCTTTAATTAAAATTCTTTAATTGTTCTTAAATTTTTTCCATTTTCCTGATTTTTTAATTATTAGGTTGAAATATTTACTCCTAATACAATAATATTTATTCACAAAAACCTTACAACAATGTCATTTAAGTGTAATTATTATTGTTAATAATTTAATTCTAGTTATTATTAACTAGCTGGGCTTCGCCCGTCTAGACGGTCGTCTCCGAGGCCCTCAGAAAAAATATAAACGCAAGGGATTTCGTTCGAATTACTCTAAATATCAGCAACAATACAAACTCGACGTTTCAACGTATCTTTAAAAAAAACTAAGGCGTAACCTTATCGCGTCATTTGATGAGAATCTAAGTTAATATAAAAAAGCACTTTTAAACTGTTCAAAATAACATCTCTTAAAATCACACCTACTTTCATGAATGTTATTCCTGTTTCATGAATGTTATTCCATTCAGTTCCAACATTCAGTTCCAAAAAAAAGTTTGTTACGATTTGCTAAATTGAAAGAGCTGTAAGGACAGATTGCGCAAATTAGCTTTTTTGGTTTTATTACAACTGTTCTATTAAATTACAGCATAACAACAAAATAGCAATGGAACTGCATAAAAAACAAGCGAAGTCAAAATTATTCATGGATAGTTTAGCAAAAAATTAATACTTATATATATTTTTTATTATTCTGTTGAATTGTGCGCAGACTCTAGTTTACCTTAATAGCTAACACCTAATTCTTGAACCATTCAGTCAAAATGCTTCGGAGAAGTCTTATAAAATATAAAATAAACATTGCCCACGAATAAGTTTGCAATAATATTTTAAAACGCATCTAATGAATATTGATAACGCATGTAATTGCATTGAAAATTTACAGAAAGCGCAAGTGTTTCGCTATGTCCTTGTACTTCCATTAATGAAAAATTAAACTAGATATCAAATAAATGATGCCCAGCAGCATTTTATTAATAACATTTTAAAAACGTCTAATGAATATTGATTACCTGTTATATTTCAATGAAAATTTCAATAAAGGAAAATAAACTAAGAATATAATAGTTCATTGGCAAGTAAAAATAGGCAAAAAAAATGTCATTACAGATAAAATCTGTTGTTATAGCTAAAATTATGCATCTGAAAATTTCATTTTCTTTTTTGATAAGCAAGTAAATTATACGCGTTTTAAATCACACGTTTTAACATTTTTCAAGAGAATTAATTATTTTACATAATTTTACATAAAATATTTACATATAGTTGCATATAATTATTGAACCATTTATTCAACGAGTTTTCAAGAACTTTTTAATTAAAACAAATACAGTTTCTATAATCAGTGGCGGCTCGTGCTTATTTTAAGGGGTGGTGGGGTCAGGTTCACCATAACAAATGTGATTTTTCAAGAGTAATATTTACTGCTTAAAAAAATTATTTAACGTTATAAGGAAAAAAAATCGGATTTTTGTAGTTATAAAAATAATTATTTTCAAATAATCCTCATTATAGAGGATTTATTTATTATTATTTTTGAAGATAGTGCATTTAAAAATAATCTGGATAACTTAACCTGTCAGCACACGCGCTGGGATAAAATCTACCCCAGCTCACAACTATTACTTAAAAATGTGCGAAAATCGTTTGTGATCATTCTGTGCCTTATAGTACCTTTCAAGCTCAAAGATATCAAGATGTGGCCAAAAAGAATTTTCCTCCGGTTGGGGATTTTCCATTCTTTTGTTATAAAAATGTCACGTTTGAGGAAATTTACCTCACGCGTGTTATAACGTAATCCATAACTATAGGAAAATGTTAATGCAAATAACAATATATGTATTTTTTAAACGTTAACAACTCTTGCACATACAGTTTCTATATATCAGTTTTATATTTTTTTGTATTTTCATGGCTGAATTTGGATTGTAAAAGTTTTGTATGTAATGATATGCAGAAAAAAAATCTTAGTGCTAGATTTTATATATATATATATATATGTGTGTGTTTTGATAATGTTTCATTAATGGTTATATATATATATATATATATATATATATATATATATATATATATATATATATATATGTGTGTGTGTGTGTGTGTGTGTTTTGATAATGTTTCATTAATGGTTTTATATATATATATATATATATATATATATATGTTGCTTTAAATATAAAATAACTTCTTATTTTAAGTTAAATTATGTTCTTTATTTATTTACAGTTTATTTCAAAATATAAATTTTTGTTTATAATCAAACCGGGGGAAAATTGACACAAGAAAACCCATTGGGGTAAAATTTATCCCGCGCGTGTCGTAACGTAATGGAAAGGGGCGCTTTTTCTGACGGGTTAAATAAAATTATTAGTTTTCAGTTAAATAATTTTAACCTTACCAACTAGTAGGTGCATTGTGTACTATTAATAACCCAGGCCTTGGGAAAGATTCAATATAAAAGTCCAAAAATAATGCAATAACATGTATGCGGCTTTTATTAAGAAAGATTGCAAAAATATTGATGTCGCGGGGAGACCCCGTGACCAGAAAAACCTCTACGTCACATACTTGATTGCAAATGTACCAAGCCAAATATGGAACGTCGAACTATAATAACTCTAAAGGATAACACATTTAATATTATTTTTTAATTGCAATTTGGCAGAGAAATTTATCAATTGGCGTAATTGAAGTTTTAACTTACATCAAAGATGCCGATTGAAAGTTGGTAAAACCATGTTAACAAGCATGAGATGAGGAGCCATAAATTATACAATTATAAATACGTCGTTTTAGTAGCGGCCATGTTTAAATAAAAGGCCGCGCAATCTCTCCTACCGAAATTGGAGAGTTTGCGCATCTGCTACTTAGGAGAGATAGCGCATTGTTCCCATTAGTTTTGATGCTATGAGAGATTACGCAGCTTATTGGTAAATTTGCATAAAAAGATAAAAAATGGAAATGGTCTAATTTTAAGTTAAACGTATTTTCAAGTAACTTAATGTTATTTTGTAATCTTATCTGTACTCGCTTTTTCTGATTCTTTAATTTTTTCCCCCTTTAATTAAAATGTTTTAATCGTTTTTAAAATTATTTCCTTTTTCTGATTCTTTAATCATTAGCTTGAAATATTCACTCCTAATGCAATAATATTTGTTCACAAAAACCTTACAACAATGTCATTTAAGTGTAATTATTATTGTTAACAATTTAATTGTAGTTATTATTAGTAACAATCTCTCCTACCCATGTGCGCAATCACACCAACCCTGTAAGGACAGATTGCGCAAAATAACTTTCTTGGTTTTATTACAACTGTTCTATTAAATTACAACATAACAACAAAATAGCAATGGAAATGCATAAAAAACAAATTAAGTAAAAATTATTCATGGATAGTTTAGCAAAAAATTAATATTTAGATTTTTTATTGCTATTCTTTTGAATTGTGCGCAGACTCTCCCTAGCTTTACCTTACGACGTGCCATATAACGCAAACATATACAGCGATATGAATGCTTGGCGCCTGTGTTATCATAAAGAGAGTAAAATCATTAAGAGCGAAATAATCACTTGTGAGCATTAATGATCATTTGGTTAGATCACGTTTAGAAAAGTGCAAATAATCAAAGAATATCTCTTTATTTAATCGTTAATGGAAAGAGAAGTATGTAATTGCACTGTTAATGATTTTTAGGATGAAACAGTTATTATTATTATTATTAATATTATTTTGTTAAAAACTAAAAATTTGGTAAAAGAGATGAAGAGATTAAATATGTTTTAAAAAGGGAAAGAAGTTTTAATTAAATATACTTCTAAAATGAGGATTTAGCTTTTAAATTGGGAGATAATTAATAAAATGCGGTAATTGGTTAATTATATCATCAGAAACATCACTTTTATATATTTTTTTTAATTAATTGTCATATTAAACATACCAATCAAAATTACCATTATTAGCATGTAACTTGTTAAAAAAAAAAAAAAAAAAAAAAAAAAAAAACATTATTTGTTTGAAAAACTAAAAGGAATACAAATCAACATAATAAATCATACAGGAAAATAATTATCTAATAATTTAATAGAAAGAAATATTATTGCTGAAAAAGGCATTCGTAACAGAGGATAACCAACAAAAGTCACTTCTTTAGCTCCAGAGTTTTATTTAAAATATCATAAGGTACTATAACGGTGAAAAGCTCCGTTATTTAACAATTAATCAGAAGAAGTAAAGCAAAAATCGATACTTTTTCTACTGAAACTTGGGTTAACATAGCCTAAAAAAAGCTCAGTTATCCTTCTTTATTCTTTGCATTACGGGCAAATCGCCAAGTGCCCATTTATTTATTTTTTTTAAGTTTCTGAACTTTTAGCACACTGTAAAAAATGACCAATATTTCTTATTTTATGAAAATAATGCTATAACCACGAACGAAAATATAATACAATCTTCTTATCCGAAATTCCGAATAGCGTGTTACACCCCAGAAACGAATATATTTTCAAAATTTAAAGAATAATTTATAAAAACAAATTATTTTTAGCTGCCCGAATTTTTCAGAAACGTTTCCGAACAGTTTTATAGTGTATTAATTAGTGTCCTCAGGCTGGAATACCTGTTTTTCGAATGTTATCCATTCTCAAGTACACGTTTTCAGCCTCATAAGTTAATTTATACATGAAAGAGTAAAGAAATAATCTTAATTTTAATGTTATTGTTAACGCTGTTAATTTTGCATGTTTGTCTGTTAAACATTTTTTTTTAGCATGAAAATGTTTACTTCAGAATTGATAGCATTCGAAAAACAGGTATTCTAGGCTGAGGACACTAATTAATACACTATAAAATCCCTTCGGAAACGTTTCTGAAAAATTCGGGCAGCTAAAAATAATTTGTTTTTATAAATTATTCTTTAAATTTTGAAGATGTATTCGTTTCTGGGGATTCAAAAGACAATGTAACATGCTATTTGAAATTTCGGATAACTCAGAAGATTATATTATATTTTCGTTCGTGGTTATAGCATATTTTCATAAAATAAGAAACATTGGTCATTTTTTACAGTGCACCAATAGAACACTAAATTGTCAAATTTGATACCCTCTTGATATAAGAAGGAGTAGAATATTCAAATTAACGCGCCAAATTAGACTCTTCCAGTCTGTGTCTGGAAAGAAGTAGCGATCACTCGATGAAATGATTCCTGGCATCTGAAATAAGAACAGATACTAACAGTCGATCAACCTAGGCTGAAAAAATTTAGAGAGCATTTTCATTGCAGTATGTTTTATCAGTAAATAATTCTTTTTTAAATATTTAGATTATAAAATACACTGTAAAAAATTTCCAACCCTTTTCCGTTTCGTAAAAGATAAATTTCCTTTACGATACGGAAAACAACCGATAAAATATTTTTTCCGAATCACAACAGAAAGTTTTCCTACAGTCATAAAAATAATCTTTTTATATCGTATTAGTTTCCGAAATTAGGAAAATAGCATTGACCGGACTTACTGCGCAGTCTCGCTCTCTGCTGACGTATGAAAGGCGTGGCGTCACGTGATTGATAACAGAACAGAATCGAGATTTTCGATGAAGAAGACCTACGCCATGTTGTTAAATATTGGACAATTGTTCTACGTAGTTCTAACTTCGCAATGGTAAGTACTAAAATTTATGTGATTTTTAATATTTGGAATTTGATATGTCCATATATTTACAGTGCATGATTATCAAACCGAATAACATGTTTAAGGAGCTGCGTAGCCTGAAATAAAATGCATATTATCTTATTTCTCGCTCAGTTTATTTTTTATGAGAAAAATATCCCCAATCAAAAAAATATTTTGATGTGCCAGAAATTTCTAACTTAGATATTATCTTAATAAAAACTCAATTTTTGTAGACTGCTTTTTAAATAGTTTTTAACTTATTCTAAATTCAGGTACTTGTTTATTTGTTTAATTCTGTAAGACATCCAGTGTTGAATTCAGGAGATAGCCGGGGGAGGGGGGGGGACATTCCTCTCTCCCGGAGCATTGAAATGGCCACCCCTTCTGAAGATTTCGGATTTTATGATTTAATGGTCAAAAAGTGCAATTCCCCCCCCCCCCCTCCCTCGGAACTCTATAATATGCCCCCAGGAGCCACAGAAATCCCTCTCGGAGAAAAATGCCTGAATTCAACACTGAAGATATCAATAAATACCTATGATCTTAAAATAAATTCATGAGATTTTTCTGTGTTCGATGCCATATCAGAATCATATATTGTCTTTTTTTTCCAGGTACTACATTATTATAGAATCAATTTAACATTTTATTATTTGTAGTGTATTAAAATTCAATTAAAAAGGAATGTCCATTAAATTCTATAATGTTGATTAAAAAATTGAGAAATGTATGTCAGGGTGCTATAACGAAATTTATAATGGTATATGGTAAAATAAATTTCAGTAGTCTTTTAATATCAGACAATATTTTAGTTGTGAAAAACGTAAAGTAGAATATGCTTAATACCTTGAGGTTGATTTTACCTATATTCATGCTGTAAAAGCTTGCATACAGAAGCTTTCAACTGCCCCACCCTGTATATTCAAATTTAATTTATTAAATTTTATTTTTCTCACATTATTTTGAAAATAAAAAATGACTTTTAATCTTTTCTAATAATTTAAAATAAATAGAATAAAAAAAGCAAACAGGGAATTTTTGTCAGTAGAGGTGGGGGGGGGGGGAGGATTTATTTTTAAAATATAAAGCTTCAATTCTTCATTTAAAAATTAAAAAAAAGAAAGAAAAAGAAAACCTGTAATAGCTTTTGTTACATTTCTGTATTGTTTTAGGTAGCTTTCAATACAAGAAAGTATAAAGCTACCTATTGCAGCCGTTCGGAGGAAAGCAGTTCCGGAAAATTTCGATATATTTTCACCGATCATGACCCCCAGACCCCAAAACCACCCTCCGTCCAAATGTTGATTTATATATATAGATATATCCATATATATATATATATATATATATATATATATATATATCTGACCTATGTCATACGATAACGCCCGTAATTATGAATCGATTTTGATGAAACTAATTGTGTGTATTAAGGTCACTAATGTCTCGACCGAGTTCGTTGGCCAGCTTGGTCCGCCATCTTGTTTCAAGATGGCGGCCATTTAAAGATGTAAAATAACTTAAAATCTAAAATAAATATACAAAAAATTTAAAAATTCAAATTTATTTTTTAATTACGTGTTAGGCCTTGATACAAGGATTCCAGAGCTTTTTTTGGTTTACCTCTATCTTAAAAAATGGCTGAGATAGAGCAGTTTGAAATTCTAGGGTGGCTGACATTTTGAAACAAAACAGCACATTAACGCGATTACTCGCAAATTATTTTCTTTCATTGTTGTAATAATTTTCCCAATCATACGCATAAAACTATATATTCATATCCGTTAACGCCAAAATTGGCGACATTGGGCGACATTTGGCGAAATATCGCCAAATTTGGCGATCAAAATAAGTCTTCATAAATGAAGCCAATTTGGCTATTGCTCAATAATTTGGCGAATTTCTTATTCAAATTCAGTATTAACGAATCTTTTGTAAACGTTTCTTTGCATTTTAGCTTGCTGTTTTCGTGTAACATTAGCTAAAATTTTAAAACGAAGATATAGGAAAGCTACCTTTTCCTCCCGGTACAGGCCGGAAGGACTTTTTCATCCTAATTTATATAAAAATTATCTTGTATGTGGGTTTCTAACAAAAAAAAAAATCTAATTTGATTTTATTTCATATTTGTGCTTTCCTTTAACTAAATCTTGTCATGTATTTAAATGCACGTGTTAATACTGTGCAAATTTCAAGAAATAAAAAATGTTCAAATGAGTCATAATGTCCACATATAAATCATAAATGTTCTGAAAATTCTGCTATTTTTGGAGTTCACAGAACCCGAAATATCATTGTAATAGAATTTTTTTTTAGCTCACAGGTTATCAAAGCCAGACCCACCCCCCTCCCCCCGCTTAATTTACATAAATAGGTTTTTCATGCAGAATTATCCGATTTTAAATTTTCAAATTTTATGTATATGTTCATTCTGATAATCCGATTCCTTGATTAGGTTTGGGGGTTAAATTGCTAAGTATAAAAGGGGGAGGGGGAACGGGGGCTGATCCCCAGTTAATTTATATAAATGGGTTTTTCATGCAGAATTATCAGTTTTGTTTCAAATTTTATACATAGGTTCATTCTGATAAGGCGCTTCCCTGATCAGTTTTGGGGGTTCATTTGTTAAGTTTACATGAGGGAACTGGGGGCTAATCCCCCCCCCCTTAATTTTTAGATAATGTGTTTTTCATGCAGAAATATCCGATTTGTTTCAAATTTTGTATATAGGTTCATTCCAATATGGCGCTTCTCTGATCAGCTTTGGGGGTTCAATGGTTAAATATAAAGGGGAAACAGGGGCGAATCCCCTCCCTAAATTAAAGAAATGGGGTTTTCATGCAGAATTACACAATTTGCTTCAAATTTTGTATATAGCTTCATTGTGATAAGGCGTTTCCTTCATTAGTTTTGGGGGTTCATTGGTTAAGTATAAAGAGGGCAACGGTCATTAATCCCCCCACCCCCTTAATTTAGGTAAATGGGTTTTTCATGCAGAATTATCCGATTTGTTTCAAATATTCTATATAGGTTCATTCTGATAAGGCGCTTCCCTGATCAGTTTTGGGGGTTCATTTGTTAAGTTTACAGGAGGGAACTGGGGGCTAACC
Source organism: Maratus michaelseni (assembly GCA_963931845.1). NCBI lineage: Eukaryota > Metazoa > Arthropoda > Arachnida > Araneae > Salticidae > Maratus > Maratus michaelseni. The sequence goes on from OZ007600.1 coordinate 165,604,475, forward strand.
CCCCCCCCCTTAATTTAGATAATGTGTTTTTCATGCAGAAGTATCCGATTTGTTTCAAATTTTGTATATAGGTTCATTCCGATAAGGCGCTTCCCTGATCAGTTTTGGGGGTTCAATGGTTAAATATAAAAGAGGAACAGGGGCTAATCTCCCCCTAAATTAAATAAATGGGTTTTTCATGCAAAATTTCCCAATTTTCTTCATATTTTTTTATAGAGCTACATTATGATAAAGCGCTTCCTTTATTATTTTTGGGGGTTCATTGGTTAAGTATAAAGAGGGGAACTGTGATTATTCCTCCCCCTTAATTTAGATAAATAAGTTTTTTATGCAGAATTATCCGATTTGCTTCAAATTTTGTATATAGGTTCATTGTGATAAGGCGCTTCCCCGGATCAGTTTTGGGGGTTCAATGGTTAAATATAAAGGGGAACAGGGGCTAATCCCCCCCCCCTCTCTAAAATAAAGAAATGGTTTTTTCATGCAAAATTACCCAATTTGCTTCGTATTTTGTACATAAGTTTATTGTGATAAGTCGCTTCCCTGATTAGTTTTGGGAGTTCAATGGTAAAGTATAAACGAGGGGAACGGGGGCCAATCCTACCCTTAATTTAGATAAATGGGTTTTTCATGCAGCATTATCTAACTTGCTTCAAATTTTGTATGTAGGTACATTGGTGAAGTATAAAGGGGAGAACAGGGACTAATTCCCCCCCCCTCTCTCAATTGAGAAAAATGATTTTTTAAAGCAGAATTATCCAATTGTTTCAATTTTTTTTATAAAAGGTTCATTCTGATAAGGTGCTTCCTTGATTAGTTTTGGGGGTTCAATGGTAAAGTATAAAGGGAGCAAAATGGGACTAATCCCCCCTTAATTTATGTAATGGGTTTTTCATGCAGAATTATCCGATTTGCTTAAAATTTTGTATTAGGTTGTTTCTGATAAGGCGCTTCCCTGATCAGTTTTGGGGGTTCAATGGTTAAATATAAAGGGGGAACAGGGGCTAGTCCCCCTAAATTAAATAAGTGGGTTTTACATGCAAAATTACCCAATTTGCTTCATATTTTGTACATAAGTTCATTGTGATAAGTCGTTTCCCTGATTAGTTTTGGGAGTTCAATGGTAAAGTATAAAGAGAGGAACGGTGATTAATCCCCCCCCCCTTAATTTACATAAATGGGTTTTTCATGCAGAATTATCAGATTTGCTTAAAATTTTGTATATAGATTGTTTCTGATAAGACGCTTCCCTGATCAGTTTTGGGGGTTCAATGGTTAAATATATAGGCGGGACAAGGGCTAATCCCCTTAAATTAAATAAATGGGTTTTTCATGCAAAATTACCCAATTTCCTTTAAATTTTGTATATAACACATGGGCTGATAAGTTCCCGGTCTGGCACACAGATGGCGTTGCAATTGCCGAATCGATGCTTTTTTTTAGTAAATACTAACCTTTAAAAGGTAGCAGAAAAGATGTCATGATGATTCGCCGTGTGGATAAAACGTTAGAGTGGTTTTATTTCAACAACTTTGTTGATAAACAAAAAAAAATGCATAAACAAGAATTTCAAGAATTGTATTTTGATGGGAAAAAACACTGTTCAAACAAAAGCTTGACTTGATAAGCATTATCCGGACGCTGCACCAGGTAAATCAAACATTATTGACTGGTTTGCTGAATTTAAACGTGGTCGTACGGACACCAGTGATGCACCAAGCAAAAGAGGTGGTTACTCCGGAAAACATAAAAATAGTCCAAAAAATCGTTTTGGGGAACCATAAAGTGAAGTTGCAGGCGATAGCTCAGACTCTGAAGATATCCAAGAAACGTGTAGGTTTTATTTTGAATGAGCATTTGTCTATGAAAAAGCTGTTGTCAAAGTGGCTGCCGCGCGTGTTGACTTTTGACCAAAAACAACAATGAGTCAATGATTTAGAACACTGTTTGGAGCTTTTTCGTTATAAAATTGTTATTTATTATTAAACTATTATTATTATTTATTTATTAAATTATTATTATTATTTATTTATTTATTAAATTATTATTATTATTTATTTATTTATTAAATTATTATTATTTATTATTAAAGTTATGTTATTTATTAAAGTTATAAAGTCATAAAGTTTTGTTTAAAAGTTGTGTTTTCTTTATTAGACCGGGAACTTATCAGCCCATGTGTTAGCTTCATTGTGATAAGGCGCTTCCTTCATTAGTTTTGGTTGTTCATTGGTTAAGTATAAAGAGGGGGACGGTGATTAATCCCCCCCTTACTTTAGATAAATGACTTTTTTATTCAGAATTATCAGATTTGTTTCAATTTTTATATATAGGTTCATTGTGATAACGCGCTTCCCCGGATCAGTTTTGGGGGTTCATTGGTTAAATATAAAGGGGGGAACGTGGTCCAATCCCCCGTTGATTTTTCATGCTGAATTATACAATTTGCTTCAAATTTTGCATATAGGTTCATTGTGATAAGGCGCTTCCCTGATTAGTTTTGGGGGTCCAATTGCTAAGTATAAAAGGGGTGGAACGGGGGCTGATCCCCCCTTTAATTTAGATAAATATGTTTTTCATGCAGAATTATCCAATTTGCTTCAAATTTTGAATATAGGTTCATTCTGATAAGGCGCTTCCCTGATTAGTTTTGGGGGTTCATTGGTTAAGTATGAAGGGGGAATGGGGCTAATCCCCCCTAACTTAGATAAATGGTTTTTCATGCAGAATTATTGGAATTTTCTTCAGATATTGTATGAGGTTCATTGTGATAAGGCTCTTTCCTGATTAGTTTTGAGGGTTCATCGGTTAAGTATAAAGGGGGGGAACTGGAGGCTAATCCCCCCCCTCCTTAATTTAGATAAATGGGTTTTTCATGCAGAATTATCCGATTTGCTTCAAATTTGGTATATAAGTTCATTCTGATTAGGCGCTTCCCTGATTAGCTTTGGGGGTTATTTGGTTAAGTATAAAAGGGGGGAAAAGGGGTTAATGCTCCCCCTAATTTAGATAAATGGGTTTTTCGTGCCGAATTATCCGATTTTCTTCAAATTTGGTATATATTTTCATTGTGATAAGGCACTTCCCTGATTAATTTTGGGGGTTTATTGGTTAAGAATAAAGGGTGGAACGAGGGGCTAATCCACCTTAAGTTAGATAAATGGGTTTTTTATGCAAAATTATCTAGTTTGCTTCAAATTTTGTATATTGATTCATTGTGATAAGACGTTTCCCGCATTAGTTTTGGGGGTTCATTTGTTAAGCATAAAGGAGGGAATGGTAACCTATGGAAATTTTAAAGAGGTGATAAATTCCTTTATACAATTATCAAAATATAGCTTTCACCAGCAGGAAACAGATGTCCAATACTGGTATTGTACATTTTTTAAAATTTCTTTAATTTTTAAGAATTTTTTTAAAAAGTATTTTTATTTTAATTTATATTTAAAAAAAATATATATATTAACTGACAACTGGACTTCCACTGTAAGTGAGTGCTTATATATTCCATATTTTTGCTTTTTTAATTTCTAAAGAGTTTATAAGTATTATTCACAAGTCCTTATTTTATTTCTTCAAAATATAACGCAGGTTTTAAGTTATCAAATTGGCTTTTGATAAGTTTATTTAGCTGATTCGCCAGATTGGTGTTATAACTTTTACTTCAATATAATCTTTTGTTAAAATTTTGTATGCAAGTACATGATTTTGGAAAGAATTTTTTTTAATTACTTTTTTTACAGCAATTGGTAAATTTTGGTATCTTTTGAAATCTAAGCATAGTTTCATTGCCAATTTCTTCAACGTTATCTAATCAGTTATAATACAGAAAGTTCAGAAATCTTAAAATATTTAGATCAATATAATTGAAATTATATTTCAGCACTATAATCTCAATTTAAATTAAATAATTGCTAAATAACACTTGTATAGTCTAACAATTTTTAATCAGAGTTCATTGATTTAAATCAACTTGATTTCAATCCTGATTTAAATCAACTGATTTATTTAAATACACTTTTTTTTTCAAATTTAGGTTAAGATATTTCATTATAAATATTATTTTTGACAACAATACATTGTAAATTTAAGGACTGGGAGAGACAGAACTCAAAATCCTTGCTTTTTGAATTTTATTTAAATCAAATATCACACTTAAAAATAAAAATTCTATTTTAAAAATAGAGAATCTCAGCTGAGAAATGTTAAAAGATTAAAGCATAAATTTATTTGTTAAAAAAATATGTACAAATCTTATGTGAATTTTTTAATACAAAAACATGGAGAGTTTCTGTGAGGATTTGTAAAACGTTAGAATAAATAAATATAGGTCAATCAAAAGTATATTTATTGTTATTTATGTTGATATCTCATGACTTCATTGTGAACATGTAAATAACAAATGGTTTGATATTCCAATGTACTTTATTTATGGAAAGATTCGGAAAATAAAGATTACATGGTTAGTAATACTCTGAAATGTTTTTATATATTTTTTAATATAATTTTAATTTTAATTACTTATAAATGTAAACTAATAAACAACTAAAGTTTTAAAATCTTTAAAAAAAATCAAACACCTGATATAAAAGTTTCTTTTATTTTAAATTTAAAAAAAATCAAACTTTAATTCATTGCAAACTCTGTAATCGCTTATAAAGAACTCATAAAGCTGGAAAATTGGTATTTCTTTTCAAACATTTTAATAACAAAGAATAATTTTTTTTCAGATCCATTGAAATTTATACCCAGATAATCATAAGTATTTTTAATATATGCTCCAACTTCATTAAATGAATAGTGTATGTATTCTGTATTCCAGAGTAGTGTATATAATCTGGAATAGGTATGTTTAAAGGAATACTGTATATAATCCAGATCTAGAGTAGGATGTTTAAAATTTCATTTTTTTTTTCTGAATAAAATTCTTACATTATCTTTTATATTTTAAGATTTTTAATCGAGATATTTGGTCAAAACAAAAAGATTTAGCTTTTAGTAATGAAGAGTTTATATGCTTTTTATTTTATCAAAGGGGTAATTTAAGGTGGTATATATTTTATACAGAATAGGTCAATAAAAAGTATATTGTTAAATTGCAGTTAGTGTAAATAAGTGATATATAACACAAGACAATTTGTTTAATTTATTTCATGTTTTCAAAAGTAAAAGAGAATTCACATTTTCAAATTATATCATTTTCTGTTGCTCCATTTTTTAACTATATTTTTAACTGTTTATATGATTAAAATATTTCAAATTAAACAAGTGAATGAGTTTCTCTATATATTTTTAAATTCAAATAAATTTAAATGAGCTTTTCTAATTATTAATTTTAATGATTTAGTAAAGGTTATTTTACTTTAAAACGCGTAATTTTAAAATTGTATTTTGAATTTAAAAAAAATAGCTGATTTAAATTTTAACAAAAAATGATTTTCATTTACTGAGCCTTTTTGTTATGTAATTTTCAGTTGAGCTTCAAGTTCAAAGTCTTGTACATTTTCAAATTGTATGGCTTCTGAAAATTGTTTATCATCAACGTATTTATTAGGGTTAGCTGAATTCTGTATATTCTTATAATTTACATGACTTCAAAAGTTTTTAGATTTACTTTATTATTATTATTATTTTATGGCGTTTTAGACAGGAGAAAAAAATTACCTTCCACATAAAAAATAAAAAATTAAAGTTTCAATGCTGCTCTATATAAATTTTCAAAATTTATAAAATAGTTTCTGGATTTTTTTTTTTTTTTGTGTGTGTGTAATAGCAGAAAAGCACCCAAATTGGGTTATAATAGTTAGGTGCAGCAATGTTCCTAATTGGGAAGTGTTTCTGTGACAAGTGTTTTGATTTCCTTTTATCTCAATTAATTATTATTAAGAACTTTTTTGTATACATACATACATTTTAAGTATTTTGTTATCATAAAATGCATTACATGTAATGCATTTTATGATAACAAATACTTAAAATGTGTGTATGTATTCAAAAAAGTTCTTAATAATATTTAATTGAGATAAAAGGATATCAAAACAGTGTCCAAAAGCAATATTTTCATCTGTTAATGTTCCTACTCTTTAAAACAAAAGTTTCTTTACAATGCAGAAAATTTTCCGATCATAATGAAAAAAAATTCCGTAAAGCAAAGAAAAAGTTTCTATTCTACACAGGAATTTTTAATTTTTTCATGATTAGTTTACTGACTGATTCGGAAAAGTTTCCTTTTTAAAACGGAATACTTTCTGTCTATTCTACCGTTCTACCACGACATTTCTTAGTGTGAATGGAAAGTTTTCCTTTTTAAAACGGAATACTTTCTGTCTATTCTACCGTTCTACCAAAACGTTTCTTTATGTGAATGGAAAGATTTCCGTAAGACCCAGGAATTTATTCTGTGTCTAAAGATTAGTTTCTGAATCAAACAGGAAAAGTTTCCTGACGGAAAGAAAAAACTTTCGTTTTTTTTCGTTTTTTTTCCGTGTTGGTTCGGAAAAGTTTCCTGTACTATACGGGCAACTGGAAATCCTATTCCTACCGGAAACTTTTCCGAATTTTTTTTTACAGTGTACGTTTTGATTATTATTTTATAAACGAAAAATACTGGTAGGGCGTATCCAAGTGGTCCTAATTAGGAGACCGCTTCTGGTAATAATATTTAAAAATTACACTTTTTGAAAAAATACAAATGTTTCTTAATCTGAGAAAATATAATATATCCACGAACAAAAATAAACAATAACCTCTCCCGAGTTACCCACGATTTTAAAACGCGTTCGTTATTTTTAAAACCTAAGAGACCAATATATTTCCGAGATTTAAAGAATCATTTATAATAACAAAATTTCTTTTGCTGCCACTTATTTTCGGAAGTGTTTCCGAATAGTTTTTATAGTGTATTTTTTCTCAACCCGAAATACAGGTTTTTCGGATGTGATCCGTTCTCAAGTAAAGATATTCATTTTCAACAAACATGTTTTAAAGACAAACATGATAAATTAACAGCATTAACATTAACAATAAAATTAATATTATTTTGTTACTCTATCTATTTTGTTACTCATGTATAAAATCAATTATGCTGCTGAAAATGCTTAATTGAATGTTTAATACCATCCTAAAATCAATATTCCGGTTTGAGAAAATTTATTAAAACACTATAAAAAGTACTCAGAAATCAGTAGCAGCAAATTGTTTTTACAAATACTTCTGTAAATCTCGAAAATATATTTGTGTTTGAGGTTTCTAAAAATAAGGAACGCTTTTTAAAATCATAACAAACTCAGAAGAGGTTATTGTATATTTTCGTTCGCGGTTATGTTATAATTTGCTAGATTAAGAAATATTTGCATTTTTTTTTTACAATTTATCTAAAATTATCAATAAGGTGCATATATAGTTTCACTGAAACTTTACAGGAACCATAAGTAATTTTACAAAGTCCTTGAACTTCCATAACTGAAACGTTATACTGAAAGAGATTAAGACTAAGAAATCAAATAATTGATACCTAACAACATTTTATTAATGATGTTTTAAAATGTACCTAATGAATATTCATAATCTGTATTAATTCAATGAAGACTTCGAAAAAACAAACTAAATAAGAACATAATAGTTTGCTAACAAGCAATGTATAAATAAAAGAAATGTCATTATAGATAAGAATCTGTCATTGTACATACAAATCAAACATGTAAAAAGTTCATTTCCTTATTTGATAGACATGTAAATAAATCTATATCGCAAAGGTTATTGATCATATAGCTTCGAGGAAGACAAACGACACTTAAATATCTTCTTAATATAAAAAAGTTTGGAATTTTGCTTTTAGACTTCCCGTAAAAAGATCCTTGATTGAAAGTTTTTTACATTGATAGAAGATTTGGGTTTGTATTTCTTCTAGAAGCAAAAATAAATCTTGTTCTCGTCAGAGGACAATAAAAACCATAAGTAGTTTTGCATTTCTTGTAAGAAATACAAAACTTTATGCAGTAAATATTGTATCTTATTAAAATTCTTACAAATTCATTTCCTTATTTGATAGACATATGTAATGTCTACATCACAAAATTCATATATCTCATACCGTTCATAAAGACTGTATTGCATCGAGGAAGACAAACGACACTTAAATATTACCAGCTGTTAAAAGAAACAGAAACAGTTTGGTATTATGCTTTTAGGCTTCCTGCAAGAAAGAACGTTTCATTGAAAAACTTTTTCCATTAATAAAATTTTTAGGTTTATAGTCCTTTTTCAGTCAAAATAAATCTTGTTCTCGTCAGAGGACAATAAAAATCATAAACAGTTTCGCATTTCTTGCAAGAAATATAAAACTTTTTGCAATAAATATTGTATCTTATTAAAATTCTTAAAAATTAATTTCTTTATTTGATTGACATATGTAATGCCTACATTGCAAAAGTCATATATCTCAAATCGCTCATAAAGATTGCATTGCTTCGAGGAAGACAAACGACATTTAAATAACACCAGCTGTTAAAAGAAACAGTTTGGAATTATGCTTTTAGGCTTCCTGCAAGAAAGCACTTTTGGTTGGAAAACTTTTTGAATTAATAAAAGTTTTATGTTTACAATCCTTCTTCAGTCAAAAATAAATCTTGTTCTCGTCAGAGGACAATAAAAATCATAATTTCGCATTTCTTGTAAGAAATACAAAACTTTATGCAGTAAATATTGTATCTTATTAAAATTCTCACAAATTCGTTTCCTTGTTTGATAGACATATGTGATATCTACATTGCAAAATTCATATATCTCATATCGCTCATGAAGATTTTTTTGCTTTGAGGAAGACAAACGACACTTAAATAACACCAGCTGTTTAAAAAAAAACAGTTTGGAATTATGTTTTAGGCTTCCTGTAAAAAAGAACTTTTAATTGAAAAACTTTTTGCATTAATTAAAGTTTTAGTTTTACAGTCCTTCTTCAGTCAAAAATAAATCTTGTTCTCATCAGAGGACAATAAAAACCATAAATAATTTCGCATTTCTTGTAAAAAATACAACACTTTATGCAGTAAATATTGTATCTTATTAAAATTCTTACAAATCCATTTCCTTATTTGATAGACAAATATAATATATGCATTGCAAAAGTCATATATCTCATATCGCTCATAAAGATTGTATTCCTTCGAGGAAGACAAACGACACTTCAATAACACCAGCTGTTAAAAGTTACAGTTTAGAATTATGCTTTTAGGCTTCCTGCTAGAAAGAACTTTTGATTGAAAAACTTTTTGCATTAATAAAAGTTTTAGGTTTACAGTCCTTCTTCAGTCCAGTGAAAAATCCTTGTTGTTGTCTTCAAGGTATCAAGGGGCAGTAAAAAATCCTAAATAATTTTGAAGTTTTTTTTTAAATAAATAAAATCTTAATGCAATAAATCTTGTAGGATTTTTAAAAGTTTAAAAGATTCATTTCGTTTGATAAACATGTAAATCTACATCGCAAAGGCAGTGTTGAATTCAAGGTATGCCCCGGGAGGGAGGGGGGGATTCCACCGCCTCAGCATTGAAATGTCATCCCGGAAGATCGGGGATTTTAGGCTTTTTAGAGTGAAAAAATGCAATTTCCCCCCCTGGAGCCAAAGAAATCCCTCCAGGAGAAAAGTATCTGAATTAAACACTGCGCAAAGATTTGACCATATTGCTTCGAGGAAGACAATAAACACTTAAATGTCCTCAGACCTTAAAAGCAAAAGCTTGGAATTTTTCTTTTAGACTTCCCGTAAGAAAGATCTTTTGATTGATTTTTTTTTCATTAATAATTGCTTGGGATTTATAGTTCTACTTCAGTCAAAAATCATTGTTGATATCGGTACAAGGCAGTAAAAAAAATCATATGTAATATTGAAGTTGTTTTACATAAATAAAATCTTGATACAATAAATATTGTAGAATTTTTAAAACTTTTAAAAGATCTATTTCCTTGTTTGATAGGCTACATCGCAAAGGTTTGACCGCATTGCTTCGAGGAAGACAATAAACACTTTAATGTCCACAGCTCATAAAAGAAAAAGTTTGGAATTTCGCTTTTAGGCATCCCGTAAGAAAGATCTTTTGATCAAAAAACTTGCATTAATAAACGTTTCAGATTTATAGTTCTTCTTCAGTTAAAAATCACTGTTCTTGTATGCCAGGGCAGAAAAAGCATCATAATTTCCTTTTATTATTACTTTTTAAATAAGTAAAATCTTAATGCAATAAATCTTTTAGATTTTTAAAAAAATTAAGGGATGTATTTCCTTGTTTGTTAGACATGTAAATGTACATTGCAAAGGTTTGACCATATTGCTCTAGGAAGACAATAAACTCTAAAATACTCACAGATCTTAAAAGAAAAAGTTTGGAATTTTGCTCTCAGGTATCCCGTAAGAAAGATCTTTTGATTGAAAACTTTTTTGCATTAATAAAAGTTTCAGATTTATAGTTCTTCTTCAGTCAAAAATATTTGTTGTTGTCCGCACAGGGCTTTAAGAAAATCATAAATAATTTTGAAGTTTATTTTTAAATAAATAAAATCGTACCACAATAAATCTTGAAGAATTTTTAAAAGTTCATTTCTTTTTTAATTTTTTAAAAAAATTCATTTTCTTTTTTGGTAGACATGTAAATCTGTATCGCAAAGATCCGACCATGTTGCTTTGAGGAAGACAATAAACACTTAGATGTACCCAGTTCTTAAAAGAAAAAGTTTGGAATTTCGCTTTAGACTGCCCGTAAAAAATTATTGAATGAAAGATCTCAAATTCCCTTTGCTAATGATAACTTATGCTGTGATGCATTCGTATTTTGAAATATCTCCTCAAGAAGTTAACATTTTAACTTCTTTTTCCTGTGTATTATTTTTAAAGAATGTCTCTTTTGTTTTCAGTTGTCAAAATATTTCTGAAATATATACTTAATGTATAATTTTTTGAGTTAAAATCTTAACGAAACGGAGTAAGATTTTAACACTTCACATAAAATAAAGCATATATTTAAAAAATATTTTGACGATTAAAAACAAAGAGACATCCTTCAAGAAAAGGACACAGAAAAAAGAAGCTAAATATATCGTTCGCCCAAATGAAAGTGGCACTACAGTCAGTTTGAGAAATGGTATTAATATAAATTAGTATACAAAAGAAAGAAGTAATACAGACGTAACAGATAGTCTAGACAAAGTCACCTTGTAGATTGTCACCTTGTAGACCCTTGGTGATAACCACATGCGCTTGACCAGGTCGTAACCTGTCTTCAGTACTGCTTCTTCCACTACCAAAATCCCTACACAATCGGAATACCGATTTGCGTGACATACACTCCGTGCCATACACATTTTGCATTCGACGATAGATTTCACTAGCACACACATTTTCCGCTATTAAAAATTGCAAGATCGTGCGTTGACACCGTTTGGAGGCATCCATGATTCAAACGATGACTTTTAACGTAATCCAACGCTATCACACACGCATCTGGCGGGATTTGACAATATCGCACGCATTCCCAGCGCTCTGAACCCTCTATAGGCTCATGCGCAGTCATCTTTCTCTTCAAATGGCGGAGTTATTACAGCAATGCCACTTTCATATGGGCGACCTTTATATATTAATTTCCCAAGGAGATATTTTAAAAATACGAATGAGCTCCATGCGCATAAGTTTAACGTTAGCTAGGGGAATTTGAAATCTCACCGACCAAACAACCATAATAGATGTGTTAGTTCTTGAATCATATAAAAATCACTGGTTTTATCAACATGTACTGAAAAAAAAAAGTTAAAATACGGAAATTGCAATGCCAATTCAGGCGCTGTATTTTTACTGTACGCAAAATATCCTATAGCAAAAAATTTTGCATGAAATGCCTTAAATTATTTTTTTACTTATTTTACAAATGTTTATTGAGGGAATAGACTGCAATCATGATGATATATTAATTAGTTTTATATTGACACTGGTATAAGTTAAAAAGTTGCAAGAAATTTTACGAACTTTTCTTTGTATTAGTACTTCAAGTGCTTCTGCGATAGAAATGTTATTATAATGCGACTAGTCTATGCCCTAGAGAAGTTATTCTCTTTATTATGCAATTTGCAAAACGTGAATTCATTAATTTGATTTTGAGTTATCATGTTTTGCACAAATGTCAATTTTTCACATAATTTGGACTACTTTTTACTTTAGAAAAATTATTTCTGTGTAATTTCTAAAATGTTTATATATTTTTCAAAGTTTTAACTTAAATCTCATTAGAAAAAATTGGTAGACATGCGCTAATAAAAAAAGTTCTAGAAACTCATTACTTCTTTCTCTAACTAATCTAGAATTAAGAAAGCTAACGTACTTAAGGCATTCTCTGTGGGCAAATAACAAAGAGAAAAAATTTGTAAGAGACTTGTATCGTTAACACAATTTAAAAAGTTAAAACTACCAAAATGTTAGATTATCTACTACACTAAAAAGTTATGTCTTTTACTTTTTGCTCATAGTCATTCAGGAAGTAAATAAAACTAGAGTAGAATAATTAGCTCAAAATATAGTTTAAGTAAAGAAATCCAATTCAATTAAAGTACAAACAGAAAATTCATAAATTCTAACTAACATTTTTATAGACGTGCGTCATTTGCTGAAAATTTCAATCAATACATTTGTTCTTTAATCAACGTAAAATTAAGAAAACTAAACTCTTAAAAGATTCGTAATGAATGGATTTTGTAGAGAAAAAAAATTAATGGGTGGACATAATCCGATCGTGATGTATCAATAATAAGGAGACAAACAAATTAACGAGAGAATTGTTTCGTTGACACAATTTTAAACAATATAACGAACAAGAAATTAGATGCTATACTACATTAAAATTTTTAAATTGATCCCATTTCCTAAACTCATATTCTTTAATTCAGTAACGAAAATTACAGTAGTATAACTAACAATTTAAATAACGAATTTAAATTTAATTTCAAAGCAGGGGTATAAATTCTTAAATCCTAAGAAACATTTCTATTGAATATTTAACTGATAAGCATTTAAAATTTTGGCTGAACTGTTTTAGTGTGGCTCAGATTCATTAAGTAAAAGCTCAATAGAATTTTTATTTTTTAAAGACAAGGGCAGTTTGCAGTAACATAAACAAGTGGGTAAATGTGATCGAAGATCGCACAAAGGGTTTCGTTTAATAATTCTTTCAAAAAAATTTATCCTTTCTTTAATAAATCCAAATAAATTTCATAAAAAAACAAAAAAAAAAAAAAAAGTCATGTTTTTTATAAAGTAAAAATTTACCGGTCTATTTTTCTCATTTTTATTCAAATATCCGAACCGGTCCGCTATTATACTCTGTCATAATAATATCTGTTATGTAGACTAAATGCAATATTTAAAAAAAAAAAAAACAATTTCCTAACTAAACATGTTGTATAGAGATCTTCAAAATGTTAAAATATGCCAATATTTGCATAATCGGGTTTTTATGATGATTCAATACGTTCCTCAAACTCATAGTCCCTTGAAAAGCAGGTGCGACTGTATATGACTTTTTCTCTGCGACAATTTTACGCTACTATATAGCCGGGACTCTTGATTATAACTATGGATAGAAATTTCTATCATAGTCGATTTTTTTTCTTGGTAAAATCATATCAATTTTCTCCCACACCTCTAGGGAAACTTTCCAATGTATTGGATAGCACTTTCTAAAGCTAGCTTTAACAAACACATGGGTTGTGAAAAATTACAATTTATCGTAACACTGGATGAAACATGGCTTTATTTAAGTGAGTGTATCAAAAGAAGAACAATCTTTATCAATTAATAGAAAAAAAAAAAGAAATGGGTTTGTGGATGTAAAGAAAATATTCCAAAAGAATTCATAATTGCTGCTGGATTTTATTATGAAATTAAATTAAAGGTAAAAAATGCAGTATAGCTAAGGTGATTTCACTTTATTATCAGTAAAATATTTTAGAACCCATTTTTGAAGAAGAAATTCTGGCTTTATATGAAAAAGTCCTTCCGGTCTGTACCGGGAGGAAAAGGTAGCTTTCCTATATCTCCGTTTTAAAATTTTGGGTAATGTTACACGAAAACAGCAAGTTAAAATGCAAAGAAACGTTTACAAAAGATTCGTTAATACTGAATTTGAATAAGAAATTCGCCAAATTATTGAGCAATAGCCAAATTGGCTTCATTTATGAAGACTTATTTTGGTCGCCAATTTTGGCGCTAATGGATATGAATATATAGTTTTATGCGTATGATTGGGAAAATTATTACAACAATGAAAGAAAATGATTTGCAAGTAATGGCGTTAATGTGCTGTTTTGTTTCAAAATGTCAGCCATCCTAGAATTTCAAACTGCTCTATCTCAGCCATTTTTTAAGATAGAGGTAAACCAAAAAATGCTCTGGAATCCTTGTATCAAGGCCTAACACGTAATTGAAAAATAAATTTTAATTTTTAATTTTTTTTGTATATTTATTTTAGTTTTAAATTTTTAAATGGCCACCATCTTGAAACAAAATGGCGGACCAAGCTGGCCAACGAACTCTGTCGAGACATTGGTGAGCTTAATACACACAATTAGTTTCATCAAAATCGATTTATAAATACGAGCGTTATCGTATGACATAGGTCATATATATATATATATATATATATATATATATATATATATATATATATATATATATATATATATATATATATATGGATATATATATATATATAAATCAACATTTGAACGGAGGGTGGTTTTGGGGTCTGGGGGTCATGATCGGTGAAAATATATCGAAATTTTCCGGAACTGCTTTCCTCCGAACGGCTGCAATAGGTAGCTTTATACTTTTTAGTATTGAAAGCTACCTAAAAGACATTAACTGAACTTCATATGAACAAAAACTACCAGCTCTCTTCCATAACTCAAGAGACGCATATTTAGCAATGAAAGAATCCCGAAAGGAAATGAATTGTATCTCAATTGAAGGAATGTATGTAAAACCACCTGACGCACCCCTCCCCCTCGTAAATGGACTTTTTCTGTGATTGGATTGTTTAAATAAATTCACGAACATTCAAAAGACTGAAAAGTCTTACAAGAGGTATCAGGAAAAACTGACATGACTCTAACAAGGAAATTCCATTATCATAGAAATTTCGAACCATAGCTATAGCCAGAAGTCAAGGCTATCCAAGAAAGTCAAATTGTTGCAAAGAATATGTCATTTATGCGTAGAAATTAACTTTGAAAACCTTTTCTATAAAGTGCGAACGACCTTCTGTATTTGCATGTGGTTTTTCAAAATCCTTTCAAAACAGTATAGCCAAGAAAGTAGGAAATTTTCATAATTATTAGGTAGCTTTCAATACAAAAAAGTCCTTCCGGCCTGTACCGGGAGGAAATGGTAGCTTTCCTATATCTTCGTTTTAAAATTTTAGCTAATGTTACTCGAAAACAGCAAGCTAAAATGCAAAGAAACGTTTACAAAAGATTCGTTAACACTGAATTTGAATAAGAAATTCGCCAAATTATTGCGCAATAGCCAAATTGGCTTCATTTATGAAGACCTATTTTGGTCGCCAAATTTGGCATATTTCGCCAAAAGTCGCCAATTTTGGCGAGAATTTGGCGCTAACGGATTATGCGTATGATTGGGAAAATTATTACAACAATGAAAGAAAATAATTTGCGAGTAATCGCGTTAATGTGCTGTTTTGTTTCAAAATGTCAGCCACCCTAGAATTTCAAACTGCTCTATCTCAGCCATTTTTTAAGATAGAGGTAAACCAAAAAATGCTCTGAAATCCTTGTATCAAGGCCTAACACGTAATTAAAAAACAAATTTGAATTATTATTTTTTTTGTATATTTATTTTAGTTTTAAATTTTTAAATGGCCGCCATCTTGAAACAAAATGGCGGACCAAGCTGGCCAACGAATTCGGTCGAGACATTGGTGACCTTAATACACACAATTAGTTTCATCAAAATCGATTCATAAATACGGGCGTTATCGTATGACATAGGTCAGATATATATATATATATATATATATATATATATATATATATATATATATATATATATATATATATATATATGTAATAATAAAAAATTTTCGCCATTTTTCTTTAGTTAAATTATTCCAAATTCTTCAATTCTTTTTTCCCTCTCTTTTTAAAATATCTCTTCAATCTATTTTGTATTTTATTCCATAACTTAATCAAAATATTCTTTTATTTATCATTCTAAAAATCTTAATCTGTTAAAAGCTACACGTATTTATTAAAACCTTATTCTCTTAAATTGCAACACTGCCTCTAAACGCACCTGCCTAATTTCTTCTTTTGAGACATTTAATTTTTATTCTTTGGAACTTTTGTAATACCATTTTTATTTCTATTTAATTCATTCGGCATCCCATGATTCCAAGCGGTTTTCGCGCCCAAAGGCCTTTTTACCTTTTTAATTTGCCGCTTCTGTTAAAGAGTTTTAATCATACGTCAGAGACACGTCTTCGTGGCCTCATTTTTTCATCCATTAGCGAGAAAGCTCCGCCTTCTTTATCCCCCTAGCGCCCTCCGAGCATGGATGCGAGTGGACCAGCTTGTTCGAGCGTTTTGTACCTTTGGGCCAAATTTTGAAGTATTTATACGGTTACACTGGCTTCGGAGACAGAATTTACACGAATTAGTGGTTGTCATCTAATTGCCGTCACTGGGGAGTCTACACTAATGCATCGGTAGTATGTTCTTCAAGCTCTTCTAATTCTTCAAGATCTTCAAATGTGTTCAGTTTTTAATGAAGCGAAAGTTGGTGGAGTTGCTTTCATCTCTGTGATCACAATAAAGCCACTGCTCATCTATTAAGTTATTGAGTCTTCTTTTTAATGTTTTTGGGAAATTTCTTCTGGATTTCACTGCCTCTGCTCAATTTTTACGACTGCTAATACACTACGATTTCCGATGTGATATACTTCGAGATTTGTCTTCATGGTGAGCGACTCGAAGTGATGCCCTGTCCGGGTGTCATGACTACATTTCAACGATCTCGACTGCGGCTACCTCGATATGATTATCAGGTAATTTTAGTGGTTTCGGACTGAGATGTTCCGATTGTCTGGTGGAAAGAACGTTCAAGTCGACAGCAATAGCGATCGTCTATAATGTGCCAATTTTCGACAGGAATGTATCAAAAAAACCGGTCAGGATAACTGATGACCTGTGTAATAAAAACATTTTGGAGACTTCCCAGTGATATTGGAGAACAACTACCGATTAGTTGTCAAATTTTTACTCATAAGTGTTTATAAATTTATCCCAGAAGTGACGTCTGTAAGTTAAATTATTCTTTTATTTTTATTGATTTCTTATTTTATTGATTTGTTATTATTGGCTTATATAGAACAAAAATTGTTCTTAGAATACTTTAGAAGAATTTTGTTCCTTTTATCCTGAACATTTAGAACTTACGAAATTTAATATTTATTCTTATGTATTGTTAAAAAATTAATTTTATTTGGTTAAGCTCACAAATATTACTGAAAGTTTTGAACTGCTCTGATATTTATTCCTATCCCAGACAACCACAATCGTCCTTCGGACGATCTATAATGATCCTGAAAATCCTGTAGTTGTCATATCCTATAAAACTATCCAGTGAATATCCGGAAGATAGTTGACAACGGACCGTCTGAATACATTGTCCACAAAGCAGCCGGCGAATGTCATAGAACGCACATCCGCAAATTGACTTTCTTCCTTGGCTTCCTTCCTCTGCACGCTACGCTAACGTATAAACCAACCTACCTACCAGACAAGTTTATTTTGCTTTTTGGTGAATGAAGAAACGTGATCGGCTTTTCGGAATCTGATTAATAAATAGTAATCTGATGTCAATAAAGGTAAGAATTATCTTTTTCATTTGTAATTCTATTCTTCATAACTTCCGTTTATATACTTATATTTTCTTGTGTAAAAGCGAAGTGTATATCAGACCTAATTATTCATGTAGGCTTAATGGTAAATGTTAATAGAGATGGTAGTGTAAACGCAACAGTAGTGATTTGTATTTAACAGTTTGATAAATTATTAAAGAAAATATAACCACTTTGAGTACTTTCTGAGAATTTTCAAGTTTAGATTACATTTTCTGTGTGAAAATGAAGATTTACTTACAACTCCAGTTTGAACTCCTTTTTTTTTTTTTTTTTTTTTTTTTTTAAACTTCAAACATTTAAAAAACCAAAAATATGTTTTTCCTTCATTCTTTTTAACTTAAAACGCTTTAAAAGCAATTAAAAAATGCCCCCCCCCCTCTTTTTTCTTTTACAGTTAATTCCCATTACTTTAGAAATACTTATTTCTTTACATAGATTTTAATGCATATTGATATATATTAATTAAAGCAAATGTATATATTCAAATATATATATAATATATATGTATGTATTTGCTAAACATTTTAATAATATTTATTAAATCTTAACAAATTAATACATTTTTAACCACTTTAAAATTATTGTCACTTAAAAAGAAAAACATACTTCTAAACGTAACAGTTAATATGTTTTAACTTAGATGACAATGTCAGATTTTCTCACAGTTTTAGAAAAGCGTAGAGTGCTGGTAGTTGGAAAAGGGCACATTTTTGACTCTGAAGGGTATTTTTTAGATCCATATGAGCACTTTTTATATTTTTTAAATTCATTCTTTCAATTTTAAATGCACTTTTGATATTTAAATGTTACAACACTCCTATCGAATTGCAACAATGTGCCAATTTTTACTATGCAAATAATTTTTTTTTACAAAACTGTAAAGGCTTAATTTTCTTGGTTGAAGGGCAAGAAGAGCACTAATTTTTTGATGAGGGGCAAGAAGGGGGATGTTTTTTAAACCAAAGGGCAGCCAGGGTGCAGCACCTTCCTGAAACTGCCTACAGGAAACTGCAATTTGAATATAAAATAGCTTGTGATCAAAAATAGTGAAATTACTGTAGCTGCTAATTATTTTCTTAGTTTTGTGTAACACGTTACTTTTTGAATAAAAGTGAATGGGGCGAATAGCACAATACAAAATTTAGTTGTTTGTTTGTAGAAAGCATCAACATTTCTTTGAACACAATTTCCAGAAACAAATGAAAGTCTTCTTTAACAATTGTGTGGTCACCCATGGTACTATTATTTAGGAAATTGGTAACAAATTGGCAGTGGGAACTGCCATATATCTGTAAACAAATACCAGTTTTAGAGTTTAACAAAGCACTATATAACCATTGTATGTCAGAAATGTTCTTGTTTATGGGGTTATAATTTTGGAATGCAACTTTTGTGAAAAATGAACAAACATACTTTTAAATAAGCAATTTTTACTTTGAGATAGTGCTAAAACAGAAGATGCTCTGATGATCACACTAAAAACATTATTATCCTTTAACTGTTTTTTATTTTCATAATTTTCAGGGTTAAAGTTTACTTGTATTTTAAACAGAAATCGTAGAAAATTTTTGAACCATCACTCAGATTTTACAACAGTGAGTCAAAAAGTGACTTGCAGATATATATTATATATCCCACTTCTCTCTTTTTTTTAAAACTTCAAACACTTGAAAAACAGTTAAAAGATCACCCCCCCCCCCTCCTTTCTTTCGCTTTCAAAACAATTTTTGAAAGTGAAAGTATCTTAATAAAAAAAACTTGTAATCAAAATCGAAAAAGTATAAAGGAGTGTGCATAGAGATTGACCTCAGCTATCCAATGCGAAAAAAATCATTTATAAATATTGAAATGCGAACGAGATATCATAAATTATTTCCCCCATAGAATTAACATTAGTGAGTGGGTGTTTTGGCCTGAGTGAAGTAGCCTCTTAAAGCTAAATAAAGAAATTGGTATTAAAATTTACTAATTTTTTTTCCTACATTCACTATGAGTTTCTCTTATGCATGTGTGACTTTAATACTGATGTTTTCAATATTGATAAATAATGCTATTAAATTCTAGTGCAATAAAATGCCTAATATATATATTAGTTCAGGGGTCGATGCAGGTTTTTTTTCTTGGGGCCCATTTTGGGAAAAGTAAAGGTTATTTTTGTGTAATTTATTATATTTTTGTGAAAAATAACATTTTGTAACGAAAGTTGAAATCCAGTTAGTCAAATTTAAACCAAGCATTTATAAACAAAAACTTTTTTTTAATCCTTTTGCTGAATTTTTCCTCTCTGGTGAACTTGTTTGTTCAAATTACACATTTTAAAACAACACAAAATAAAAAATAAATAATAAATATTAAGTTTTTATGGAATAGAATTTTGTGAAGTGTACGTTTTATCAAATTGATTTTTGTGAAGGGGCCCATTTTATCAAATTGATTTTTGTGAAGGAGTGTGCCTAATATATATATTAGTTAAGGGGTCAATGCAGGTTTTTTTTCTTGGGGCCCATTTTGTGAAAAGTAAAGGTTATTTTTGTGTAATTTATTATATTTTTATGAAAAATAACATTTTGTAACGAAAGTTGAAATCCAGTTAGTCAAATTTGAATTAAGCATTTATAATCAAAAACTTTTTTTTAATCCTTTTGCTGAATTTTTCCTCTCTGGTGAACTTGTTTGTTCAAATTACACATTTTAAAACAACACAAAATAAATAATAAATAGTAAGTTTTTATGGAATTTTATAGAATTATTATTTATAGAATTTTGTGAAGTGTATGTTTTATCAAATTGATTTTTGTGAAGGGGCCCATTTTATCAAATAGATTTTTGTGAAGAGGCCCATTTTATTAAATAGATTTTTGTGAAGGCTAAATAACCCCAAATTTTCCCTGTATCGACCCCCGAGTTAAGCTATAAAAAATTTTATCTAAAGAATTATAGTTTATAAGTAAAATGCTTTAAAATGTAAAAGCTAATGACGGTTAAAACTAAAATTAGTAAAAGCCACTTTTTAAACATTTCAAGCTGACTTTTTTGTAATCCTGCTTTATATAATACACAACTAATTTGAAATTGATACTTTTAAAGCCTGAGCTGGTTTTTGAATTCGTACAAGTACATTATTATTAAATAATACTAGGGAATCGAACTTGGGCTTCCCGGGTTACAGAACATCGCTGAAAACTGTTTTTTTTTAAATTTAAAATTCTAACAGATTTTTTATATTTAATATATATATATATATATACTAAAAATAAATGGCACATCTAGTATTTGTCGAGAATTAACAATTTTCTGACAAATACTTTACGAGCTATTAATTTTTTCAGTAACTTCAAATCTCTCATTTTCTGAAATTAATCTCTGGCAACGATAAGCTAAAAAAACAGTCATCAGCAACACGTAGCTTTTTATTAAAAAAGATTATGTATTAATTTATCTTTTTTTTTTTTTTTTTTTTTTTTCTAAATTCTGTTCTATAAAACTCAATCTATTTGAGATTACTTTCATAGAGAGAACTCTGTTACTTTCCTTAATTTCAGATATTTCAATTTCAAATCATAATTAAATCCTAGTGCTAATTAATAATTAAATAAAAATTGGAAACATTTCTATTGAAAACTTGGTTCTTAACCCGTCAGCACATGCGCCCCTTTCCATTACGTTACTACACGCGCAGGATAAATTTGACCCCAATGGGTTTTCTTGTGTCAATTTCCCCCCGGTTTGATTATAAGCAAAAATTTATATTTTGAAATAAACTGTAAATCAATAAAGAAAATAATTTAACTGAAAATAAGAGGTTTTTTCATATTTAAAGAAAAAAAAAAAACATAAAATCTAGCACTAAGATTTTTTTCTGCATATCATTACATACAAAGTTTTTTCAATCCAAATTTAGCCATAAAAATACAAAAAAATATAAAACTGATATATAGAAACTGTATGTGCAAGAGTTGTTAACGTTTAAAAGAAAAATTATATTATTATTTGCACACTATATTTTTTACATAAACATTTGCATTAACATTTTCTTATCATTATGGGTTACGTTATAACACGCGTGGGGTAAATTTCCTCCCACGTGACATTTTTATAACAAAAGAATGGAAAATCTCACAACCGGAGGTAAATTCTTTTTGGCCACATCTTGATCTCTTTCAGCTTGAAAGGTACTGTAAAGCTCAGAATGATCCCGAACGATTTACGCACATTTTTAAGTAATAGTTCTGAGCTGGGGTAGATTTTATCCCAGTGTGTGTGCTGACGGGTTAAAATGTTAATTTGACACATTTATTTACACATGCTTCATTTCAAAGTTATTTCTTTATTTTTGAGACTATGCAAGTAATTTTTGAAAAATCCAGCTGTAAATTGAGCTGAATGCTGGAAAAGAAGTCTGCAATGGACTCTTAAGAAGTGGTATGTTTAATTGATTTATTATTATTATTTCTTTTTCTTAAAAATAAAAGAATATGTGAGCATGTAGTTTTATAGCTTTTATTGAATTGTCATATTTTTGCATTTAAGCATATTGATGAATTGTTGTGCTTTGGAACATTTTTACTTATTTATTTATTTAAATGGGCAATTCCATTGTAACAGACTAATTGACATAGCGGAAAAAAAGGCTTTATCTCATTTGAAAAATAATAATTATGTAATTCAAAAAGGGCTACAATTAGCATGATGATATTTATTAGAAGATAAATTAATATAGTTATTATGAATAAATTATTTAATGTAAATAATTATGGTTAAAAAAATGTTAATGTAACAGACAAACATGAATTACCATGCTTTTCAGATACCTTGATGTTTATCGATATATTACTTATAAAATAATTTACAATTTATTATTATAAAAAAAATTTTCATTCAGAGGGCGTTCTGAAACATATCTTTCTCAAAATTTGACTGTTGCCATAAGGTAGTCATGAAAAATATGTAATCTTACCTGTAACAGACCAACATTTAACATGTAACAGACAAACAAATAAACATGTAAACAGAAGCGATTATGATGAATTTTATTGATTTTGACTATTCAAAATTTTATAAAATGCATTGCAAATATAAAAAATATAGGTATAATACTATCAGAAAAAATATATATTACCTATTTGATCTAAAATATAAAATTCTAGAAATGGTAAATTGGCTTGGAATTGCCCAAATGTTTATATTCCATGGCTTGTTTTTGAAAACTGATTTTTTTTTTCCGGTAATTTCTAAAATATTCAGTTAACATTGATAGATCACCCAAATTAATTTTTGTATTGGTACCCATACAAAAAAAAATTCAGCCCGGCCCGATACAAAAATTAAAAGTTCTACTAGCATACCTGTCAAAAGGCAATAAATATCATTTAGCAGTCATATAAGTATAGAAAATCTTTATTTTATCTTAAAGTACATTTAATTCAAACTATTTTTTTTCAGAAGAAATAAACCATAATTTTATGCTAAAGTTTTTGGTACTTTTCGGTTAGCCGGGTGCCAGTGACATATGTATATACATATATATAATATGTATTTGCAGATATATGGTATATATATACATGTACATATATCAGTGGTAGAGGTCTGCACGGGCCGAAATTTCCAGGCCTGGCCTGATACAAAAATCAAAAGTTCGGCCCGAGCAAAAAAAAATATTAGCCTGACCCGGCCCGATTTAAAAGTAAGTTCGTCCCGGTATAAAAGCTAAAAGGCCGGCCCAAGTTAATTTCCACAAAACATTGATTTTTACGATGATTTGGTTAAAAATTTGCCTTGTAGGAGTAGATCTAACCAAAAATTCCTATCTAAGCTCTTTTTTTTTTCATGTTTACAATCTTCATTTTTATAGAAGTGCCGCAGTCTGCGATATTTATTTTTTTAATAAATCTCTGTTGTATGTATGTGTTTAAGTTATCATTAATATTGTTAATCCATATTCCATGTATTGAAGTGTTAAAAATCAGAAAAATGCTATACATTAAAATCTTCTTCTAAGACGGAATTGCATAGGGAAAAAAAAAATGAGTTATAGACAATTTGCCTTCTTAGCAGGTGTAAATATATTATATATTCTTTTCTTACGTATTAGTATAGTATTCATTTTGCATGGATCAACACATTTTTCAGTTTAAGACAGGATTCCGTCATAAGCAGGTTCTTTTTCACACGTTTCACTATATTTTAATTTAGCTATATTTTAATAAGTGTACAAATCTACTTATCTTTAAAAATAATAAATTTTAATGTTTAATTGTAGAATAATGGCAATTTAAAAATATTTGCATTTTTTTCAAAGATTTTTGTGCCAGGTCTTATTTTACTGACCTTCGAATGGACAAGGCCAAGCCGAGGCAATGATTTTTATAGGGTCAAAACCAGGACTGAAAATTTTGGGGTGTGAAGATTAGGAAGGATGAAACCAGTCCCGGCTCTGTACGGAAAAAATAATTTTAGACACGGCCTGATCCTTCAGGAAAAAAGAAAGGCCTGAACCCGGGCCATAAAGAGTAATCACTAGGCCCAAGCTCGGCCCAAAACGAGTGGAGACCAGGCCTAGCCCGAGTGCAGTGAAGGAAAATAGGTCCGAGCCCGGCCTGTGCAGATCTCTAATTAGTGGTGCCTGGCTAACCGAAAAGTACCAAGATTTTAAGTATATTGACATTTATTTTAAATGTAAACATTCTGCAGCACTTTTTGATTGTTAATATTCAGGGCTGAAACTAAAGGCAGCACAGAGGGGGCATGTGCCCCGGGCGCCAGAATGGAAGGCATGGGGGACGACAAATGACCATTTGGTTTGTTGCTTGATAAAAAAAAAAGTATATGAAATTTGGGCAAAAATGTTTTGTAAGTTGGAAAATTCAAAAGAAAAACTGAGAATTCATGGGACACTAAAAAATAAAAGGTAGAAAATTCACATAATAAAATACTTATTAAAAACTTAATTTTTTTTTGTTCCGAGTCACTATTATAATTTGGAATTTAGGTTCAGGAAAGTATCTAAACATATTAGTCTATAAATAGGAAGTGCAGTATAAATGACAGCTCCATGAAACTGTATATAGTTAACATACAAAGATGTTTTACAGTATTAGAATTCATTGCTATATTCTTACAGAAAATTCTGGTTTTTCAGTTCTTAAGACATTGTGACTTATAACACTAGGTCTTTAAACATCTGTTCAATTGTAATGTAATACTATAACTACAGTAAAATCTTTCTGTAATAGAATCCTGTCTTAAATGAAAAAAATACACGGATCCAACAGTAACAATAGCATCAATTCTATTTGCTAAGACGAAAACTTGTATAAAACTGAATTTTGTCTTGTTCCTTTTGATTCTGTACTCACAGGTTTTATTGAATAAGTATTTGACAAAGCACAGAGTTCACTATTACGTATTTTATGATTACATATTTTTCAGTTTAAAATAAGTCAGCTATTAAAAACTTAGCAAAATTATCTTTGTAAATTTACTTTGCGAGAAAGGTAGGGTTAGTGGGGGTGCCAAAATCCCTGTTTGCCCCTGTGAAAAAAAAGCTAATTTCGGCCCTGAATATTTAAATTCTAGGTATCTCTAAACTGTGTTATATCAACACTATTGTCGTCAAGCGTAATAGTTAGAGCCAAATGGGAAAAAAATTGAGCTTCAAGCAAACGGAAAAAATAATTAAAAGAAAAAGAATGAAAAGCAAAACCTGTTTTTACCTTACTATTAAAAAAAATAATTGATATCTCCATCGTCAATTGACGAAATTTGTTCAAGTTTTCAGCAAGTTCAATAATAGTAAATTAGGCTGTGTAACAAACTTTTATTAAAAAATAATCAATTATTAGAAAATGAGAGCATCCCCACAAAAAAGCAACTGCAAAGAAAAAGGAGAGAACTATCTGTGGTTTTTGTTTTGTTTATTAAACTATTTGCAGTCGGAAGTCGCCGAACGTTATCAGAATAAGATCATCAGCTTCTGATGATATAGATTAAATACTGTATTTTTCTCTGTTTGATTATTGCTTCGGTGACGAAAAGGTGCTTTTAGCAGTAGTCAGGGGAGTTAACATAAAACTACATATTTTAAAAATGTTTTCATAATGGTTTATTACATAACATTTTTCAGTAATATTTTGCTTGTTTAAATTTTTTTGTCATTTGCATACCTTAAATCTAACATGTCTTTTGTCAAAAGAAATCTCCCTCCACCCTTAAAAAAAAAAAAAAAAAAAAAAATTACAGGAACACCGCTCTAGTTATGCTACAGTAGTTTCGGCACAAAGTCTCTATATGATATCCTTATATATATATATATATATATATATATATATATATATATATATATATATATATATATATATATATATATATATATATACATACATTTTTTTTTTCAGCACTTAAGTTAAATTATTTATATATTACTAACTAATATTACAATAGTTCTTTATATTTAATTACTAGTTTAAATTTTTTTGTGTGTGGCATTTAAGTGAAAATATTTATACGTAAAGTTGAGTTCCTTGGGTGCGGCACTATACATTTTTAAAAAAGAGATTTTTACAGGTGTGCCGCTTACGTGGATATACTTTTTTTGAAACAGATATTCATTGGTACGGCTGATATTCCCAATAATACGGTAGATATGTAAGTATATTAAGCCCTGACATTATTTTAATGGTTAAAAAAGCATTTTCTCACCATATTACATTTGCCGTGTGTTCAAATACTGCACACATTGTTATTTTCTTTTTGAATTTTTTACTCCATACAAAAATAAGTCTTATTTTAGAGCATTATAACTTATAAGTTTGATAAATCATAGCTTTTATAAAAATAAATCTTATGTTCTCATAACAAACACCAATTCAGCATAAGTACAACAAGCATTTTAAAATGAAACACCAGGGGTCGATCCAGGAAAAATTTGGGGCCTATTTAGGGTCCCTTCACAAAAATCTATTTAATGAAATCGGCCCCTTCACAAAATTCAATTTGATAAAATGGAATCCCTTCACAAAAATCAATTTGATAAAATGGGCTCCTTCACAAAATGCTATTCCATAAAAACTTACTATTTATTATTTATTTATTATTTTGTGATTTTTAAAATATGTAATTTGTAAACAAGCAAGTTCACCAGAGAGGAAAACTTCAGCAAAAGGATTTTAAACGGTTTTTGTTTTTAAATGCTTGGTCTGAATTTGATTAACTGGATATCAACTTTCGCCACAAAATGTTATTTTTCACAAAAATATAATAAATTTCACAAAAATAACCTTTACTTTTCACAAAATGGGCCCCAAGAAAAAAAAACCTGCATCGACCCCTGAACACACAAGTCGTAGTTTGTTAATCTGTAAAGTATAGGATTGCTGTACTAAATCTGGTGCAGCGGAACTGCAAATACCGTTTAGTGTCAAACCAATATTGATGACTAAAATTGTGCTTCTACAGAAACTTCCATCAAGTGTTTCCTTCACTAACGCAACCCGGTATCCGGACCCGAACACAGCGGAGTATAGAAAGGTGTACGCTAGGCATAACTAGAAGAGACAGAAAGAGAATAACCTGGATGAGAAGTTAGGCGAAAGTTTTTGACGTCATTGAAAGAATTAAACATCTAAAATGGAAAATGGGCGGGGCACATTGCAAAAAGATAAGACAGTAGATGGAGCACAAACACCCTACAGTAGTATCCCAGTGATGTAAAACGACCAAGAAGATGACCTCAAGTAAGATGGAGTGACGAAATCAGATAAGTGGTCAGTGTTAATTGGATGACTAAAACACTAGACAGGAAACAATGGAAAAATCTGGGTGAGAATCCAGCAGTGGATTGAAAACAGTTGTTGATGATGATGATATCTAATCTTTATTTAGCATACTTACGCCTTACACATTACTAAATACATACTTGATCTTTACTTTTTATATTTTAATCAAGTTTTACATTTTCTTAATATTTAGTACTTTATTGTTTTACTTAATAATTTACTTTATTATAGACATATTCATTGTAATTTCAAATGCATTATTACATTCGTATTACTGCTTAAAAAATGTAAATAAACCAGAAATCTGCAAATAATTCAAAAATTTGCACAATTTCAGTGTTATGATGGACTCATGTGGATTTGGGGAGTCTACTGTAATACATTTTGCTTGTAATTATCATCATTTTTAATTATTAAAAATATGACATTACCATCAGTTATAAATATTAAGATTTTTTTTTTATTCGACACAAAACAAGGCGGGTGCTTTCATGCTGTATGACGTTTTTCGACATAAAATAAGATGTGCTTTTACTTTTTCATAGTTGTTCAAATATCCCATAAGGCTTAAATAGTAAAGTTCCTAAAAATAATAAATTTTACTGTAAGATCTTTTGAAGAAACAAACGGTAAGAAATTATTGTATATCTTGTGTATATATGCTGATTTATTCATTTTGAATGAATGTGATGCACTTATAAAGTTAGGTAGAAATGTATATTTTTTCTTTTCTTCTTTACAGACGTATGCCGAGCAGAAATTTCTGTGACAACAGCAAGGTGGAAGAAACCAGATTGTTGCAAAGAAAAAAAAATTATGTTTTGTGATGTGGAAAGTTGTAAATAAATATTTGTTTTGTATTTTATTGTGAAAAGTTATAAATAAATATTTGTTTTGTATTTTATCCTGAAAGCTGTAAATAAATATTTGTTTTGTTTTTAATGTGAATTTTTTTATTGTGCAATTTGTAACATTATAGAATTTTTTAAAAATAATAAGATTATTCAACAGCGGTTATCATTTTCCCCATACTATCTTTCATGACATTGTGAAATTTATATTTTTATTTTTATTCCTTTACTGATTTCCAATTAAATTGGGAGTAAAATTTTAAAATTTTCAGGTATTCACTTCTGATGACTTTTGCATAAAGATTTAATTTTTGTATGTCATATAATTTAAGTTTATTATTTTATATTGAGCACTTAGTGTAATATGTGCAATTATTTAAAATACAGAAGTTGTTTATTCATTAAAGTTAGAACAATGAAAGCAAACAATATCTTAGTATTGCTCAAATTTGTGTTAATACTTTGTGACATATATCAAATGCACTTTCTGGGCCATTAGCATTTACATAATCATGGTACTGTCTCATTTTGTTAAAGTAAGGTAATGTATTTAAGTACAAAGATAAGTAAAACAAATTGAATCTGAAGCTGTATAGCCAAATTATCACAGCAGTAAATGTGTGCTTCGGTCACTAAATATGAAAGGGCATACTTTTCTGTCCTTTATTTGTTTTGAATGCAAAAGTATTAACAGATGACTTATGCAGTAGCTTTATTCTAGAAAAACAATGTAAAACCATCATCAGAGGGACAAAACGATACTTTTAAATTTCATGTGGCACCTTATCAGAGGACAATCAAATGCATAACATTTGTTGTATATACCGGGTGTTCCTAAAGTGGATCAGGTGTTTACATGCTTTATTTAGTAAGTAAAACAAATAATTGCAAAGTAAAAAAAAAATTGTAATTTAAAAAAAACTTAAGGCTGTATTCAAATCCAAACTGCTTATTTTGAGACACATTTTTAAATTCATTTTTGCTCGAAAATGCATCCAATTGGCAGGTTCTCTTATTCAGAAACTTTATAATGTCCGTGTTGTCTCGATTTTTTGATAAAGGCAGAATATATTTTTAAAAATGCTGTCAAAGTGGACATTTTGAACCGAATTTCCCGAAGCGATAGCGCTGGGAAAAAAAAAAAAAAAGTACTTTGAAAATATTTGTTTGTAAATCAATTTCTAATTAATTGAACGAAAAATAAAAACGTAGGTCCCTTATAAATCTCTTCATAAATCACGCCGCCAAGTTTCATGTTTTTACTTTTAAAAATGAGTTTGAAAATGTGTCATAAAATTTTGAGTTGTTGAGCATGGAAAAATATTTTTTTTGAATACTGCCTTAAGTTTTTATATGACTTCTTACGACAAGAATGATAAGTTCCACTTCAGACATAGCACTTAAATAAAGGTCATGAAAAAATTTTAAATTGCATCATTTTATATAATATTTGCTCAAATTAAGAATAAAATATGTAAAAAATAATTATATACAAGTAAGGAATTTTACAAAATATCTTAAATTTTCTTGAATTTTATCGAGAATATAAGATGAAAGGGCTATATAATTATATATGATATATATAAGTAAGGAATTTTACAAAATTTCTTAAATTTTCTTGAATTTTATCGAGAATATAAGATATCTTCTGCCTTCAATTTGCATTTTTAAAATTCATATATACCTCAATATATTGTTACTGAAAACATTTTTTATTAAATAAATTATATAGTGTATGAGATCTTTGTTAGATTGGATATTTTTTTTAAAAGAAAGATTATTCAATAACCTTTCTTAAAAAATAAAAACTTTTATTCCCTCTAATAAATGAAGATATTTTTAAACTATAAAATTTATTAAATAAATGTTTTCAGTAACAATAGATCTATGCATTGTCATATGTTTATGTACATATGAATTTCAAAAATGCAAATTGAAGGCAGTAATATCATGAAAACCATCCACAGGATGCTGACATGTGTGACATTTTGACACCCAGAGGATGCCCTATAACCATCCGCAAGGTGTTGTGTAATGACATCCATAGGATATTAACAGGTGTGACATTTCGACACCCAGGGGATATCCTATAACTGTCTACAGGATGATTTCATCCATCCGCAGGATATCAGCTTATCCTAAATATGACATTATGTGGATGCTTTTAGGATATCAATAGGACCATCCAGAGGATGTAATGCAAGTGTCCTATAACCGTCCAAAATGTGTCATGAGATGACATCCATAGGACGTTGAAAGGTGTGACATTTCGAAACTTAGGGGATGTCCTGTAACTGTCGAGAGGACCATTTCATCGGTCCACAGGATATCAGCTTGTCCTAAATATGACATCTTTTGGATGTTTTTAGGATGTGTTTGTGTTGTCTGGGATATTACTTCATTTTACAAGAGTAACTTCATTTTATGTTCTTATTTTATCATTTAATTATAGTCCCTTTTCATTCGGTGATATTTATTCATAGGAAATAATTCTCTATTTATTGAAAAAATATATGAGTAATCTCTTTTCAAGTAACATGTATTGGAACATATTCTATGCCATTCTAAAAATGCATAAAAATTTATTAGATTATCTGAAATTACAGCTTCACTGATTGCATAATAATCGCAAAAATAGCTTTTGAAGTTTATTAATGTGAAAAAAAAAAAAATGTGTTATCTCAAAAAAAAGTTGAGTAACATTGAAAGGGTAAAATTATTGTGCAGTTAATTTATTTGTTTATTTTATTACTTTTGTTTTTTGATGCTATATTCTGAGAGTACAATTCAAGAGCCAAAAAAATTGTTCTTACGAAATAATGATACTTATTTTAAAAAAGTGTTTTATTTATTTCATTCTAAATTGTGATATTCATATATAGTGGATCTATTTATAGAAAGATTATAGTAGTAGTTTACATTTACTATTTAAGTGAAATGAATTTTAATATGAATTGGACTTTTTACTGTTGAATATTATTTAGTTTGTTATTTAAATTATTAAGAGTTAGATATTTACAGTTGTTGTTAAGTTAAAGAATTCTTTATACATTGTTATTTTTTTTTTTTACATGTTATTAAAGTCAGGGTTCGTTAAAGTTATTGTTGAAAGTAAGGGTACTCAAACCAAAATGGCTGAAAAAGAGCTTAATGTTATTATTTTTGACCCAGAAAGTGGGATGAATGTTGTGTCTTGGCTTAGACACTTTGAAGGATCAGCCCCTCCAGATAAAAAAGAGTGGAAAATCAACAATATTTCCAAATATTTGAAGGGCGAAGCATTAAAAGTGTATGTTAATGAATGTCTAGATTGTAAAGAGTATGAAAAAATTGCTGAGATCTTAACTGAAAAATTTCTGAAAGTAACAGTCCCCCGTTTTTCTGATTTCGCCTCGCTGAAATTGCATGACCTAAACAACTTAGAAAATTATTTCCGTCAGAAAATAGAGATAGGTCGACAACTTAAACTATGTGAAACTATTATTTTACAAGGATTGACAGATGGCTTAAAACCTGAATACCAGAACTATTTAATAGTAAATCCTCCTGAATCTACTACCGATTGGTATAGATTAGTTAAACAACTTGTTGTCATTCCATCTCATTCTAGCAGTAACAATAATAGTAATGTTAGAAATATGTCTCAAAATTCCAGACCTTTTTCTCAACCAATTAATTCACCTAGACATTGGATTCGCCCTCAACCTAATTACAGGAATCCAAATTTCCAAGCAGCAACTAATTTTAACCCTTCAACATCCAGGTTCGTTAGTCCCAGATTGCCTGTCAATCATTATCAAAGAAGGCTTCCTAGTCGACCATGTCGAATGTGTTTAAACAGAGGTATCCAAAATGCTTATCACTGGGAGAGGGATTGTGTATTCAATGTTAGGCCTCTGCAATCTTCTGCACCCCCTCTTAGTCAACCACAACCATCTACTGATAATATATGACAGTTAATTGTATCAGGATATGTAAATAACAGGGAACTACCTTGTGTGATTGACTCTGGCTCAACCATAAGTATTTTGCCTTTTAAATTTGTTAAATTCTTAAATGCTAAAGTTATAAATATTCCACCTGTTATTATTGGCCAAGCCAAAGGAACTGTTGTAATAGATAAAGCTTGTAATTTATTGTTTAAATTAGGTAATGTGCAACAAAATATTAGATTTTTAATATGTAATACAAATTTAGATTATGCTATACTAGGTTTAAAAGAATGCTGTAAGTTTAATTTAATTATTGACTGTGCTACATGTAGAGTATTACAAGGAGACCTTGTTTTAAATGAATCTAAGAACATATCCAGTGATAAATTAAGGTTACTTCATTTTAATGTTAACTATGATTATCAGAGAGTGCAACCCGATTATGGAAAGATCATATCTCCTCAATCCTTTGTTCCATCTAATGTTGATAATTCTAAATTAATTGGGGAAATAAATTCTATAGAAAATGAAACTTTAAGGGAAAGTATAAGGGATTATTTAGATATATTTTCTAAAAATAAATTTGATGTCGGGAGAATTAATATCGAACCGCAACGTATTCTTCTTAATTCTGACCTACCAATATCTCTGAGGCCATACAGAACTTCCCCTTTAGAAGAAAAAGAGATTTCGGATCAAATTCATTCACTATTAGATGCTGGTTTAATTAAAGAGAGCAATAGTCCCTATTCTGCCCCTGTTACATTAGTAATGAAAAGAGAAGAAGGTAAAAAAACTAGATTATGTGTTGACTATAGAAAATTAAATGCAATAATGAAAAATGACGCAGAACCCCTACCTCGTATCGATGGAATTTTAGATAAACTGAGTAGTGCGCAGTATTTTTCAACTTTAGATTTAGCCTCTGGCTACTGGCACATACCCATACATCCATCCGATACTGAAAAATTGGCTTTTGCTACCAACTTTGGGCTCTTTGAATGGTTAGTTCTGCCCTTCGGGATTAAATTAGGCCCCCCGATATTTAATAGAACCCTTAGAAGAATACTTACTAAATGCAAAATAGACTTTGCTTGCCATTATTTTGATGATATCATTATTTTTTCTTCCTCATTAGAAGAACATATGCAACATTTAAACCAAATATTTGAATTATGTAGACGCGAAAACATTAAACTTAAACTCTCTAAATGCAATTTTGTCCAAAATAAAATTAACTTCTTAGGATATACCATCCAGAATGGCACATTAAATCCTGCTAATGCTAATATTGAAGTAATAAAAAAACTAAAACCCCCTTCAAATGTAAAGGAACTTCAGAGATTCTTAGGATCTATCAATGTTTATCACAAGTTTATAGATAAATATGCCGAAATTCGAGTCCCTCTTAACAGATTACTCAGAAAAAATACACTATGGGAATGGAATACAGATTGTCAAAATTCTTTTCAAAAATTAAAAGATGCCTTAATAGCCAAACCTATCTTAAAAATTTATGACCCTAAGTTACCCCTCCATATGTTTGTTGATGCCTCACAGGTGGCAGTAGGTGCAGTCTTAAAACAACCTGATAGTAATAATTTTTTACATCCAATTGCTTATTACTCTAGAGGATTGAGAAGTTATGAGAAGAATTATTTTATTACCCAGTTAGAGTGTCTTGCCATCATTGACACCTTAGACAAATTCTATCATTATTTTCATGGTGTAAAATTTACCATTCATACTGATCATGCATCTCTTGTATGGTTAAAAAATACTAAACATTTGAGAGGCAGGTTATTTAGATGGTCTTTGAAGTTGAGCATGTTTGAATATAATATAGTTTACGAAAAGGGATCCACAAATGTCGAAGCCGACATGTTGTCGAGAAACCCAATTTCACATTTTATTCAACCACTTACTTTTCTTCTGGACGTTAAAGAAATTATAGAGAGGCAGGAAAAAGATAATGTGTGTGGTAAAAATTATCTAAAGGAAAATGGACTTATGATAGTAAAAAAGAAAGGTTTTAGAAAAATAGTAGTCCCCATGTCTTTAAGTAGAAAAATACTAAATGTTGCTCATGAAAATTTTGGTCATCCTGGTATCCAAAAAATGTTAAATTTAATCTCCCCTAATTATTATTGGCCTGACATGACGCAAGATATAACCAATTTTGTAAAACATTGTGATATTTGTCAAAAGAATAAAAAACCGAGACAGAAAAAATTTGGCTTATTACAAGCTATGCACACCACAGATCAACCTTTTGAATGTCTTTCTATTGATACTGTGGGAGGATTCAATTATTATAACTCCACCAAAAAATATCTACACATCATCATCGACCATGCTACTAGATATGTTTGGGCTTTCCCCTCAAAAAGTGTTACCACAGAAACTTATACTAATTGTCTAAACCAAGTTTTTAATATTCAAACACCACAACAATTATTCTGTTTTAATAAAATTCTTAATGTCCAGACCCATCAAAAAGTGTTAAGTGATAGAAATGCAGCCTTTACTTCATCTAGATTAAAAAAATTTCTGCGAAACCACAATATTAAGCAACGTTTAACCACATCACATCATCCTCAAACGAATGGCAAATGTGAGAGAGCGAACCAGACAATAGTTACTAGATTGAAGTGTAAAGTCAATTCTACCAACTCCAAAATTTCTTGGACAAAAATTTTGACAGAAGTAGTTAATGAGTATAACAATACCCCTCATTCTATCACTAAATTCCCTCCTGCTTACTTACTTTTTGGCCAATTACCCTATGATTCTCCTCTTCAACAAAATTATTACCCTCCTGTTCAAGAAGCCCTTAAACTTGCTAAAAAACGCACTGATGAATTCTATTGGAGAAGTAAAAAATATTATGATCGAAATTATCTAGAACCAAAATTTAAGATTGGAGATCTTGTAATTTATGAAGAGTTCCAATAACCTAATACCAGAAAACTTTCACAAGTCTTTAGTGGTCCTTATCAAATCCTTAATAAGTTATCTGATGTCAATTTTGAAATTGATAGACAAATTCAAAATAAACCTACTGAAATAGTACATGTATCAAAATTACGCCCTTATTATCCTCCTGATCAATTAAAATTATCCCATGAGAACCAACAACAAACTAATGTTAAATTTATAGTTTCGTCTTGATTTTAATATAATCCAAAATTAAACGAAATAAAATAAATTAATAATTAACTAATCAATTCTCTTCTGTATAACCGTGGTGTTCTTGATTGTGCACACGAGAGTGTCACTGTTGAAGTTTCCACTTGAGTCAACTTTTTATGCTGGCGTAATTTAGTTGATTTAAGTTAGGAGTTTCTGATACTGAATTGGATTAGATTAGAATAATAAATTAAACAGTATTAACTAAACTAATAAAATAAACTGGATTAAATTATATCTTAAACTAATCAAATATGATATCTTAATACTAATTGAGAATTGTCCAACCTTTCTTAATATGCTACAAGGTCCCATTTTTTCATTTCACAACTTATGTTTTCTTGTTTGACTGAAAGCAAGATAGTTACATAACCATCATCTACACAATAATGATTGTTTTCACGAATTTTTCTTATTTATTCCTTTTTTTGTATTATGTATTTTATTGAGTATATTTCATACCTCATTCACTACTATATGGATGAGATATTAATTATATACTTAAGAAAGTAATTAAAGAAAGAGTGTGATATTTTTGAATTATAATGCTTGTTATTGCTGAACTTATTGTTGAGTATTATTATTATTAGTTATACTATTTATAATTTGATATTGAGATTAAATATTACTTGAATTTGAATACTACTTGAATTTGAATATGTTGAGATATATAAATTTTTACTTCTAGAAGTAAACAAGTAATAAAGTAGTAAAGGTAATGGAAGTTATAAAGGTAATAATGGTAATAGTAATTTTGTTGTTGAGTAAAAAACTCTTATACTGCGTACATTACCTATTTGCCTTTTTAGAGTAATTACCATTTGTCAGACAAACTATACCATAACAAAATACTCATTTCTCTTAAGTTTTTCTTAGCATTCCATTCAGGACTGAGTTTTTCAGACAAACATAAGTTTAATATTTGAAAATTAACTTATGATTATTGTTATTGTTAAGTATTATTATTTTAAATTTTTATTGTTGATATTCTTCTTCTTCTTCTTATTATTATTATTGTATTATTTGTGTTTTATTGTTGTTAATATTAATCTTAGTACTATTTTCGAGTTGTTGCTAGTAAATATAAAGCATTCAGATGAACTTTAATTCTGAAATAGACTTTCATAAGGAAGATCAGTAAGATCTAAAATTTGAAGGATTTTTCTCTTTCAATTTGTAAACTGTTCAGTTTGTGAGGTATGCAAATAACTTTTTTGGATGGACTATCACTCAGACGAGAACTGAACGACAAATTAAGCAACAATTCTACAAGCAATTTGCAACAAATTTTGTAAGATGATATTCTGGAAGTATGTTATCTATTATTTTAAATTGTTACAATTCTTTTCTTATTTTGTTTAATATTTTCTAAAGCTTTTTATGTCATTGTTAACAAGATTAATATCTTGTAATTGTATTTTTATTAACAACTCCACCAATTCGCGTTATAGTTATTAAATTTAATGTTATTGGGCATTAATGAATAAATTTTGGAAATGTACTTATTTTGACTTCCTCCAGTTGACAAATTGTAATCCAAGTCCGTGTAACATTTCCCTTCAATGAACTTGCAGGTCATATGACCTACCGGTTCATTCGTCTTTTTGGGTGGGGGGATATGTAATAATAAAAAATTTTCGCCATTTTTCTTTAGTTAAATTATTCCAAATTCTTCAATTCTTTTTTCCCTCTCTTTTTAAAATATCTCTTAAATCTATTTTGTATTTTATTCCATAACTTAATCAAAATATTCTTTTATTTATCATTCTAAAAATCTTAATCTGTTAAAAGCTACACGTATTTATTAAAACCTTATTCTCTTAAATTGCAACACTGCCTCTAAACGCACCTGCCTAATTTCTTCTTTTGAGACATTTAATTTTTATTCTTTGGAACTTTTGTAATACCATTTTTATTTCTATTTAATTCATTCGGCATCCCATGATTCCAAGCGGTTTTCGCGCCCAAAGGCCTTTTTACCTTTTTAATTTGCCGCTTCTGTTAAAGAGTTTTAATCATACGTCAGAGACACGTCTTCGTGGCCTCATTTTTTCATCCATTAGCGAGAAAGCTCCGCCTTCTTTATCCCCCTAGCGCCCTCCGAGCATGGATGCGAGTGGACCAGCTTGTTCGAGCGTTTTGTACCTTTGGGCCAAATTTTGAAGTATTTATACGGTTACACTGGCTTCGGAGACAGAATTTACACGAATTAGTGGTTGTCATCTAATTGCCGTCACTGGGGAGTCTACACTAATGCATCGGTAGTATGTTCTTCAAGCTCTTCTAATTCTTCAAGATCTTCAAATGTGTTCAGTTTTTAATGAAGCGAAAGTTGGTGGAGTTGCTTTCATCTCTGTGATCACAATAAAGCCACTGCTCATCTATTAAGTTATTGAGTCTTCTTTTTAATGTTTTTGGGAAATTTCTTCTGGATTTCACTGCCTCTGCTCAATTTTTACGACTGCTAATACACTACGATTTCCGATGTGATATACTTCGAGATTTGTCTTCATGGTGAGCGACTCGAAGTGATGCCCTGTCCGGGTGTCATGACTACATTTCAACGATCTCGACTGCGGCTACCTCGATATGATTATCAGGTAATTTTAGTGGTTTCGGACTGAGATGTTCCGATTGTCTGGTGGAAAGAACGTTCAAGTCGACAGCAATAGCGATCGTCTATAATGTGCCAATTTTCGACAGGAATGTATCATATATATATATATATATATATATATATATATATATATATATATATATATATATATATATATATGTATATATATATGTATATATATATGTATATATATATATATATGGATATATCTATATATATAAATCAAAATTTGAACGGAGGGTGGTTTTGGGGTCTGGGGGTCATGATCGGTGAAAATATATCGAAATTTTCCGGAACTGCTTTCCTCCGAACGTCTGCAATAGGTAGCTTTATACATTTTTGTATTGAAAGCTACCTAAAAGTATAAAGCTACCTATTGCAGCCGTTCGGAGGAAAGCAATTCCGGAAAATTTCGATCTATTTTCATCGATCAAGATCCCCAGACCCCAAAACCAGCCTCCGTTCAAATGTTGATTTATATATATATATATATATATATATATATATATATATATATATATATATATATATATATATATATATATATATATATCTGACATATGTCATACGATAACACTCGTATTTATAAATCAATTTGGATGAAACTAATTGTATGTATTAAGGTCACAAATGTCTCGACCGAGTTCGTTGGCCAGCTTGGTCCGCCATTTTGTTTCAAGATGGCGGCCACTTAAAAATTAAAAATTAAAATAAATTTACAAAAAAGTTAAAAATTCAAATTTATTTTTTGCTTACGTGTTAGGCCTTGGTACAAGGATTCCGGAGCATTTTTTGTTTTACCTCTATCTTAAAAAATGGCTGAGTTAGGGCAGTTTGAAATTCTAGGGTGGCTGACATTTTGAACACATTGCAAAAAAACAACGATTAATTTATGTGTTTTAGTGAACGCGATTTCTCGCAAATTATTTTCTTTCATTGTTGTAATCATTTTCCCAATCATACGCATAAAACTATATATATTCATATCCGTTAGCGCCAATTTCTGGC
The DNA here is from genome assembly GCA_963931845.1 of Maratus michaelseni. Classification (NCBI taxonomy): domain Eukaryota; kingdom Metazoa; phylum Arthropoda; class Arachnida; order Araneae; family Salticidae; genus Maratus; species Maratus michaelseni. Next base: position 165,643,799 of record OZ007600.1, read on the forward strand.
CAAGGCGACTTGGCGACATTTGGCGAAATATGCCAAATTTGGCGACCAAAATAAGCTTTCATAAATGAAGCCAACTTGGCTATAGCTCAATAATTTGGCGAATTTCTTATTCAAATTCAGTATTAACGAATCTTTTGTAAATTGTTTCTTTGCATTTTAGCTTGCTGTTTTCGAGTAACATTAGCTAAAATTTTAAAACGAAGACATAGGAAAGTTACCTTTTCCTCCCGGTACAGGCCGGAAGGACTTTTTAACTTAAACCCGTTACATTAAAAAAATTTGAGGCGTTTTAAATCATTCATTTCTGTCATCTACGGTGTCATTTTGTCTGTGCAAAAGCAAATAATGTGTATTTGTAGTGTTATTTTAATTTCAGGTCTCAAGATGTTAACAAATATACGAAATAATCCAACAGTAACTGAAAAAGTAAAAATTCAAAAATTGGAGTGTGCCGAAGCACATTGTTGGAGAACCCCTGGTCTTATACTCTTTGAATTATTGAGTTTTTAGTTTTTTCAGATGCGTTCGTAATTATATAAATACGTAGCACCTATAGTCGTCATCTGGCCTGTTCCTCTGTCCGTCCGTCCGCATATAACAACGCAAAAACTACCCTACCGAATGTTTTGAAAGGATCAGGGTCAATAAGCCATGTTTTTAGCCCATGAAATAGATTATTAACTCGATTTTGTTTTTACTGATTTAATTATTTAACTTTTAATATTAGAAGGTTTATCCTGTGCGACTTCAACAATATTTTTCGCATTTTGTTCGGATTTATATGACTTACACAAGCTCAAAGTTCGTATTATTCGTAGTTTTTGATGAAAAATACGCAATTTCTCCTAAATTTACCTCAATTATTTATATAAGCGCAATCGTGCAAAACTTTCTTCTTTACATATATTATAAAATACATCAAAATGTACAATATATGTAAAAATAAAAGTGTTACAAAGCTGCGCTCGTAGTAAAATATTAAAAAATACATTAAAAATTTAGGTAAAATTAGGAGAAATTGCGTATTTTTCATTAGAAACTACGAATAATACGAGCTTGTGTAAGTCATATAAATCCGAACAAAATGCAAAAAAATATTGTTGAAGTCGCACAGGATAAACCTTGTAATATTAAAAAGTGAAACAACTAACAAAATCGAATTTTAGTCTTATTTCATGGGCTAAAAACACGGCTTATGGATTTTGATCCTTTAATATATACAGCGTGTCCACGTAAAACCTGACCGACCTTTATTTTCGCAACCGTTGGTCCTAGATGCATACTTCCAATTACAAAAATGGTTTAAATAAGGTAAAGAATTACTTTTAATGCGATTTGGGTCAAGAAAAACATTTATTAAAAAAATACGAAAGTTAAATTTTTATACGGTCCCCCGGTCCTATAAGTGATATTTAGTAAAAATTTACTGTGACACTAACAAGTACGACAAAGAAAGTCCCATTCATCTAACATTAAAATTGACCGAGTTATGAAACTTTGAAATGCATGACTTATACCACTCTTTTGCATCTAAAAAGAGATGATTTCGGCCATGCTTTCAGGGGTCGTATATAAAGTACTTAAACTTATTTCAAGGTATCTGCGCTTTGAAAGAAATCGTTCCGAAAGAAACTATTACGATTGAGTTAATTTTTATTAGTTAAGTTTCAGATTAATTAAAATAATTGTATTTTAACATATGTTTAATTTTGAAAGGATTTGAGGCTATGATTTCTTTTAACAAAAATTATGTTATTTTTATAAGGTTTTATTTAACTTACAACGATCATCTTTCCAGTTTAAAATTTGTACTCGAAGTTTAACTCACTTTCAAATGTCCGATCAAAGTTAAATTTTACATACTGACTTAAATCCGATGACAATGTAATATTATTATGATTTTCGACGCTTACTATCTTATACATGCTAATATTAGAGGATAACACAAAAAAAAAAAATTCGGATAGATTATCGTCAACAAGTTTAAGAAAGAGTTTTAGATTAGATAATATAAACCTACGATGGTTGTGTTTTTTAACTTTTATAATTACGTTTTATGTATTTTTTAACGCTGAATAAAAAAATTGCCTTCACTTTTAACCATCATGTCAGGATTTTTCGCAAATCGTAAATTTCAAGGTTAAATAGCGAAAAATCTGTTACTATAAAATAGATGTAAGACTTTTTTATTCAGTTTAATTTTATTTAATTCAATAATTTATTCAATTTTTCGACTTATACTAGGTTTCTTACAGCTAAACAGCTCAGAGGTCCGATGAGGTTGGAAGGGGAGGAGGGTCAATTTTAACTTTGAAATTTGCGATTTGAGAAAAATCCTGACGTGATGGTTTAAAATGAAGGTTATTTTCGGATTCAGCGCTAAAAAATACATAAGAATCAATTTTCAAAAGCTAAAAAACAAGCCACAACCCAAAATTTGAAAGACTGTGCAATCTAACAGCATTTTATAATCTGTATCATTTTGTAAACAGTTGAGGCTGTTGTTTTAAATACTTTTATTTAACAAAAATTCAGTTATTTTTATCCTCTTATATGTTCAGTAGAAATTGTATATTTTGCATTAATATGTCAGAATGATTATAGATTTCACTTTCACATTAGATTGCAATGTTAATTTTGCTCTCAACTATTTTTTTTTTTTTTTATATATCTGAAAATTATTTCTATTTCTACTACATTTGTGAATGACCCCTATTTCGCAGCAAAAAATATACTCCAACTTTAAACAGCTATTACTCGGTGAGTTTTAATGTTAGATGAATGGGACTTTTTTTGTTTTACTTGTTAGTGTCACAGTAAATTTTTACTAAATATCACTTATAGGACCGGGGGGCCGTATAAAAATTTAAGTTTCGTAATTTTTTAATAAATGTTTTTCTTGACCAAAATCGCTTTAAACATAATTCTATACTTTATTTAAACCATTTTTGTAATTGGAAGTATGCATCTAGGACGAACGGTTGCGAAAATAAAGGTCGGTCAGGTTATACGTGGACACGCTGTATAATCGTTGCAGAATTTTGTCGAATTTTAAAGACGATTCCAAGCATTTTTTAGACCACTTTGGTCGAAATATGAAAATGCCCTATGTCGACCGCTTTCAACCACCCTATCTGCCACACCCCTACAGCTACCGATATGCTCCCACCATAGTGTACGATGGAAGAGGCTCAAAGCTACTACCACACACAAACATCGGTGGTCTGCACTGGGTAGTTGTGGCTTCAAAGTAAAATATATGGACACACACGTCTATTTCCGAAATATGAACATGCCCTAGGTTGATCCCTTTCAACAACCCTATATCCCACACCCCCACAGCTACCAACATGCAACCACCATAGTTTACGATGGGAGATTCGAGGCTACTACCACACATAAACACTAGTCGTCTGCGCTGAGTAGTTGTGGCTGCAAAGTGAAATATAGGGGCACACATGTCTATTTTCGAAGTATGAAAATACCCTATAAGTCGACCACTTTCAACCACCCTATCTCTTCCACAGGTACTGACATGCAACCACCTTAGTGTACGATGGGAGCGACTCGAAGTGGGTAGTTGCACATTACCACACACAAACACCAGTGGTCTTTTCTGAGTAGTTGTAGCTGAAAATTTAAATATAGGGACACACACGTCTATTTATATTATATATATATATATATATATATATATATATATATATATATATATATATATATATATATATATATATAAGTGTTAGATTTTAACTGTATGATTTAAACTTTCACGAGAAACTGGCAGTTGGTTAAGGATGATGAATTATTGCAGTCGTTCGATCAAGAATCATGGCGAGGAATGAAGGCAATGAAGGAACCCAATTGAGAATTTATCCACAAAAACTCAGCCAGTTATCAAAATAAATCGTTCATTCAGGAACAGGAGAGATGCCGGAACAATTCCCACAGGAAACAGATGTGTTCTAAACCCCTCAGGCTTGATTATAACTCACTACATCATTGAGTTAATCTTAAGTGGCTGTTTTAGAAATTCTAAGTCATCAGAACACCAGATAAGAGTCAGCACTTGAAAACAAGACAAAATTCTCCTCTCCGATCGCTTGCAATGGCTTTTTGTTAAAGGCGTGGATCGCTACACAAGGACATAATGCGCGCACGAACCAATCAGTGAGAGGCGAAATTTAGTTAAGCGAATGACGCGTGGTGGAGAAGTTTCAAGACAAAAGAATCCCGGATTTAGGGGTGCATTGATTTTGAAGTAAAAAAAAAAAAAACCTAGCGCGAAGCAAACCCGTGGAATAAAAATAACAAAATGGCTTTTAAAAACATTCGAAATGAAAAACTAACGTCTCTCAGAATATTATAGATTGGATAGTTTTCATTTCAAATTTTATGAAAGTTGAATGTAAACTTAAAAAGATATTAATAAAAGTTTTCTTCCTTCTATTAAATCCTATCATATGTAACCTAAATAATAAAAACGCAAGTCATGTGACTGAGGAAAACAAATACGGGCTGACCATTTTTTTTTTCACATGCCAGGCGTCTATTTTTATTCAAAATTATTTTTTTGAATAAAATTGCATAAAAGTTATATTTTTAGAAAGATTGTTAAAAAAAAATAGTTTGTTTGAGAGATGAGTTGCATTCAAATATGTATAGATTCTGAGATAACATAAATTGAGATTAGGTTGACAGCCAATATCTCAATATTAAAGTAAATAAACGCAAGAGATTCGTTCATCGTGAGTCATAAAAATATTAAACCATGGAAGTAATCATTCGCCAAGATGAATTTTGCAGATGAATAACAAATGAAATGGCATGTTCATAACAGACGATATAATTCATTTCACTGAAATAATAACGATATTGTTTTTTTACATTGTAAAACTAGTTATAGTACAAACGCACCTCATTTGTCACGTTTAGCGTAAAATTTCCAATTTGTCTTTTACTTTTAAATCATCTGGTATTATTAAGATAATTAAACTCCTGATAAATTCCTGATGAATGAATGTTGAAGAAAGAAAGAGAAATGATTGAAAGATTTTTTTTCTTTGCGGGAATTTAATACGTCATTTATTCTTGCAATAAAATAAAAGTAATTAAACTGTTGTCACGCATCATGCAAGTTGTAACAAATTCAAAGTAGGGAAAATTCAGGAATGTTCTTCCTTTTCGTGATTTCACTTTTACAAGTGACATAATTGATTTTTACACGAAAGATATTAGGAAAATAGAATTGAGGAAATCGGAGTTTTTTAATGTTTAAAGGAATGCTTATTAAGTCTTCAACGTGGCAGTCGAAGGTCATGGTGATTGAAATAAAAGACATTCATGTCAAGAACCTTAATTTGAAATGACATTAAGGAACATTTTTTATGTTTCTAATTTATATCTATAGAAAATTTATAAAATTATGCAATTTTAAAATTTCCGTTTGATTCTATCTGATTATTTATTTATAAAGGGGGTAAAAGCGTTTGAAATGATGAATATTGGCTTGAAGTCAGATCGTAGATTAGGAAGCCAGCAATTAGTTTAAGCTATTATTTCTTGTTTCTTTGTTTTTTTTTAATATTTTATAGATATAAAATGTATTTGTTAACTTATAAACTACAATAGCAAAAGTTTTAACAGTGTACGAGAAAATTAATCTAGGTTTGATACGAATTTGAAATCGAATTTACATATTTTTAAGTCGCTATTTGTATTTATCGGTATACAGCTTCTTACGTTGTCTCCCGATCTCTCGATTATATATAAAACAGAAAAGAAATTGAAAATAAAAATAGTAAAATATAATAAAAAATTCAAAATCTCTAAAAAGTAACGATTTTTTGTTATAACTTGATTTTTTTTTTGTGTGTGTGTGTTTGTTTTTTAGGCAACGTTTGTATAAAATTAAATTTCCTGTATTAAAAAAAAAAAAAAAAAAAAAAAAAAAGAAAAAAAAACAACATATATTCGTTAACAAGGATCACTGCTTAACGTTTCTTTTTATAAAAAAATTATTTATTTAAGTCATAAATTTTCTACCGTCATTTGTTTTTCTTCTTTTAAGTATTATATTTACATAAAATTTCTATTTCTATGTTCACATTCCACTATAGTCGACAAATATTTATGTCTTCAGTTTGTCCTGTCTACCACCTGTCCGCGCTCTAACTCGAGTAACAGACGACTTGGATTTCCACGACATTGATAATCTTCGGTAATCGGTTAATCTTTTAAAAACAGATCAAACTGGCGTGTTTTTGGAGACTGCTGTGTCTGGACAGGGGTTGGCGAGCATAGCTCATAGGGGACACAGTTCCCTATTAAAAAAAAATAGCAAAATGCTTGTTATGAAAGATCAACAGAAAACTCAAATAATTTTTGGATTTAATTAAAAATTAGGGTGCCATTTTCAACCGATAGTTTTGTCGCTTGGAGAAATTAAAAAAATATTTTTTCTTTCTTTCTTATTTATGTATCAAAAAATAAATAATGATTTATTTATTCGCAAGAGCGTCAAAATGATTTACTTCAATTAACTCACAACGATGTATAAAGACAAGCAAGCATATAAACCCTATTTGCAACTATAATTAATAATAAATAATTGTTCATAAAGAAAGGAACAAGGAAATGCTATCTAACTTACATTATCAGCTATAAAAAATAGCTAAAATAAGACATTAGATACTTAACTTTCGAGGGATTATACGACTTTAAATATTTAGCATTTTTCTTCGTGCATGAAGGTTATATGCAGCATTATTATACCTGTAGAATATGATGGTTATGTTATTTACATAAACATTATCTATTGCCTTGAAGAAGTTTATAGCGTGGGTAAATTTGAATACCGTCTACCCATTAAAAACTGTGGACAGAATGACAATACGTTTTATTTGATGTTCAATATCGTATTGGAAGGGTGTGTTTCTATTTATTCCTACATTTGATTGTAGAAATATATATATATATATTTTAATCTAAAGTTATTGTTTGTGAAAAAATCTTTTTTTTTTTTCAAAGAATTTTCAGTAACTGAAATTATTTATAAAATATGGCGATTATGTTATTTGCATAAACATTATCTCTCGCCTTGAATAACAATCATGATTTGAATCTTGCTAAAGATAGCAGTGATAAACTCTATAAAAAGTTAGCAGTAGGGTTTATTATGCATTCATTGACGTATCAGAAAAGTTTATTCTTATGTCGTCTCATAAAAGATAAATGAAAGAGAAAACATCTAAAATAAACAAACCAAATAAGCATCGGAAGTTAATTCTCACAAAAAAATATTTTCACTATATGGGCATCATTTGCACTAACGGATTCTAAGTGTACTTATGAAGGAGTATTATAACTATTACTTTGTGGTATTTTATTTGTTATATTAAAATTTCCCTCTCTGTTTGTATTTCACAGTTCCCTCTCTTACAATATGAAACGTTAGGCAATCAAATTAATGCCAGTTATCCACATGGATCTGACGATGTCATATCGGATCTTAGAATTTTAAAATTTGAATAGTTTCCGAGACATACATATATGTGTGTGTGTATATATATTACAAAATTTAAAATTCCATACCCTATTAAATTTATTGTATAAAAAAATTCCTTTTATTAATATTCTATTTACAGCCCTAGTTTATAAAAATGTTCCCTTTATTAAAAATATTCCATTTCTGTCAGTATTTAAATTTTTTTTTATCCTAATCTACTTAAATTCACTTTTTATTTCTCAACAAATAAGATGTAAAAATCACATTTCATAAGAATATTTCTTTTAAAAAACGTATGTTCTTAAATACTTTATTAAATTAAATATTTCCTATTCATTCCCGCATTTAAATCTCTTTTATTTCTTTTAATCTGTGTAAATTCACCATTTTTCCTTTTCTTAGTCTAAAAAATCATTCTTTTAAATTGTTTTCTCAATACGCAAAAGTCGAAAATTATTCTATAAATTCCCCGTGTTTTTCTTATTTCGATAATACGTATCCTAGAAAATTCTTTTCCCGTCAGAAACATCGGAGAGAAGTATTTCTTCAATATTAATTCACAGAAAAAAGTTAGTATGCGGCTAAAGTTGAACATGCATTGGTTAAAGTAGGATTTTAAGAAGAAATTTGTGCAGAATTACGGCAGTTATCGTGTCCATAAAAAAGTGTTATTAATAGATAGATAGAGTTTTGAATTGGGGTGGTTTTGGGTTCTAGGAGTCATGATCGGCGTAGATCTGCAAAACTTTTTCAGAAATTCCAACATAGGAGAAAATGTAATAGGTAGTATTTCATACGGAATCTACCTAAAAGCAACAGAAATTATATATTTTTTAAATAAATTCACTTGTTTGCGCTTTATACCAGGCGTAAAAAACATCAGAGCATAATTGGTTTCGGTTCCCAGGCTAAATAACGGATTTCTTTTTAGAAAAAACATGAATTGTAATCATGAAATTAGGCCTGATTTTAAAGATAAACATTAAAACAGATTTTTTTTAAACTATTTTTGTTAAATATTAAATACATAAACTAAAGTATTTAAATTTCACTATTTATAGAATGTCAATTATAAGATTTTACGGAATTTTTCATACTCTTGTCACAGTTTTTACTTAATTTAGTTTACAATAAAGTGGCAGAGTTGAGGATCAATTTATCATTTATGTTTTCTACGTAGCTAATCTTATAAAATACAGGCATATCAAAATCGCAAATGCTTTTCAAGCAAGTTGTAAAGTGTTAAAAAGAGAAACTTAAGAATTGAGAGTTACAACTTTTTCAATTTCGAAATCAGACGATAGTTTTAATAAATCATTGCTAAATGATAAAAGGAAATTACACGGCAATTTGCTCTAATTAATTGGTGTGTGAATCATTTTTTGTATACAAACATGAATGCATTTCCTTATTTACGTCAACATCTCAATTAAGCATTAATAAAGATGTTTGTTTAACTCTGTGCAGATTATAAAGGTTATTCTCTGAATAGCTAATGTTTGATTTCTGTTGTTGCATGTAACATTATTTTGAAAATAGTCACGAAGTAGATTTGAGGTCAAAATGCATTCGATGATAGTTTTTTTCCCTTTTATCTCTTTAATCTTTACAACAGGTACTAAGAATGATATTTCAATCGTTTCGGAATTGATTTTCGTTTTAATTGTACTGCTCATGGAGTGGAATACCCCTCACTCTCCATACCGAAAATATACCTCACGCAGATAATTGGCTGTAGCAAAAACCAATCAACCAGCAAAAAGGAAATTATAAAGTTATTTTCTCTGAACACCTTTGGTGTAGTTGCTTGAAAATGCATAAAAAAACACCTTTAATTAATTTACGCTCATCCTCAGTAATACTTACAAATTCTTTTGTGTACCCTGTATATGATCTATAGAATTTATACACACCACGCAGTATGCAAAAATTTAGTTAAACTTAGAAACGCATAACGTAACTGAAAAGGTACTTTCAGAAATCATCCCTAATATAGACAATGCTTCGGTTACAGCATTGTATGCGAAATCTTTTATGTCTCCCTGTAAATGAACGATAAATGCGATGTACATTATATTCTACTGCAAGGATCTTGTAGTAAATCTCAGTAAGGTATATAAATTTCATCATGTTTGAAATAATGCAACATAATTAAAATACGAAGCTTTTCGCCGTAGACTATTATATAACCGAACTCTTTTGTTTGACTCTGAAAAATGAAAAATGCTTTACACCCTATAATTCTATAGAAAGCATGTTTTAGTGCACCTTAGAAATCCATATCACTCTTATTATGTTTAAAAGAGAGTAATATCATTAAAATACGCCGCAAACGATCCCCCTTCCTTAGATCACAATATAACGGCATACTTTTGAGCTCCCCTGTAAACGTACTTTAAGCGCTGCTCATAAAATAGTCCATAGTAACCTTCTTCTAGTGCATCTCAATAATGTACATAAATTTCATTATGTTTAAAAAAGAGTCACAGGATTAAAATACGCCGCAAACGACCCCCCCCCCCCTTAGATCACAATATAACGGCACATTTTTTAGCTCCCCTGTAAACGTACTTTAAGCGCTACACATAAATTATTCTATAGTAACCTTCTTCTAGTGCACCTCAATAATGTATATAAATTTCATTATGTTTAAAATAGTGTAACACTATTAAAATACAACGCGAATGATTTTTCTCCATAGACCATAATGTAGCTGAATACTTTTGAGTGCCCCTGTAAATGAACTATAAATGGTATTCACTTCATTTTCAATTCTCACCCTGCTATGATAAACTTAAATAACGTATAACAATTATATGTCAATGTGAGTATATTTACGCGAGTTAGAATACGGACAGACAGACAGATGGACAGACAAACCGAATTCATCAACATTTTTCAACTATGTTGGAAAGTGTTAAAAATTAAGAGTAGCTATCCAAATCACAAACGTTAAGGTTTGCCTAAATTTAACGAATATGTCATTTAATGAAATTTAACGAATTTAGATATTTTACGTTCTATTAATATGGCAATAGGCTAAGGAAGAATTTTTGAAGACATTTGGAAAAATGTTAAATTACAAATATATTAAATGGACTTAAGGGTGTATTCAAATCCAAACTGCTTATTTTGAGACACATATTTAAATTCATTTTTGCTCTAAAATGCATCCAATTGGCATGTTCTCTTATTCAGAAACTTTATAATGTCCCTATTGTCTCGATTTTTTGATAAAGGCAGAATATATTTCAAAAAATGGTGTCAAAGTGGACATTTTGAACCGAATTTCCCGAAGAGATAGTACTGTGAAAATAATTGTTTGTAAATCAATTTCTAATTAATTGAACGAAAAATAAAAACATGGGGCCCTTATAAATCTCTTCATAAATCACCTCACCAAGTTTCAGGTTTTTATTTTTAAAAATGAGTCTGAAAATGTGTCTCAAAATTTTGAGTTGTTGAGCGTGGAAATATATATATTTTTTAAATACCGCTTTAACAACTTTCCATTGTTTTATATTTTTGTATCATAACTTATTGGTTCGGAAAAGTTCCATCTATCTACCCTCACAGAGTTCACAGAATAATGTTCTCTGAATATTCTTTGAACTCTGTGATCCACCCTGTTAAAATCCGTGCCTATGTATGTAACCTCAAAAACTCGGAAACCACAGGGCGCAGGGCTACGAAATTTGGCACACGGGTTGCTGGTAGGGAGCCCATGAACAATTGGGCAAAAAATTCGAAAATTTTAGATTAAAAAAATTTATTTTATATTTTCGACGAATTTTTGCCTTATTTTATGTTTAACCCGTAATTGTGCGAGTTCTGACCCGTTCTAAATGTTTACTGCAATGTGAGATATACATATTACGTACGTCACGCTGTAGCTAAGAAGCTGTAGAGGTATTACGATAATTCTTTCACCTCGGATGCAAATTATTAGAGATCATTTAATTAAATAAAGTATGCATAGACATATACTATCATTACTACATTCAGATAACAACAAAAAGAATTTGTTAAGACAAAAGAAACTCGATTTAAATTGACCGGTACGTTTAAGTTCCATTAGTCCCCAAAATGGTCAGTTTGACTTACTTCATATTTGTAAAGATGGATAATTTTCACTCACTTCCTGATGGGCTAAAAGTCTAGAAATTGCGTAGAAATGTGTGTTTCGGAACCGGTAGCGTAAATGAAAGTGATCTCATAAAAAAAAATAATAAATAAAAACCTGCAATTAAAATCGAAACAGTAAAAAAGTACCCAGAAAGACATATACCTCAGATATCCTAATATATATATATTTTAATATTAAAATGCGAATGAGAAATATGAAAAGAATTCTCCCATTGGTTTAACAGTTTGCAAGCGTCTTCGAGTTACTAAGCATATAGGCAAATCTAAACTGGCTAATTTCTGACACATTATTCAATTCATTTTTGTTCACAAACGCATGAAATTGGCAGGTTCTTTTATTCACAAATTGTGTAATCAGAAACTCCTCCTCCACCCCATATTTTTGGTAAAAGCCGATGTATCAGAAAATTCTGTTAAAGTTGACATTTCTGAACCAAATTTCCGGAGAGAACTGAAAAGGAAAAAAAAAAACTACCGCACTAAAACAATAATTGTTTATAATTTAAGTTTTAATTTATTTATCGGGGAACAAACAAACATACAAAAACCAGTCTTGGGGGCCACCGTAATACTTCCCCATCATGGATATGCATAATCTAAAATATGAAAATAAAACATGTGTAAACTATTTATAAAATGCATTGCAATTCCAAAATAAAATTTAAATTTATTTTTAAAACGTTTCCAGCCTCTATCAACTAATTCTCTATCAACAAGCCTCTATATACAAATTTTAAGCTTCTATCGCAATTTTTTCGGTAGATAGATGTTTAAAATCTTGGCTTGATGACGTCATAAACTTTAAACCGAGGCTAACGGAAAAGAAAGGCTACCGCGGTGCTTTACGCATATATTTTTTTACAGACCGCCGGAGTCACGTGATGCTCGAATGCACCAATGCAGGTTCACGTCACTCTAGCGGTCTGTAAAAAAAGATAAGTGGAATGCACCGCGGTAGCCTGTCTTTTTCGTTAGCCTCGCTTTAAACGCTCTGTTACTGAATTGCGTAAAAGACACATCCTTATAACTCCAAAAATGATAATCATATTAACTAACAGTTTACTGCGTTGGATTAAACGTCTCATTTCTAATTAAAATATATCTTTGAATTGAAATTTGAATGAAATACGGGGTCATGAAAAATCGAAGAGTGTGGAAAATGTGATTACAAATATCTCGGCAACTCATTATCCAATTAACTTCATTCTTGATGCAAAATTTATGTTTTTTTATTGTCTTTTACATTCACTCCTTAAAAAAACAATTTCGAAAATTTTTATATACCTTTTATCAGAACGAATATTTCGAGAGTCCGAAATAAAATAGTTCCGGATAATCGAGGTTACTGAAATTCAATTCTTCGAATCAAATTCGAATTCAATTCTTCGAATTCAAGAATTGAAATTCTTTTTCTCATTATTACATTCTAAGTACATATTAAATTTCAAGTTTCTATCCCAGTTTGTTCGGGAGAGCGTTTACAGACACACACAAACAGACGGACGGCATTTTTTTTTTCTAAAAATATGTTTTTCGGAATCTGCAGTGTCTGAAACATGTAAATCTGTCAAAAATTTGTTTTCGATTTTTAAAACGATTACAAGACTTACCCTATACTACGTATGATGGGTAAGTAATAATCGCTTATAATTTAAGTTTTAATTCATTTATCGAAAAACAAAAATGATTACAAATTATTTCTACATTTATGCTTGGAAGCGTCATACTTTTAACTTTAAAAATAAGTAAGACAATATGTCGGAAAGTTTCGCATTGTCGCGCGGGTAAAAATATTATCAAATCGTGTACTTACTTAAAGATTTTCAGGAAAAATTGTAAAGCAGGTTGAATGATATGCGACAAACAAAACGAATTTCTAAAACACTTAAAGTGTTGAAAAGTGATGCGTAAAAGCACAAAGTCAGATACTTTTTTTTTACGCCTAAATAAGATAGTTGTTTCAATAAATCATGACATATGATGAAAGGAAAATTACTCTTTAATTTACTCTAATTAATAGACGCGGGAATCTTTTTTTCCCGTAAATATGAATCTATTTCTTTTCCCCATTTCAATGTCACAATTAAGTACTAATGAAGTCATTTATGGGATTTCGTGCAGTTTGAAAAGGTTATTATTCGAATAATTAATATGTGGTATATGTTGCTATGTTCAACTTTCATTTGAAACTAAGCAATGAGTAATTTTTAAGGTCAAAGTAAATTTTACCTTAATGGGATCTTTTTCCCCATTTCCAACTCTTTCAACAACTTATTAACCTGTTAGTATTTAAGACTTTTTTAAATGTAATTTATTTTACAAGCAAATAAATAAATAAATTAATTAATTAATTAAAATAAAATAAAATAAAATAAAATAAAATAAATAAACATTATATTAATACATATGGTTAGAAAATTGTAATGAGATTGAATCTGTCTATTCAATATCTAAATTGCAGTGAATTGATAAATTTTGTAATTAAAAATATGCCTAAAATTGCAGACATTATATAAATTGAATATGTCATTCTAGCCACAGCGCAAATTTTATTACACTCTTTTGTTAACTCAACATGGCTTTTGTACGTAAAGATAGAATTTTCTCATAGATATTTCACTCACTTCGTCACATGTTAGAATTATAAAAATTATGTTCACAGGTGTGGTTTGCAATGACAATACAACATTTTAATGTTTTTTTAAACTTAATTATAAAGTAACAAATCAATTTTCTGGCATTTTTCCGTTAAGCGGCCGCAGGGGATAAAATGCTAAATATTCTTTAGGGTTACAACTGCTTACGTGTTACAAAAACAATGGAGTTAATGCAGCGCCAAACAACTCTCGCCAAAAGAGGCCAAATGGCACAACAGATTATTTTAAACACGAAAAAGCCGAAAAAATAAATACAAAATAGGAGTGGGATATACTTTTTAACACTTTCCAACATAGTTGAAAAGTGTTTATGAATTCGCTTTGTTTCTCTGATGTTTTGCCATATGTCTACCGTGCTCTAACCCGCGCTTTAATTCGTGCTCTAACTCGGGTAAACATACTCGGACTGCCATGTAATTTATATATGTTTTTAAGGTTTGCTATGGTTTATTCAGTATTGAAAATGAAGTATGTAACATTTACAGGGATACTCAAAAGAATTCCGTTACATTACACTGTTAAAACTACAGGTGAGCCATGGCACCACTAAAGGGTGAAAGGCTTATCTCACTGGTGACACCCTAGGGGAGCAGGAATAACACCTTTAACCAGGGTGAAAGGATGGCAGCCCTAATCCAGGGTGCTCCAGGGGGTGAAAGGATGCCACACCAGGAGAGAATAATGGCACCCCTAATCCACGGGTGAAAGAAGGCACCCCAAGGGAGAATAATGGCACCCCAGGGCAGAATAAAGGCACTAGCTGGCACCCACAAGGGAAAGTATTCCCTATCATGGAATACCCAAAATGCCTAAATTTTTTTCAAGGAGTGTCTCTTATATAAAATATTCCTTATTTGAAGTATTGCAAGCAATCTGAACATACTTTATCTTTCAAATGTAAAAATTTCAGAGGCATTCTTAGAAAAACTCTTGATTTTATGCAATTTTCATTTGCAACAGTGTCGATTACTCACATGCATATATGTGCATAGTTTGTTTTATTTACAGCTTGTTTGCATACATGCTTCTGAAAGTTTTATCTTGCTAGATCATTTTTAGCTGCATGTAATAAACTAAGTGATGTTTAATGTGCAAAAGTTATATTTTACATACATAATGAGGGATAAACAAAAATTTTTTAAGGGAAAATTCTCATTTTATCGACTTCCAACTTACTTACAATTTCTGAAAAGCTTCCTAACTTTGAGTTTATTACTCACAGCATGAGTCCAAAACATTATTCTTTTAATAGAAATCTTAAATATGTTTATAAGAATTGACTTTGTTTTCATATGTAAGTGATATAAGTTTGGACCCTTTTTTTTGTTTGTTTGTTTGTTTAGCTTTAGTTCAACAATTTAAACTCCAAGCCCACCCGAGCCGAAAATATTTTGTGTCATAAGAACTCGACGCAAGTACACAGTAGAAAATTGTTAATAACAGTTTGAAATTATTTCCAGATCAATTTTCTTGTTTAAAAATATCTCTTCTGACATAGAAATAAGTATTAAATCATAAATACTCTCCCATGACAACATTTTGTGATTTTTATGTCTTTGAACCATTTCGGTTAATGCAACATCTAAGTTTCATCAAACTCCTACTGCTACAAAAGTACATCACAGTTAGTCCTGAAAAGTATTAATGGATTTATGCTTCTTACATTATCCAGAAATATGCAAGACTGGGGTTTCTTTCTGTAGAAGTAGCCTGTAAGTGTTAAAAAGAGAAGCTAGGTATAAAATAAAATGCTAATAACTTAGGTTTCTTCATGAAACTCACTATTATTTTATTATATTATATTTATTATATATTTATTATATTTATTATATTTATTATATATATTTATTATTATATTTATTATATCTGAATTGCATTCTGAAAAAAATTTCCAAGATGAAGGATTGTTGTAGAATTTTTAAATATGCAAATATTCCATTAGTTAATAAAGTTCGTGTAACTGTAAGCCAGTTAATGCAAGGTACAAATGTCACTGAGGCTCAAAAAAAAAAAAAAAAAAAAAAAAAAAAGGAAATTTTCTCTTTTTTAAATTTATGTATCAAATCTTTCAGACGATACAAAGATTTCAATTGAAAACAAAGTATTGACATATCTATTAAAATTACTAAACAGTTCATACATCATGTAACAAAATATCATGCACAGGTATGGGTAACTTTCCTATAATCTTATCAACCAAAGATTTGTTCAAAGCCAGCAAGAAGCAATATGTTTGACGAAATTTTCGTTAATATAGTTCACTGCTATCATTCTACATATAATTTGACAAGCTCAATATTAACACCAATTTTGCATGCATATTTATCTAAAAATTACATTCAGTACCACCACCCTTCCCTTTTCTATATAGATGAAATTCAATGTAAATTTTCTTACCATAAAATTTTACTGTTAATGATCCAATTTTTATTAAATTAATGGTTATAATATACAATATAAACATACTTTTTGCATGGTGGTTTACATACATTTATGGTTTAACATAAGCAGTCTTATAAATAAAAATACAAAACAGAAAAAATAAGTATTTTCAGTTTTAAAATAACAAATGAAATTGAATGAAGAAAATATGTTTACTTACACTACACTGTAAAAAAATTGCAGTAAAATTACGGGCCGCCGACAGCAGAGATTCCAGTCAAAACCCGTAAAAAAAAAATCATGCCCATCATTTTTTGCAGCCCGTAATTTTACGGGGCAAAGTAATATAGCATTATAATGCACAGGATATAATGCACTTTAAAACACAATAAAACTGTGCTTACTGTTCCGTAGCACGTAGCACGTTAGATAATCATCAAAGAATCGCTGTTTTGGCGGGTTAAAATTTTCGAAACACGAATAAAATGAAGGGTTACACCCTAGCGGAGGACAATGTATGGGGTCGTACCGTATTTTTGCTAGCATATGGGCTAGAACTGTAGGAATATGTGGATTGTTCTTAATTTTCTAAGTATCTAAGGGATAAGGCCGCTTATTTAGTGGATCAGATCAAATAAGGCTGTTGCCCGTGAAAATTGAAAGGCAACGCTCATAAATTTACAGTTTTTTCTGAGAGTGTAATACACTTTAAATTCTAAAAAAAAAAAAAAAAAAAAAAAAAAAAAAAATCTTTTTATTGTGTTGTGATTGGGAAAATTATATGTAGTAGCGGGGCAAATAATATGTAAAACGATAGAAATGAATTATTTTTGCAGTAACGAAACTTATTTGTCTCTATTATTTACACCTTGCTAGCTGACAAAAACAAATCTTTGGCTGGTAAGACTTTAAGAAAATTCTTCAACCTTCTGCATGAGATTTTGTTACATAACCTATGAACTGTTTATTAATTTTAATGGATGACATGCCATTATTTCTTTGACGAATGAAATCTTTGCATCTTCTAAAAGATTTGATGCACAAATCTGAAATAGATCTTTCCTTTTTTTCGAAGGTAAATGTCCACTTTGTTTTCGTGGACCATAGTTATATCTGTACCCAGCATTAGCCGGAGCATTAAACGAACTTTATCAACATATGAGAGATTTGCATGTTTCAAAATTTCACGACAGTCTTTCTTCTTCGAAATTTTATCCAGATTGCAATTCAGATATAGTATGTAACAGAATCGCGACTTGCTTGAAGAAACTCAGAACAATTATTTGGTTGTTTATTTCTACAATTTTGGTTGTTTATTTCTATAACCAAGCAAAAATAAAAAAAAGACGTGTGTAATTTTTTAAAATGTACATGAAAATTAAATGATAGCAATTCAAATAATAACTTCTACAATTTGGTTCTTTATTTCTTCTTGGTTGTTTATTTCTACAACCAAGTAAAAATAAAAAATAACGTGCGTAATTTTTTAAAATGTACATGAAAATTAAATGATAGCAATTCAAATAATAACTTCTACAATTTGGTTGTTTATTTCTTCTTGGTTGTTTATTTCTACAACCAAGTAAAAATAAAAAATAACGTGCGTAATGTACATGAAAATTAAATGATAGCATTTCAAATAATAACTTCTACAATTTGGTTGTTTATTTCTTCTTGGTTGTTTATTTCTACAACCAAGTAAAAATAAAAAATAACGTGCGTAATGTACATGAAAATTAAATGATAGCATTTCAAATAATAACTTCTACAATTTGGTTGTTTATTTCTTCTTGGTTGTTTATTTCTACAACCAAGTAAAAATAAAAAATAACGTGCGTAATTTTTTAAAATGTACATGAAAATTAAATGATAGCATTTCAAATAATAACTTCAAAGACCGTGCAATTATAGAATATCCTCATTTGTTTCTGATAATGGCTCGTAGTGAGCCGAAACATGTCAACAATCTAATAAAAGTTAGTTTACTGTATATTATGTTTTTAGTTTACACATTTTAGCATTTAAAAGAAATACATTATTACAAGATGTTATAATTTATTATATTTAAAGAAACATTTATAAAAACAAAGTTCCTTTTACTGCCACCGATTTTCGAAAACGTTTCCGTGTATTTTTTTTTTTTTTGTGTGTGTGTGTATTAATCAGTTTTCTGAACGCAAAATATAAATTTTTCGGATGCTTTTAATTCTCATGTAAGCATTTTCATGTTCAACAAGAACGAAAACTCATACGTCAAGCATATATTATGTAACACTTTCCAACACTTCCAAAATAATTTTACAAATCATTACTGTAAGGTGTAAGATAATATCTAACTAAACAATTTTGAAAACGCATAACATATTTAAAATCCTATTTCAGGAATTATCAACAATATTCGGAAAAATATCCGAGCTCTTTTGTGCAGCCCTGTATATGATCAATATATTTGTATATATACTAAATAGAATACTAAATTTTAGTTCAGTTTGGAAACGTGTAGAACAATTTAAAATTTCCCTTCTGCAATTTCCGACAATAAACGGAAATGTACTATAGAACTTTTCTGCTATCCTGTATACAATCTATACAATTTATACACACCAAGTAATGGACAAAAAATGAGTTAAATTTAAAAACGCGTTCAGCAACTGAAATAGCAATCCCAGCAATTATTAATAAACAGTACTTTAACCGAATTATTTTGTGTGTCCCTGTAAATGAAAGATGAAAGCTATATACACAATATTGTTTAGTAAGCCTCTTGTAATCCCCGTTAGTGATATATATCAATTTCAATATGTATCAAATAGTGAAACATTATTAAAAGAAAGTGCTAACGATTTTTCTTCATAGACTGTAATGTAACGGAATTCTTTTGAGTATCCCTGTAAAGGAACGATAAGCGCTATGCACACCAAATTCCATAATTAGTCTCTTGTAGTGCAACTTAGTGATATATATCAATTTCAATATGTTTGAAATTGTGTAACATCATTGAAATAAACCGCAAATGATTTTTCCCCATAGACCGCAATGTAACGGAATTCTTTTGAGTGTCCCTGTAAAAAAAATTATATGTGCTACACACTTCATCTTCAATACCGAACATGCTACAGTAAGCCTCAATAACATATATCAATTTAATGACGACCCGAGCATATTTACGCGAGTTAGAGCATGGACAGAGACAGACAGACAAACCGAATTCATAAACACTTTTCAACTATGTTGGAAACTGTTAAAAAACATGATTCACAGACAAACGTGATAATTTAATGGTATTAATATTAACATTAAAATTAATATTAATATTTGTTTATGCATGTGTAAATTTAATTTCACAGCCGAAAATGTTTAATTGAGAATTGATACTATCCAAAAAACCGATATTTCGACATGAGAAAACTGATTAATGCACTAAAATAACTACTATGAAACATTTTTGAAAATAAGTGACAGCAAAGGAAACGTGATTTTTATAAATGCTTCTTTAAATCTCGAAAATATACTTCTTTCTGTGGATTCTAAAGAGAAAGAACGCTTTTCGATATCGTTGGTAACTCCGAATAAGTTATTGTATAGTTTTGTCCGTGGTTATATAATATTTTTGTAGATCAAGAAGCATTCGTCTTTTTTTTTTACGCTTTTTTTACGCTCAAAGATGACGTTATTTGTAGAATGACCTAGCTTCATCAATCTATGAGCACAATTTGAAACTTATTGAAATTGGCAGGGCTTAACCTTGAGGTAACTCAACATGAAGTACTTTTGTGAAACATCTTTCACAAAAACATCGCAAATAACGTTTTAACTATAATAATTATATGCACTGTGTTTAAGAAACCTTGCCTGTTGCAGGTCACCAAGGAAACGAATTTTCAAGAAATTAAAGTAATTCGCAAAATTCACCTTTAAAATATCTTGATTAACATCTAGTGAATAATCATCTTGGTCATAAGATGGAATAATTGTATGCAATTAATTCTTGAAGTTTTATGGGAGCGCGTAAAATAATTTTAAATAACTTAAAACTTAAAATGATTAAATGATGCGAAAAGGCCTTATATGTCAAATTGCATTGTTTGTTAATTTATAGCTGTCCGAAGCATCAATAGAAATTATACTGCAGCATTTGTTCTCAGAAAATTGTATTATGTACGTTGAATATCTCAATGTCAAATTTTCCATGCGAAAAACAGGTTTTTAGATTTGAATTTTGTGCATTTTAAAGCAGTGACAAATTACCTTTTTGCGTGAATGAATGATTTTTCAAATGATTGTGTTTTAAAATCGCTGTCGTTTTACATTTGATGTCAAACTTATTTAGGAATAGTGCTGATGTCATAAAAATGAACTAAAATAAAAAACTATTAAGGAAAAAGCTAGTTTAAAAATATTTAAGCCAGTATTTATTAGTTGACAGCACTGATTATGTAAATTTAAATACTGCCAAGAAAACTTGTCGTTGGGGGCTACCGTAATACTTATCCATCATAGATATGCATAATATAAAATGTGAAAATAAAACATGTGTAAACTATTTATAAAATGCATTGCAATTCGAATAAAATCGTGGCTTGATGACGTCAAAAGCTTTAAATTCTTTATTACAGAATTGCGTATGAGAAACCTCCATATAACTCTAAAAATGATAATCTTATTAACATACAGTTTGCTGCGTCAGATTAAGCGTGTCTTTTCCAATTAAAATACATCATTGAATTGAAATTTAAATGAAATACAGGGTCATGAAAAATCGAAGAGTGTGGAAAAGAGGATTACAAATATCTCGGCAACTACTTATCCGATCAACTTCATTCTTTATGCAAAATTTATGTTTTTTTTAATTGTCTTTTATGTTCACTCTTTAAAATAAACAATTTCGAAAATTGTTATATGCCTTTTATCAGAACGAATAATTCGAGAGTCTTAAAAATATAGTTCCGGAAAATCGAGGTTACTGAAATTCAATAAGCTATCTCCCATTATTACATACTAAGTACATACCAAATTTCAAGTCTCTATCTCAATTTGTTCGGGAGATAGTGCGTTTACAGACACACACACACACACAGACAGACGGACGGCAATTTTTTTTCTAAAAATATGTTTTTCGGAATCTCCAATGTCTGAAACATGTAAATCCGTCAATGTTTTTTCGATTTTAAAAACGATTGTAAGACTTACCTTATAACTACGTATGATGGCTAAGTAATATGACAAATGATTAACCACGTACGAAATAATATAGATATAACCACAAACGAAAATATATAATAGCCTCTTCCGAGTTACCCACATTTCCGAAAAGCGTTCCTTTATCTTTAGAAACCACAGAAACCATGACATTTCCGTTATTTAAAGACCCATTTATAGATACAAAATTTCTTTTGCTGGCACTGAAACGTTCGGAAATGTTTCAGAGTAGGTTTAATACTGTACTAGCTGACCTGCCCGGCGCTGCCCGGGACCGTGATAATATATATATTTTTTTAAATCAAGTTTTTATTATTTTATATCTTTAACTCGATTTTTAATGAAATTATGTATTAAAATAAAAAAAATCGCGAAAAAATATTGGTGTTTCTCTTTTATTTTTGCTCATTTTCTTGTACTTCTTGTCCGAACTGTTTGAAATCCTTATTGTTTATAAATAAAACGGTTTTACAGCCCGCGTAAAAATTTCGTGAAAAAATATTGTTATCGAGTTGTAAAAGAAATGTTTTCTTCTCGCTTTTTTGTTTGTTTGTTTGTTTTCGCATCGGCTTCTTTAACATAGCAATAAAAATATATTTCTCATCTTTCAAACTGTTGGAATTTCAATCGGTTATAAATATAACTGTATCCAAGCTCTCTTTAAAATTTTACGAAAAATATGCGTATTTAGTAGTGAAATCATGAGTTCTTAAAAAAAAAAAAAAAAATTCAACGCAATGGCCATATTACGCCATCCGTTTTCAATCAACCCTTTTCAATCTCTCTAGGCTAAACTAAGACTCCTATAATAGGAGTTCTAGACTGAACAGATGAGGGCTAAACACTTTTCCGTTTCTGAGGGTAGAAGCCTTTAAAAAAACGTTGAAGCATGCGCAAAGAGCCGACTTTCGTGTGGAAAACAGAATGGGAATTTGACAGAATGCGCTTTTCGCTTTAAATATATAGATTATTAATTAGTTTTCACAAACCGGAATATCCGTTTATTAGGATGCTATCAAATCTCAATTAAAATTTCAGACTATGCTGTTGAATTTATACAAGTAATACACTGTAAAAAATTTGCAGCGAAGTATGCGGTCATTCGACCGTTTTTATAGAAAACGGTTACATAACCGTAATTTAACAGTATTCTGACCATATTCTGGGCAATATTATGGTCATAGAATAGCGTTAAATGACGGTTATGTATAACCGTTTTCTATAAAAACGGTCGGATGACCGGATACTTTGCTGCAAATGTTTTACAGTGTAGTAACAAAATAATATTAACTTTAATTTATCATGTTTGTCTTTAAAATATCTTTGTTGACGATGAAAATGTTCACTTGAGAATTGATAGAATACGAAAAACCGATATTCCGCTTTGAGAAAACAGATTAATACACTATAAAGACTACTCAGAAATGTTTCCTAAAATCAGTGGAAACAAAAGTATCTTTGTTTTTATAAATGGTTCTTTAAATCTCAAATATATTGGTTTCTGAGTTTACTAAAGATAAATAAAGCTTTTTGGAATCGTGGGTAACTCGGAAGGGGTTATTGTATATTTTCGTTCATAGTTACATTATATTTTCGCAAAAAAAAAGAACTTTTGTCTTTTTTAATAGTGTAGAATGACCCATATTCATTAATCTATCAGCACAATTTGAAATTTATTGAACTTGGCATGTTTCAACCTTGAAGTAACTCAACATAAAGTGTTTTTGTTAAACATCTTTCACTAAACAATCGTTAATAGGGGCTGTACATATATACCGTTATCCACATTTTGGTAATTTTGGACCCCCTCCCCCCCTTAAGATATCATATTTTATCATTCCTCGAATCCCACCCCCTCCTTAAATTATATCGTTATCAATGTCTAACAATTCTTTTTATTTTTACAATTTTTTATTTATTTTTTTATTTTTTAACCATTGGGAAAATGGTTGTTGTTTTCGCTCGAGTATGGACCTCTTAAAGTCGTCACTTTATTTTTTGAAGCGTTTTTAAGAGTTTTTAACGAATTTCTGTAACTTTAGAAGAATTTTTAATGAAATTCTGTAACTTTAGAAGAATTTTTCTTTGAATAGGCAATAGAAATGCACAAAATCGTTACAAAAAGGACAGATGCAAATTATCAGACGTGAAAAAAAGCCGAATTCCAAAATGGACGTCGGATGAGAAATCGTCTTATAAAGCAAAAAACTTGATCTTCAAATTTAATTTCCTAAAAATACCTTTAGCTCAGACATCAAGCTAAACAAGAGCTAGAGCAATACTTAAATTTTGCTTAGGGGATGGTCTACAAATAGAAATTGTGCCAAACTTTAAAAATTTCAATGCTAACACCTAAAGTTGGCATCCTATTTGAATATTTCGGTTTATTCTACCTTCGGATACCAAACGGGAAGTCAGTAGATAGGGAATGGGACTTCTGCGTCAGCAGCAGGTGGTGGCGGCGGTGCGGTGGTAACACCGCCTGCTGCCGAGATCATACTATAAAAGGTGGGTGGAATAGCATGGTGTGGGGAAGATATGTTATAGTAAAGTGGGGCGAATAGATCTGCTATAAGAGGGGAATATTTTAGGGGGGAGGGCTAAATTATTAAAAATTTTAAATGTCTTATAGTACGAGGTAACGGTTATGGCAGAGTCCGAATACTGCCCCGCTATTCCTCTGCGTTTTCCCTATCGTTATTGTAGTTTGTTAATTTTTTTTATTGCAAAGTTTGCAGTGATATAAAGATATTATTTAGCATACTTTACTGAATTCAAATGAAGAGAAGATGTCAAAAAAATATCACTATTGTACATGAAATGCCTTTATATCAAATAGCATCTAAAAGAGATAGTTACTA
This sequence comes from Maratus michaelseni, assembly GCA_963931845.1. NCBI lineage: Eukaryota > Metazoa > Arthropoda > Arachnida > Araneae > Salticidae > Maratus > Maratus michaelseni. The sequence continues at coordinate 165,668,551 of OZ007600.1, forward strand.
TTTAAATGTATTCAATTATAGTTTATTCTTACATAATGCATTCCATAGTAAAATTATCTTCTTGCACTTGTCCCCTACAAGGGGAAGATGAAAGTGGGAAAAATAAGTAGACAACATTCTTTCTTTTTCTTTACTAGTAAACACAACATTTATCATTTCAAACATATTTAGCACCTGTTTTCTCTAGCAGCGAATTATATACGCATATAGAAGAACAGGAAAGCCGAACGCTTCGATAGTCCATATTTTGGAATGAGATGATTTTATATTCATTTAATGGCTTTATTAATAACTTTGTATTTTTATAAAAATAGATATTAAGACTAAAAAAAAATGGGTAACAGACTCTTTTGATGTAAAATTACAAAAAAAAAAAAAAAAAAAAAAAAAAAAAAAAAGGGTGTAATTTAACATTACAACAACCATTGGGAAAATGTTCCGAAAGCTTAAAAAAAATTAATTAATTAAAAATATTAATTATTTAAAAATATTCATTGGAACCATCTACAAATAAACGCATTTTCCATTACTACAGTTGAAGAGATCCTGGCATTCTCTGTCCTCGCAAAAATATTCGTTTGAACCATCGCCACAGTTATTCAAACGCATTTTCCATTACTATACCTTATCCCTATATACCTTTATATTTTGTCGGGTTCTTCCGACAATAACTTCAACTCTTGTTTAGATTGATGTCTGGGCTAAAGGTATTTTGAGGAAATTTAAGTTGAAGACCACGTTTTTTGCTTTATAAGACGATTTCTCATCCGACGTCCATTTTTGAATTCGGCTTTTTTTTTCATATTTGATAATTTGCATCTATCCTTTTTGTAACTTTAACATTTCTGTAACGATTGTATGCATTTCTATTGCCCATTCATGAAAAAAAAAATCTTCTAAACTCACAGAATTTCGTTAAAAACGCTTAAAACAAAATTCTTCTAAAGTTACAGAATTTCGTTAAAAACGCTTAAAAAAATAAAGTGACTACGCCAAGAAGTCCATTCTCGACCGAAAACAACAACCATTTTCCCAATAGTTAGAAAAAAAATGTTCGATTAAAAATTATAACGATATCAAAAGACCACCCCCTCCCCCACTCCCTCTACAGATATCTTACGATATCAAGTGTCAGACACCCCCTCCCCCCCCCCCTAAATTGATAACGTTATATATGCACAGCCCCATACCTTTTTAGCTATAATAATTATATGCACTGTCTTTTAAGAAACCTTGCCTGATGCAGGTGACCGAGAAAACGAATTTTCAAGAAATTAAAGTAATTCGGACAGTTCACATTTAAAATACTTTGATTAACATCTAGTGCATAATTATCTTTAGTCATAGAAAGGAATATGTGTATGTAATTAAATCTTGAAGTTTTATAGGTGCGAGAAAAATGATTTTAAATATATTAGACCTTATAATGATTAAATGATGTGCAAAGTCCTTGTATGTCAAATTAACTTGTTTGTTAATTTATAGCTGTCCGAATCATCAGCAGAAATTATACTGTAGCATTTGTGTTCGTAAAATTGTATTATACTCATTGAATCTCTCAATGTCAAATTTCTATTTGAAAAACAGGTTTTTGGATGTGATTTTTGTGCATTTTAAACTAGTGTCAAATTGGTTTTAACGTGAATGAATAATTTTTCTAATGATTGGTAATTTAATTTGCTGTCGTTTTAAATTTGATGCCAAACTTACTTAGGAACAGTGATGATGTCATGAAAAGGAAATAAAGTTGTAACTATTAAGGAAAAAGCTAGTTTTAAAAATAATTAAACCAGTGTTTATTAGTAGAAAGCATTGATTATGCAAATTTAAATACTGTCAAGAAAATAAGAATTGAAGTGTTACACAAAATTAACGAAAAAGAATACCAGATTTAATTTTCTTTGAAATATTGCGTAACCTGAAAAAACTCTTGCGTATGAATTTATGCGTTGAATTTAAAAGGAATAAAATACAAAGATAGTTAATTGATTTTTGCCGTAAATTAGCTAAAGATCTTTATGAAAAAAAAAAATCTGTTATGTACAATTATACGTACAGTGGCTCACATTCATATTAGGACATGGGACACTCGTGTTTTTAAATTTTTATATAAAAACTATTTACTAAACAAATGTTTAAGGACAACTTCATTTTTTATCTACGTGTACTTTTATTTAGATATTTAAAGATTTGTTAGTTATTTAATAATTGCACTTGAAACAATTTTATAAATAAAATGGTTAGTATGCACTGTTAACTCTCAGAGTACCAAAAAAAAAAAAAAAAAAAAAAAAGACGATAAAAGAATTATCGGTCGGGAAAAGAAGACATGGAAGAATTATCATATTTAGATTTTGCTTTTTAATCATAAATATAAAATAAACCCGTGCAGCAACTATGCCCCACTTCATTTTTATTCAACTTTTTTTTTATAATCATTTTTGCGGTATATTATTTTTGTGGCAACGTTAATTTGAGGAAAACCTTTCCTTTTATTTACGAAAGCAATGCCGATTTATTTTTTAATTAATTTCAACTTTTAATCAAAATGCATGTCTTAACGAAATGTGAGTGTACTACGTCAGAAGCCGCTTCAAACTCCTTTCATATGGCATCTCATTTATCGTTCTGCGTTTTTTATTTGCTTAGAAAAAGGGACATTGACAACATAAACAATATATAGGTTACAAATAATAATAAATATATTTAAAGAATAATATATAAATATATAAATATATAAATACTATATATAATATATAGTATATAAATAATGCATAATATATTATATATATTATGTTATACATTATATTATTATTATTATTATATAATATAGTATATAAATAATCTAAATAAAATATATTATAATTAAAATAAAAGAATGATAAGATGCTAAAACAGCGCTTTAGTGCCATTTCTGATTATTTTTTCGCCAAGCGGGACAGAACTCTTCCCTTGAAATGTTGTATTGTCATCGGAAACACATCTGTGTACATATTTTTTATAATTCTGGATTATCAGGAAATGAGTTAAAAAAAAACGATTACAACATTCCACCTTTACATACAAAAACCAAATTGAATTAAATAAAAGAATGTAAAAAGGTAAAGTCACTTTTATTAAGTAACTCCTAACTGTAAAAACATCTAATACTATTAACTAACCTCACAACTGTTCATTTTGATTATGCCTATAGTAACCTGTAACTAGTAATCAAATTATTATTTTCTTCAACACAACAGTCGATTTTTTTATTACTATTGCCAAACGACATTTGAAACCAGGTTATTGAATGCACGTGAGAGTATTACCACGTGCAGAGAAAACTATTGCTTTAGGCGAGGTCAACACAAAAGCTCTTTTCCGCCATGATTTCGCGAAGATAACTTTCAAAACTCAGAAATGCCATCAGTTGGAAAGATGACTTTATTATTATTTTTTAATTATCAGCTGTGAAACAAAGGGGAAAATTATTATTTATTTATATACAAGGTACAAGCCATATAATCATATACCGAGTGAACCAAAAGTTTGTTAAAACTTTAAAAATTCATAAAAAAAAAGATTAAATTATGATAAAGAAGTGCGGTTTTCAAGAAAAGCTCACAAGGTAGTCGGATTTTTTTTTAGCAGCAAACAAATTTTCCAACGCATAGTCCTAATTTAATTAATATTAAACTATTAATTGATAAAACCATTTAAAAAGTCCTTCCGGCCTGTACCGGGAGGAAAAGATAGCTTTCCTATATCTTCGTTTTAAAATTTTAGCTAATGTTACACGAAAACAACAAGTTAAAATGCAAAGAAACGTTTACAAAAGATTCATTAATACTGAATTTTAATAAGAATTTCGCCAAATTATTGAGCAATAGCCAAATTGGCTTCATTTATAAAGGCTTATTTTGGTCGCCAAATTTGGCGATATTTCGCCAAATGTCACAAATTTTGCCATTTTTGTCGCCAACGTTCCCAATTTTGGCGCTAACGGATATGAATATATAGTTTTATGCGTATGATTGGGAAAATTATTACAACAATGAAAGAAAATAATTTGCGAGTAATCGCGTTAATGTGCTGTTTTGTTTCAAAATGTCAGCCACCCTAGAATTTCAAACTGCTCTATCTCAGCCATTTTTAAAGATAGAGGTAAACCAAAAAATGCTCTGGAATCCTTGTATCAAGGCCTAACACGTAAGCAAAAAATAAATTTGAATTTTTAACTTTTTGGTATATTTATTTCAGTTTTAAATTTTTAAATGGCCACCATCTTGAAACAAAATGGCGGACGAAGCTGGCCAACGAACTCGGTCGAGACGTTGGCGACCTTAATACACACAATTAGTTTCATCAAAATCGATCTATAAATACGAGCGTTATCGTATGACATAGGTCATATATATATATAATATCTATGAATTTCAAAAAACATATCAAGTTCTATTATCATTCTACTTAAATCTCCAAAGAGATAATTAATGATATTGTGTATACAGAATACCACATAGCTAATAATTAACATGTGCAAACATAATATTACCATAGCTTGTGCTTCAATGGTAATTGGCCCAAATTTTACTCATACCTAAAGAATATTGAAAAAAGAAAAAAGAAATAGAGAGAAAGGGAAAAAAAAATTATAAATTGGAGTTGCAATTAAGTAAATACAAATGGATTAATAAATTAAATATGAACCATATACAATGGAAAATTGGATCACATGAGAATTAAATATGAATTGGATATGGAAAAACACATGCACATGTACTCATCAGCCTGGATGCACCCACATGTGTTTTAAATAATAATTCAGTGTTTCATAATTCTACTGGCATAATGCTAAGATCAGTAGAATCATCCAGGTACACTGAATTATTACCAGACAACAATTGGAAATATTAAAATTTGGAAATATTTAAATAGGAAATAAAAATTTGGAAATATTTAAATAGGAAATAAAAAACCATTAAGAATATACAATATATTTCACTCACATCGATTATCCCAAAAACTGTATTTAACACCTCACGAAATTACCACGAGATAACAGTTTTGAAATAATAAAATTGGAAATATGAACGCGTAAAGTGTAGATAAAATATTTTACTCACAATAATTATACAGAATCCTTAAAATGTCACCACTTCTGCATAATATTCACATCCACATGGCAATGCATCATACATGTTGACTAAGTCGAGTTGAGAGAAATGATTTGAAAGACAAGTTGAGAGCACACTTTTTTTAAAACACATCCCCATCGATGACACCCAAACACAAAATGATTCAAAAACACACCAAATAATTCTGGTTTTAATACACTTATAACAAAATTATATCCGTGAATATATATTACTCCATCCAATTTTAATTCCTGAAAGTAAAATTAATATACAATCAATAGCTCCCTCTATAGTTAAATTAAATATAATATTAACAGTATTATCAACAACTACCTGAAAGGTAAAGTGTCGCCATCTATTGGTATTATAATAATTCATAATTAATATTTAGTTAGATATCCACTTTATTAGTTACATACTCACTTCATTAGATTTAATTATATAAATAAACATTAAAAAACAATACTAACTTGTAGTTTTACTTTAAATTCAAATAAAATATAATACTACTATATGAATAAATCTACACAGAATTAATTCAACTTGCACAGCATTTCAGATATTCTTAACAAGAATATATTATGTAAAAGAGATATTATTTTAATTCAAATTGTTTTTGCTGCCAGCTGTGTTAATCCACTGATATTATAGACATATTATTAAATAATTAATGTTTTATTTTTACTACTACTTAAATATATATTAGACTTGTTATTAAATAATTAATGTTTAATTTATACTACATTGTAAATATATTTTATATTTCATAGATTAATTTAAATATCTAATTAAATAATTCATAAACAATTCAAAATATCTCAAAATTTATAAAATTGATAATTAATAGTATTACTACTGTTTTTCAATCAAATTAATGCAATGCAGTAATTAAAATACTTGTTAAATTTAATTATTCATAGACAAAAATAAAAACTATATATATTTATATTTATATATATTGCAAATAGATATGTTTATGAGTTATAATCACCAATGTTATCCATGTATAATTTAATTTGTTATTGTATAAGTTAATTTATAAATGTATGAAAACTGCACATCAATAACACCTTAAACAGAGGTGATCGGCAACGCACAATCACAACTATACAAAGTGTATAATGTTCAATCAAATATTAAATTTCCTAATATGTTATAATTGTAATTATGTATGTTATAATTGTAATTTTCTATATAAAGTGTATATAATGTTCAAACAAATATTAAATATTAAATTTCCTAATATGTTATAATTGTAATAATGTATGTTATAATTATTATTTTCTATATCTTTTGTTATATGTTATCGCACACTAAAACAATAATTTATTACATACCATGTTTATATTTAAATTATATAATAAATGTTATTTAAAAGAGTTGATGATTGAATTTATCATAAAAATTGGATAACCATATATTTTTGCTTGATCTCGAATATATCTAATATTTTTGTTTTTATTTATATCTGAGCATAAGTATTTTATACGATGTAGATAATTGATAATTATATTTTTATAAACAGATTTATGTAAACATGAAGCAAAATTTATATATATATATATATATATATATATATAAATCAACATTTGAACGGAGTGTGGTTTTGGGGTCTGGTGAAAATATATCGAAATTTTCCGGAACTGCTTTCCTCCGAACGGCTGCAATAGGTAGCTTTATACTTTTTTGTATTGAAAGCTACATAAAAGTAAATACCCTTTTTATTTGTGTTTTTATTTTATTTTCTACATTTTAGTGTTTAAAATATTTCATTGTTGATGGTTCACATGCAGTTAGCTTATTTTAGCGGGCGTATTTTGCTTGACTATTAACTCCTTTGTTGTTATCACTTGTGTACAATTGTAACCAATACGAATATTGGACGATTTTTCACCTACTCCCGAAATATTTTGACACGGAAAATCAGCAAATTTTAACGCATTCCAACGTACAGTAATCTCTCACTTATACGTCGCCTCTTTTATGCGTCTCTCTCATTTATACGTCGATTTTCGGTAGTCCTGGATAAAGACATAGCAATGCATTGTTTTGTTTTTCACTTATGCGTCTCAACATGAATGTATCTTCCACTTATACGTCGGAGGAAATTTCAAGTTTCCCTTGCCTTTTCTTTCCATTCTACACATGTCATTTCCAAAAAATTTCGCGTCAGCTTAAATGGGAAGCCAATTGGTTGTCTTTTTACATTTTTTTTCTGGACAGTATTAAATGCTGTATTCTAGGGTCACGCCCATTTATACCTGCTACTTCTAGGAGAGCTGTTTCAAAAAAGCGCACCTCATTTTCAAAAAAATTTGAAAATGATGCATCTTGTGCCAAAGATCAACCAGTATTAGATGAAGAATGGAATGCTGTTTCTTGGGGAATGATTAATTTTAACGATTTTATAGATATTGATGAAAATGTAATAAAAGCAGAAAAGAGGGACATACACGAAATAGTCGCAGAAATGAAAGATGATGCCAATCAAGATGAATAAGATAACGGAGAAAACGTAAAAATACCATTCACCGAATTTTGCAAAGACAATGGATACTCTGGAAACCCTCCGTCATTACATCCAATGAACTGATACATCTGGTTCAACATGTTCATGTTTCAATGAACTCGAACATTTATATCAAATAGAGTTTTCTCTTGGATTTCATTTATGCGTCTCTCATTCATGTGTCGTTTTTGGTTAGTCCCTTGCACCGACGTATAAGTGAGAGATTACTGTAGTGGAAAAGTGTTTCTGAATTCGGTTTGCCTGGCCGTCTGTTTGGCAAACTGCCCTTGCTCTTATTCGCGGAAATATACTCGGATTACAATTTAATAGATATATGTTATTGAGGACTATTATGGCATGTTCCGTTTTGAAAATAAAGTGTGTAGCATTTACGGTTCCTTTACAGGGACACTTTAAAGAATTTAGTTTTATTATGGCCTATGGGAAAAATTCGTTTGCAATGTATTTAACCCTTAACTGCGGTGGCATAAATTGTAGCATAATTACTGTGCGCGGTCTCTGAGACTGCTTGATTGAAACATAAATAAAAGGCTCGATTAACTTATAGGATTCTGTTTCTGTACTATGTAATATGGACAGGACTATTATAATTGAAATTGGACTTTACCCACGAGTGACAACAGCCACGCCTCTGTGGGTATGTGCCCTCCGAAAAAGACTGTTTATTGGATGAAGGTGAAGCTGCGTTAAAATGGTCTTTGCGGCTATTGGTGATTTTCTTCTATATACCCGCAGATGACGCGACATGGGTAAAGTCTAAGATTTCCTAACGAAACAAAAATTTCACTAGTATTTATAGTTAAACTAGAAAAAAGAAGTTAACCTTCCTACCCTGTTGAAATTATACTCAACTTTGATAAAAACAATTCACACCAGAATTTTTATTTAAAACTATTTAACATTTTTATTTAACTTAGTTCTCTGTGACCTTTATTTAACTTACTTTTTGAAAAAAATTCGAACGAATAAAATAAATTATAGAAACGGATCGATTCGACCCATTCAGGGTAGGAAGGTTAAACCTTGAAAATTGAATAAAGTAAGCGGTCTGTGAAACCGATTAACAACAGTTAAGGGTTAATAATGTTACACCATTTAAAACGTATAAATTGTTATACATCACTGACAAACACTACCAGATGCTTACTGTATAGATTACGGTGTGCGTAGCATATATCGTTCGTTTACAGAGACACTGAAAAGAATTACATTTCATTATGATCTATAGGCAAAAATCGTTTCTAGTGCATTTTAATAATGTTACACCATTTCAAACCTATAGAAATTGATATACATTATTTAAGGAGAGATAGAGTATAAGATGCTTACTATAGAATTTCGTGTGCATAGCATTTATCGTTCATTTACAGGAACATACAAAAGAATTCGGTTACAGTTATGTTTATGAGCGACAGTTGAAAAAAGTGCGTTTTCTGTTGTAGTATGCGTTTTTAAATTTAACTAATTTGTGACATATAATTTGCTGTGTATAAATTCTATAGATCATGTACAGGGCTGCACAGAGTTGCGCATGAATTCGAGTGCATTTCCGCTTATTGACGGGAATTACTGAAGGGGAGTTTTCAAATGTGATATGCGCTACCTAATTGAACTAAATAAGTATGTAGTGTATTATACAAATCAATAAATCATATACAAGGATTTACAAAAGTCCCGGCTATAGATAGTAATTGCTGAAGTTGTTTTTTCAAATGTGTTATGCATTTTTCAAAGTGTTAACTTAGTTATCATTCACCTTATTTAACTTTGAAGTTTTACATATATCCTTCTTATTGCAGTGAACTGATATATCCGTTCACTATCCTGTAGGTTTCAATGCAATAGAAGCATTATTTAAATTAATATAATTCTACCGATATAATGCAGTTTTCCATCATTCAGTAATAATTAATACTCGCAAGGATTATATTCATATATGTAATTAAATTGCTTATATCAAGTTTAAAAAAACATCTTGTTTTTAGAATTTAAAAAAGATTGCAGAGAAAATACCATTTCAATCTTTTGCTCGGCGGGAATTAATCATGCGTTACCCCCTGTAAGACTCTTATAACCTAGTATTAAAGGAGCCCTAATAGTCCAGTCAAATTATCCCATTTTTGAGCCATAATAAATGCTAAAGAGATAAAATTTAGTACAGTTGATCATTGTTGGCTACTGATGACTATGTAAAAAGTCCCGATGAATAGGCGGTGAGCGAAGGGAGTGGGGGGGGGGCAAAATAAAGTACTTTTTTTTGCCCCTCCCCTCCCCTCGTTCACCTCTCATCCATCAGGACTTTTTACATAGTCATCAGTAGTCATTAATGAACAATTGCACCCATTTTTATCTCGGTAGCATTTATTATGCCGACATTAAGTAAATAAATTTGAAATTAAAAGGATTTTTTGTGGGAAAATCCGTCAAAGCTCAGGTCTTCTGACTGACGGATAATCGAGGTTCCACTGTATATACCTGTCATTTGTAGATAGTTTTATGTTCTTTAATGTATGTCAGAGTAATTTTTTCATGAAAATCAACAGTTTCTGAGATATTTGTAAAAAACTAAAAAAAGTACTTTGTTTTGCCCCTCCCCTCTCCCCCCACTCACCTCCTATCCATCAGGACTTTTTACATAGTCATCAGTAGCCATCAATGAACAATTGGACAAATTTTTATCTCTTTAGCATTCATTATGGCAAAAAAACCCTAATTTGACTGGACTATAACCCCCTGACCTGCGTTACTCTCTGCGTTACCCCCTGATGCAAAACCCCTGACCGCGAGTCAGGGGTTAACGTATGATTTTTTTTTTTTTTTGCTGTTATTTATTTTTAGTTGATAAATTTGCTTCATCGATTGATAATTTGAATAACTTTATACGTTCTGAAAACTCTAACATTCAAATGACGAGAATGAATCTCATTTACCTAAAAATTTAGAGTAATTATTAATTTCTGCTAACGAGACAATAAGTGTGTTTGTAAAAGACAATCGACATGTTCAAAAGGGATTGCCTGAAATCGAAAGCGAAATGAGAGGTGAAACAGGTTCAATGAAATTTGTAAATGTGAATGAATAGCTTGAAGCAGTTTTCTTCAATAATATAAAAAATAATAAAGTAGAATAGAAGTTCATGACATGCACATTAATGAGAAAAATGGTTCAGGAAGAAAATGTGTTTCTAGATTATTGTATAGGAAATGAGGTCTTGTACAAACTTTTTTTCTTCTGTATATATACTCATTACTTTCAAAGAATAATTTTGATTAATTCGTCATTTCAACAGGGCAGGTATCCATGAAGAAAAATACTGTTTGAGGTAAAAAAACGAAAAAAGGTTATCTTGTTTTCGAAATTAAAAAATTCGGGTTGTAAAGAATACATTTAATAATGAACTAATAGGTCATAATATAATAATTGGATCCTTCAAGAGGAAGGATTAGTTTATTAGACACATACACAATATAAAAAATTAAAACACATTACAATACATACATACTTATACGCATGCATACATACATACATTCATACATTCATACTGTCCTACACATATGTACATACATGCGAATATGTGCATACAGAAACACACTCATTAAAATGTTATAATTATGATATCATAATAACAAAAACATTGTAAAATTTAGTACTAAAGATTAATTAACTGATTGGCTTAGTAGGCTTAGTACAAAGATATAAGATAATTAAATAACTAAAGTGAAAAATAATGGAGAAGAAAGAACAGAAATGTTCCACGGAAGACAAGAATAGAGATAAGACAAAATCAGAGCATAATCCCAACATATGCACAATAGCAATAGAATTGTGTTTTTTTATACTTATATTAAGAATTCGACACCAGAAATTTTAAGATAGATTTTTAACTTTATTTAGTAGCATATTTATGTTATTTTTACAGGACTAATATTTCTATATAAATATAGTGATTGCAAAGAACTTGATTTATTTATTAAAAGTTAAACAGAAAATGTTGCCAATTAGCTATACTATGCACTATAGGGTTAAGAGATTAATTACACCTACTGAACGAAACGGCCGGCAGAGCGATGTATTTGAGGTGAAATGAAACGTAAATAAAACAGAGAAAACTTAGTTTTGAATTATTAAGTGGGCCGGGTTAAGATGAAAACGAATTGGGGAGTGCTACCGTGTACAGATTGGAACCATGGAGACACATATGATGCGAATAATGGACCTGAGTTAAGTTGATAATTATGCCTAATTGAAATATAGTAGGAAAATATATTGCATGTACACGAAGTATTTATAATAATAATAGTAATAGTAAAGATATTCACAATTATGACAAGTTGGAAAGTAATAATAGTTCCTCTAATTATACTAATATTATGTTATTTTAATTCTTGACTTACGCTTTACTTTTTGTATAAATTATTTCCTAAAAACAAAAAAATCTATTTAAAATTATTTAAAGGTGTTTTATTAAAATACATACATTGTACCACTAAAATGTCATAACCAAGTACTTTCGAGAAACTGGCGTACTCATCATCAGAGGTCGAGTTCATTCATTTATACTTGATGGGCTGATCCAAATTTAAAACTGAAAATGGGGGGAAGGTTATGTTGTTTGGACTGTTCCAAAATTCAAACTGAAATCGGGGGAAGGTTATGTTGTTTGGACTGCTCCAAAAATCAAACTGAAGTGGGAAGGAAGTTTGTGTTATTCCTGGTGAATTATACCAAATCTTGGTAATGGTATATAATATAATAATGTATCATTACACATATAAGTAGTTCGATATAGAATTTCAATTGATTCCAAAATCAATAACTTTTGATAACCCTATAACTTCTTTATGATCTTTGTTCTCTTAAAATCCATCCTAATATCCCGATCATGATTCAGCTTAGAAATTGCCGTTGGAAATCTGTTTAGTTTAATATCTGCAGTGTGTTCTACTGAACGTTCTTTGAATAAGTTGAAATTAATAGAATCTTCAATAGCTGTCATCGTTTATATCTTATTGAATTTTAAAAACCATCAATTCATTTTACGACATTCTGTAGACGTAAACACCAATACGCGTGAAGAAGTTTACAATAATATTTTGCTATTGTCCGATTCACAGTTTTTGCAGAATACAGGTTTCCCTCCCTTAGTACGGTTTCAGTTAGTGCAATTTTCAGTTAGTATGTCGTAAACTTTTTTTAAATACTCTCTCGATTAGTGCAGGGATAATTTCGATTAGTACTCAAAGGGCACAAAATAAGTGAACCTTTTTTTCCAGCAAGATAGCTTCGAATTTTTTAAAAAGAAATTTGAAGAAAATGCTGAAAAAAAATAACATTAAACGAATTCGAGGAAGTTTTTCAAAAGGTACACACTGTAAAAAATGACCAATGTTTCTTATTTTATGAAAATATGCTATAACCACGAACGAAAATATAATATAATCTTCTGAGTTATCCGAAATTTCAAATAGCATGTTACATTGTCTTTTGAATCCCCAGAAACGAATACATTTTCAAAATTTAAAGAATAATTTATAAAAACAAATTATTTTTAGCTGCCCGAATTTTTCAGAAACGTTTCCGAAGGGTTTTTATAGTGTATTAATGAGTGTCCTCAGCCTGGAATACCTGTTTTTCGAATGTTATCCATTCTCAAGTACATGTTTTCAGCCGCATAAGTTAATTTATACATGAAAGAGTAAAGAAATAATCTTAATTTTAATGTTATTGTTAACGCTGTTAATTTTGCATTTTTGTCTGTTAAACATTTTTTTGCGCATGAAAATGTTTACTTCAGAATGGATAGCATTCGAAAAACAGGTATTCCAGGCTGAGGACACTAATTAATACACTATAAAATCCCTTCGGAAACGTTTCTCAAAAATTCGGGCAGCTAAAAATAATTTGTTTTTATAAATTATTCTTTAAATTTTGAAAATGTATTCGTTTCTGGGGATTCAAAAGACAATGTAACATGCTATTTGAAATTTCGGATAACTCAGAAGATTATATTATATTTTCGTTCGTGGTTATAGCATATTTTCATAAAATAAGAAACATTGGTCATTTTTTACAGTGCAATTCCTCAATCAGCATCTGATAGATATAGATCCAGACATCAGTAGAAGTATGCAAGTGCATCGAAGTTTAGACAATCAAATTTTTGTATTCCAAAAAGAAAGAAGAAAAAAACTGCCTAAATCATAACTAATAACTTTTTACTTAAATGAGTTAAAATTGTATGTAAGTTTGAAATAATCAAATTGTATTACAATGTTCAAAATCAAATTACTTAATTTTTTTAAACTAACTTAATTGTAAATAAGCTAACATATATAACCTAAAGAATTGTAGTAATGCAGAATTAAAATTAAAATCGACTTTTTGATCTTTAACGGGTGTTACTTATTAAATTAGCTGAAACGTTTATGCTCAAGGCAGTTCATGAAAATTAAATAAACTTTCAATATTTCAAATCGAGCTGTAATATGCATTTTCTAACAATAATAGATCAAAAACAATATCATAGACATTATGATTACATTATCTGTTTACGTATGTTGGGTTTTTTAGAAAATTGGCTGCGGATCTATTGCAGTTTTCCCATTCAATATGTTTCGAGTAATGTGGTAATATCGCGGAATTAATTAACCGCACTGATCCAGAGAAACCTGTATATGCATCCGCAGAGATGTAACTGTTGCCACAGGAGTGTAATATCCACGGATATCGTATCCTCCCATCAAAGAAAAAAAAATTACAAAGCCAAAAATTTATACATGTTCATCAATATATGATTTCAGATGTGCTGTGAAAAAAAAAATCACACTTTTTGCAATGCTTGTTAGGCAGTAATTTTCTGTTGAATTTTCTAAATTTGCAAATGAGCAATCATAGCATCTGTAAGGCTTCGATTTCATGATTTTGGTAAGTTCATTTGACGCACATTAATGAATAAAATGGAGATTATAAAGGATACTCAGAACCCCGAAACCACAATATTCTGGAATCTTCGAATAACCTTATGATGATTATGATGATGTCTTGAAAACAAGTTCAAGGTCTATATGACTCCAGTCACGGCAGGGCGACGCCATTGTTTAATGGAAAGAATTCTAATGGATTTTTTTATGGGGACTTTTTTTTATGGGGATTTACGAGGAATTGGAGGAAAATGTCCTTACTAAAATGAACGCTGAATCTCTGTCTAAGGACAGCGAAATGATTAACCCTTTGATTATGGACCAGAATTAGCGACTATTTTTAAATTGAATCTTACCACAATTTACAATTTTTTTTTTCTTCGTGGCAGATTTTTCTCGAAACTATTCTAGTTTAAGTGTGTGACAGAAGTTCTTTTTCGTAAAGTAGCACGAATAGAATAAAAATAATCCACTGGGACGTATATGTCCCACCCGTACTCAAAGGGGTTAATAAAGAGAAACATAAATGCATTTTAAATTTGGGAATTTGTTAGTACCAAGTAATATTGCAATATAGCCCTGTATAGTGTTTATCTAGCTAGTACTGCCACCTGTACAGGATCTTAAAGCTCAAGCTCGTCTTTGTTATTAGAAATCTCAGGCAATCCTTCGGAGAGTTTGAAAGGATTTAACAAAAGAAATTGGGATATAATGATCCTTGTTCTGCTGTAATCGAAGGAGGCGATAGTTTGAACTCGCTCTGACTAAGGTATTGCTATCGAAACCACTTGAAAGAACAGACAATGGATGCCTGCCAGTAAGTCAGCAATGAGTGTTTTATTTTAATACAACAGGAAGTAACATGTCTTAGTGTTCAGAAGTAGAGACGAAAGCACTACATCTCAGTGGGCCGATTATCACCGTTAAAGTTTAATGGCAATTTTAGCCGTACTTAATGACAGAATTTCAGAGATTTCATAAAGCGACGAACACTATTAAAGTTTAGTGGCGGCAATTGCTCCACTTGGACGCAGCTATGCAAGAAGTAATAAATAAAAGTATGGCGATAGGGAAGTCAAACATATGCATTACCAACGTCATATCATGAACATCTGGCGAATAGTGAGTACCTAAGAAATTTATTCAACATACAATGTTGCTGCATATAATTCTGATGATATAATGCAGTTCCTTGTGATATGGTGTTGTCAATTCGGTTTGTACTCTAAGGAACTAGATTTCTGCCTGACACCTTGATATTTTAGTCGAGCGGTTTACAAACTTTATTATGTGACACGCCTTAAAATTAAAAAAAGTTACGTAATACTCATGTAAAAGTGAAACATTTCATAAAATAAAACTTTTTTCAATAAATCTTTGTTTTACCTACATCTCCTATACTCCTATACCACTTAATTTTAATTCGCAAATGTTACAATATGGTACCAGTATTTTGCAATAAAAATTTTCATTTATAATGTATGTGAAGATAAGCTTTTCAAATAAATACATTTACAAATAAATTTATTCGTAAATTCTGGTGTTATTCAACCATTTCAACAAATTAGGAACAGACGTACTTTGCCCCTTAAAGGGTTAAACTTAGATGTCATACACACAAAATTGCTGGCTCAACGCAAAAACTTTCGCACAAACAGCCCGGACCGTTTTGTGTTAAGGTAATAAATGTTGGTTTCGTATAAAAACATTTAATTTAAAAGTTTCGGTTTTAAACTTTTTTTAGGGCAAAACTAATTTAAATAGAAAACTGTTAGAAACGTCCTCAGGGATCGAGCGTATAGTTTTACTACAAATAAAATTAATTATATATTTTTGAAGACCTTACTAATTGTTCTTTTACCCATCATATCAATGCCCATGATCCACTAGTGGGTCTACTCTATACCCATAGTTTGAGAATCACTGTTTTAGGAAGATTTTGCTCCGCCCATATTCTGACAAGTTGGTATAGATAAATTTCTCTTACAGCCCATTTGTTTTATTTTGACATTTTGCAGGCAGACGCCATTTTCAGTGTTTTTGAACCGTGTAGTGGGCAAATCCAGTTATTCCGCATGTGAATGCGAATCAGCTGAATAACTTGCTTCTGAATAACTACTATGCAAATAATAAATACTAGGGCGTTTCTTCACTAGAAAATATCCGATATCATCCGAGTAATTACTATCAACATCTGAAAGTTCGTGATCACTACAAGAATAATCTGATAACTTATAGCAGTGTTGCCAAATCTGGCAGATTTTGAGTTAAGAAACTCCGAATTCTTAAAAGAAAGTTTTAATAGTTAATTTTAGTTTATATAATGATAGACATTTTGTGAATAAAATAGAAAATACTCAACGATGCATTGCGGTCTATTAAATAGTATTTTTTACACAATGCTGAAGAAAAAACCGCTTGTCATCCTCAGCAGAAATGATGATTTCGTCCCGCCCTCTAAAAGACGTACGCGAGAACCACCTCAGACGCATCGTTGCGGTTTGTCCAAAATCTAAATTGTCTTTTATTTTATATTTCTGGCATTTCTATTCATTAATTACTAATTTTATTTTTATGATATCGTTCCTGCCTATGCATTTGGTACTAGGATTAATCCACTTTCTTACAATTTATTCTTATTTTCTAGTATTTTATTTTCAATTGCCTTGCTTCTGTCAGTTTCTTATCCACGGAATTTGAGTATCTGAGCTCCTGCAATCTCATTGGCTGGCTGGAGTTGCACGTCGAATTCACTAGTGAATTTTCATCTGATAGTTCTCTGAGACATCCGTTTTCTCATGCTAGATTTTCCGGCTCTCTGATTATACCTCCTGTATCCCTTCTTCAATCTCATTGGTTACTGAAAGTGGCCATCGGGGTCAGGATTGTAAATTTTGTAATATAGCTTTTATTTCCTTCTTTTTGGCATTTTTGCTATTTTAAGTTAATATTTTAGTGAATCACTTTTGCATAAAGAAAAACAAAAATAATCTATGCCTCTGGGATCTTTTCTCCTGCCTTGCTCTCAGTTTGTTTGCTTTGATACTACCAATTGCAATGCTTCAGAATTTGTTTCTATAAATTCCGCTTAACATATACGCATCAAGATTATATCGACTGATAACCTTCGATGATAGGTAAACGAAGACATAAAGACCATCGTAGATACTAATGATTTATCGGCATTAAACAGTAAACAGTTGATCGATTTAAGGGATTCCCAGTTGTAAGGAACTCCACTCCTTGTGTATGAGTATTTGTGTATGACATCTTAAAAGAGCCATGTAAAAAATAGTATAAAAGTAGCAAAATTTGCACTGTAAAATGAAAGAGAAGCTGAGGATTTCACCATCAACTTCCACAGCCAATCCGAAATTAGTAAGCTAGCCAGTCAAATTAGCTTGCGTAAAGCAGCCAATCAGAAATAACTTGAGATTTAAGATCAAAAGAGAAGGAGAGAACAAGTAGTAGGCTACGCAGAATGAATTAAAATATGATAATTTCGAATAGAAATAAGTGAAAAGATGATGAGCAAGTATGTTTTACTGTTACTAAAGGAGAATCGTTCTCTTAAAATGCAAAATGAAGCAGTAAGAACGTAAAGCTACCCCAATATAAAAAAAAGCAGTTATCATTGCCATACGTTTAAATTAGTGCTCCCTATTAAACGTTTATACGAGTATACGTATAATACGTATTACACGGGGTGCAGATTTTGGATACGTATGATACGACCAAGGCGGTTATACGTATTATACGAAACAGCATATACGGTACATCGTATATACGGATCTTACAACAGCGGTTAAACGTATAATCGTTTAAACGGTTTTCGTTCATTGCTTAAAGAAATATACCTTTCTCCTTCTGGTCTGCGGATCAGAGACTTTGAAAAACAGCCGCTGTATCCTGTGCAGTCGGTACTTGCAAAAAAAAAAAAAAAAAAATCGGAATATGTTTTCCTCAGTTTAGATTTTGTTCCCCCCCCCCCCCCCTCAAATCTAAACTATTAATTATGAAATGATTTAATATGAAATGATTTCGCATACCTGTAACACACGCACATAGCTTATTTTGATTTATAGCGTGGACATTTCGCCCGAAACTTTAGTATTGCAGAACACAAACTTACGTTGACTTCATATTTTATACTGACATTGATCAATCAGAACTCCTGGGAAGTTTCATAATCTTGTTTTCAATTTAAAGCACCCCACGGGAGGCACTCCCCCCACCGGCCTATATTCCTAGTACAGATAATCGGCCGTAACAAATAACTAATTGAACATACTTTTATTTTATTTAAGAATACTTTTTTCTATTTAAAAAATATTTTGAAAATACGTTTTACAGCAAAAAAGAAAAGAGAAGGCAAGTCATTTTAAGCTTGTGTGATTGCGTTCTGAAACCTGCAGTGACGATTATTTGTCAGGCTGTAAGTAATCGAAATTTTTATGTAATAACACAAAAAAAAATTTTTTTTGTCAAGATTAACAACAATTCTTAAAAAGCAATATCTTGTAATGCACATACACTTTGTATAAAAAATATCACGAGTATCATGGTTAAAAAATGAAATTGCGCTATATATTAACACAGAGTAGAAAACATTAGCACCGTGGAAAGAACAACATTTGACCTCCCGGGCGCAATTTGAGTATACGCACACAAAAATAAATATATATTTTTTAAATTACGAAAGAATATACTTAATAAGGATTAACAATAAATCTGAAACGTGTATATTCTCCTTATTTGCACAAAAAGTCTTTTTACTTTCGTTATATATTTACAATAATCGTTTATAGGGGAAAATAGCAAGATTCTATGTATGAAACATATTATACAGATTGCTAAAGTAACGCCACCGATTTCCAACTTGTTCTCTGTTCAGTGACGTAACACTTATGAGATACATTGGCATTAAAAGTAAATACGATGCTTGAAATATACGTATACTTGAATTAAACGTATACTTGAATTATACGTTTAACCGATATACGCTTATACGCATCCAGATACGTTTAAACGTACATTTTAAGGTATACGTATTTCTTAAATACGTATTATACGTATATACGTATATCGGTTAAATGTATAACTGAAATACGTATCACGTCGGGAGCACTAATTTAAATGTAGTTAAATTAACGTTAGTATATGTATGAATAAGGGAATTACATATATATATTTTTTAAATAAGAAAGACAAAAAACCAAAAGGTATTAGCACCAGAGGAGTTACTATCAGCAATGGTTTATTTATTCAAAAAAAAAATACTATTCAAAATTTTCTGGTATGGTTTTGTATAGTAATAGATAAATAGTACAAAATAGTATGTCGATTGCCTGCAACTGTGATTATAGTTTCACGCTTTCAACATTTGTTCTGTTCAAGACTGTGATCGCAGTCCTACGCCTGCAAATTGTTAACTGAGTACCTACATCTAAAAATGAAGAGGTCAAGCCCTGCGCAGAATTCTGACCTGAATTTTACTGCATATATGAGACAGGAATTCGAACGCAAGTTTTGGGCCAGTTTTACTTAGCCAAGTGTACCTTGCTAATCCTAACTAAAAATGTTTCAGTGAAATAATGTTCTTTTCCAGTTGAACAAGCCCAAAACCGACGAATAGGCCAATTCAGTAACAGTTGCATTTGTTTTAAATATACACTACCCGTTACTGATTCTTAGACTAACTGTTGAAGACCAAAATGTGCTTCCGGTTAAATTTGATCCGGTGAAAATATCGACCCGGGATAGTTTCTCCCCTCCTTTTTGCTATGATAGGGCTATTTTTCTAGTCGTTCAATGCTTCTACTGTAAATATTGTATATTTTAATAATTTTTTTCTCTTTGTTTTTTCCTTTATTTTTATATTATTTTTACTATAAATTTGCTAAATGTTTATTAATTTTGTAATTTATATTAATATTATATTTATATTAAATGTATGGTGCCTGAAATGGGCCTTTTTATGGTCTTTTCCCCCTTTCCGCGCTTTCCCGGGCTCAGTTGCCTGGACATTGGCTATGGTTTGAAAGTTTTCTATTCAGACACAGTCCTAGATCAGAGGTATGGTATCCATTCCCCAGAACTCTTGACATAATTTCATTCAAGTTCAAGTTCAAGTGACCTGGTGACTTAGCACATCCGAACAAGTCAACGGAATTTTTAATTTGTTAAAACTATATTCATTTTTAGATTATTTTTAACACAATTATTTCAAATTGGTAAAGCAATCATACAAGTTGTAATTTTCCAACTGGACGAAAAATGTCCGGGCCAGGATTCGAACCTGGGATCTCTTGGCTGAAGCCGCCACGCTCTACCAACTGAGCTATCCCGGTCGAATCTGGAGGGCATAATTCATCCAGTTAACCTTATTGAACCAAGCATCTGGTCTGATATTTTAGTCAGCTCAACAGATTAGATCGCAAGTGTAATCACGTATCCAGCGTTTACTGGAGTCCCATTACCTGCGATCTAATCTGTTGAGCTGACTAAAATATCAGACCAGATGATTTGTTCAATAAGGTTAACTGGATGAATTATGCCCTCCAGATTCGACCGGGATAGCTCAGTTGGTAGAGCGTGGCGGCTTCAGCCAAGAGATCTCAGGTTCGAATCCTGGCCCGGACATTTTTCGTCCAGTTGGAAAATTACAACTTGTATATTCATTTTTA
This sequence comes from Maratus michaelseni, assembly GCA_963931845.1. NCBI lineage: Eukaryota > Metazoa > Arthropoda > Arachnida > Araneae > Salticidae > Maratus > Maratus michaelseni. Next base: position 165,689,804 of record OZ007600.1, read on the forward strand.
TTAATTTTTATTATCCTGGGTGTAACCATTATTTGAAACTGATAATTTTCGACAGACATAACTTATTTGTATAAATTATTACTTCCAAAAGAGAATTCAGTTGGAACTCTTAATTGACAAATTATATGTAGGGTTGAATGTTTGTCGCGGACAAAATAGGTCGAAATTAGCGGAAAATCTGGACAAAAGTATCCACATATGTTACGGTCTATGGTTGTTGATAATTCGAAGTACACTTTAACACATTCGCTGCCAACCACGAGTATACTCGTGGTTGTCAACATTCAAAATAAAATTGTATGATAAAAAAAAAAAAATGGCACTCCGCGAGTGCCGACAGAAGTAAAAACTTGAACAATTACGTGTGTATTTTTTGAATCGTCAGGAAATGTTTTATTGTGCAGGAAATACTTTTAAATGAAGTGTTTTTTTTATTCATTATTATAAACTACCGTAAAACCTCCACAACGGACACTCCCGAATAGCGGACACCTCTATTTAACGGACACTTTTCAAATCCCTACTCCCAAAATCTAATTTTTTGTATGTTTAACCTCTGAATAGCGGACATTCCGAATAACGGACAGTAGTTTTGGCGATCAACGATGAAAAATTAATTTCTAACGAAAAAGAAAATGGAAAAAAAGTAAAAAGCTGCGAAATTTATCAAAGCAATGTGTCACAAATTTTTTGACCACAGATATATGTAGGGGGTGGTCTCTGGAAAATCCCCAGTGGTCTGGGGAATCCCCCAATATCGTATGCATTTTTCTCGATTACTGTTTGATTCTTCAGATTTAATTGACATGCAATTTTCAAAGCTTTAAAATATGTTAAAACAATTTTTTATCGTTTTCTGAATATATTGAGTTCTGCGTATTCTGAATTTAGTGTCTTGTTTGTGAATAATGTTTCGAGAATTACCTCAAAACGAAAGCTATTAATTTTAAAGAAAAATTTGAAATTGTAAATGTAAGTGAATCTGAAAAACAGAAATAGAGTTTACGGATACTTTCCGAATGTTTTAGAATAGGTAAAACACAAGTGGGAGAGATTTTACGAAATAAAGAATTTGTGGATTATTAACTCTAACGATAACACCAAAAATGTGAAATTGAGATATACTGATTCCATTAAAATTAATTCTATGTTTCTGAATTGGTTTACTTCACTTCGTTAAAAAAAATTCCTATCAGTGGGCCTTTGATTCAGGAAAAGATTTAAAAGTCGCCAAAGAACTCGGATTACAAGATTTTAAGGGTTTGGGTAGATGGCTGGAAAAGTTCCTGTCTCGGCACATCTCTTTCAAAACAATATGTGGAAAAGCAAAATCTGTAGCTCTGAAAAAAGTGGAGGATTGGCATGAATAACTGCAATCAATTTGTGAAGATTATGAGGAGAGAAACATTTATAATACCTAGGAAAGCAGACTCTTTTGCAGAATTTATTTTAATAAGACTTTGAGCTTTAAAAAAGATGGCTGTATCGGCGAAAAAAATTACAAAAGAGCGAATCACTATTTTATTATGTTGCAATGTATTGGGGGAATTTTAAATTCTTCTTATAGTTCAAAAATCATTGAAACCCACGTGTTTCTCAAAGAACATCCAATTTTAAAAAATTGGTGTTATAGAACGAATAAAAAAGCGTGGATAACCAGTTTTTTAGTGATTAAATGGTTAACTTCCTTTGATAATAGGATGAAAAAACGAAGAAAAGTTATCTTGTTTTTGGACAGTGCAACTTTTCATCCAAAACATTTTTAATTGGACAATGTTAAAACTGTGCCCCTCCCCCACAAAAGTCAACTTCCGTATGTCAATTGTAAAGCCTGGTTCAGAAAGCTTTTACTAAGCCAAATTCTTCCGAAGTTTTATTCTATGAATACAGTTGAGAACAGCCTAAAATTAGTTAATGTCCCTGATGCTTTCAAATTCGGATTTCTTTAGCTGTAAAAAACATGTAACCGGAATGCGTACGACAATGTTTCAGAAAAGCAGGCTTTATATTAAAAGAAAATGAAACACTTATTTCCGATAAAAAGGAAGAACTATCGCAATAAGTGAATTAATGGAATGGATCAGGAGTGATGAAATGTCGAAATGTCCATCAACATTGATATGACCTACTGAAAAGAATCAGTTGACGTAGGCGATTATATTCCTTCAGAATCTTCGACAAAAGCTGACTCTATTAGTGATATGAATCAGATACTGAAACCAAGGGATGTTTCCTGCAATATCAATAATTTCCAAGAAGCGGCCAAACACAGTGAGCAGTTACACATATTTTTTTCTTTTTCCAAAAAAAGATGATTCAGAAGGATTAAAACTACTGATAGCATTAAAACGTCGCATAGAAAAACTAACTACATGTAATCGCAAGCAAAAGCAAAGTTTTGTAACAGATTTTTTCCTTAAGAATGTAATAAACAGTGGAAAAATATATGTACAATTTCATTTCAGCTTTATTGCTTAAAAAAGTAATTTTAATTTCTGATTAATCATATATTCGAAGTTCTCGCACATATAAAAACCAATTAATGAAACGTTAAGCATTTCTTAGCGATTTTGTGAATCTCTGAAGTTTTCCCAATAGCGGACACCTCCGAATAGCGGACAATTTCTGCGCTCCCAAGGTGTCCGTTATTTAGAGGTTTTACTGTACTACTACAAAAATTATATTACAATTTTCATTTAATGCACTATTGTACATGAAAAATAATGCATATTATTTTACATACAAAAATTGCAATCTGTTGCTTAAAACGTAAATTTACAAATATGACAAAATTTACACATAAAATATGAAATTTAATTAATTGGTATTCTTTGAATACCAATGAAACTTATGAATTTTCATCCACAATTTTAACAATTCTCAATACATTCATCATTTCTTCCATGAGATGTAGTTTCATATCTTTTGTAATAACATTTATCTGCAAAATAGGGTTCCCGCTTTCTATCACTCCAAAAATTATGACTTCTTTGCTGCCTGTCTTGTTTACGGTATTTGTGAACATTATGCTTTTTAACACTTTCCAACCTAGTTGAAAAGTGTTTATAACTTCGGTTTGTCTGGCCGTCTGCCGTCTGGCCGTCTGGCCGTACTTTAACTCCCGTAAATATGCTCGGATTGCTCTGCAATTTTTATATGTTATTGTCGTGATCTATAGCATGTTCCCTATTTCAACGGAAGTGTGTAGCACTTATCTAGACACACGGCAGTGTGTCAGCCAAGTTCCCAAAGCAAAAAAGTCGATACACCATCCGTGGGTATATTTACACGAAACATTTCGAGCTGTTTTCGCCAAATTTCGACACTCTACTAATGAAAAACTATTTGACCTACGTAGTTGTAATTTTAAATGTGTAGTAAAGCTCCCTTAGTTATACAGAATCCAAAATTTTATAAATAACGCATAATTAGTTTCCGAGATAATGATATTTGAAAATGTCTGATAATCGATAATTTTATCAGTGACTCACTCACTCATCAAAAAGATTTCATATATCTACTGCACTGACAGACTTAAAATTTGGTAAGAAGTTCGTTTACACTATAAGAAATCGAAAAAAAATCAAAAAATTCTGAAAATCGATTAATTACCCACTTGGGGGTGTCCATTTCTACTTTAACGTTACGTCTATTAGGCGAAATTTTAATTTGCCAAAAAAAGTGCCAAATGTTAAATCCGGGCTGACCTTGCAGCAAAATATTTGATTATCAGCCATTTTGGTCTAATTTCAAAGAATTAATTTTGTGAGTAATGGTGCATAAAATTTACCTTTTTAGACACATTGTGAAAAAACAAAAACATCTTGAAAGAATACATATATCGAAATACGCATATATTTTGAGACATCCGCAGTTGAAATTCGTCTAATCCCAGAATTAAAAATGTAAACAAAAGAGAGTCATTCCTATGATTCAAATAAATATTGATCATGGATGTGTAGCTACCATGGGTCTAGGCAGTGTAGCTGTGGCAAAGTATCAGCTCATTTATTCCATCAAACTTACAAAAAGGCACGCGCGAGAAAAAAAAAATAACAATCGTATTTTAATTGCATCGAAAAAGAAAAAACATGTGACAATCCATGGTGCCCTTCTCTCCTAAATATTGCAATTTTAATTTTGCTCTTTAATCATAAAATATATAATAAACACGTTCGGAGATGTCACACTTTATCTCTTTTGTGCTATTTATTTTTTTATAATCATTCTTGAGCATGATATACTCCAGAATTTTATTTTTGTGGCAACACTACTATGAAAACTATGCCAATTTAATTTTCAATTATCTATAAATTTTATACTATTTGTTTGATATTATTTGGATAGTTTCGTCATTTTATTTGTAAATATGAATCGGACTGTTGATTTATATGTTAATGAGTTTGTAACGGTAAAACATAAAATTATGTCAATATGATTATTGGGCACAGATGTCATATACGCACCACATTGGCGCGATCGCAACAAAATGGCAATTTTATGCCAAACATGGTAACCCGGTTATTTTGTTTATGTGTTAATAAGTGTTAATATTTATGATTTATTGTGATATTTATATTTATTATTATATTTATTTTTATGTTTATTATTTATAACGGTTTATTTATTATTGCATGCTATTTGTAACTAATATTCAAAAACAAAGTTTTCGCCAAATTGACGGGGTAAAAAAATTGCGCCAATGTGGTGCGTATAGGACATCTGTGCCTATGAAAATACAAATTTCTGCCGCAAGTTGACAGTCAAATATTTTGTTGTAGGAAATTTAAATTAAATTGAATGTTGCCTGGTAAATAAAATAGTCACTTATAAACACATTAAAAACCATTAAGTATAGTGTTTAAGTATATGGTAACTGTACAAAAAGTAATGAAATCCCATCAAAAACATACGTGCGAAAGAAAGCCAAGTTCGTTAACGGTTTTGCTAATAAAAGAAGTGAGATCTAACCGGAAACCAAGGTCTTTCGAAGCTCCTTAAATCATAGCTCCTGTGTCACGTATAACGTTCTTCAGTTGCTTAAAATGATTTATTATGTTATTTGCTCAATAGAGCGACTTGGCAAGTTTTCTCTTATTCAAATTTCTCTATTTGATTGATCTGAACTTAAAGTTAATCAGTTCGTTAACGTATCAATACCTTAACTTCGACATACTTATTCGAATACTTGATTTACTACATCTTTGCTAATGACATACTAGACTAAATTGTACTCAGACTCAAAGATTAAAGTTGGTGGGTGAAAACTTGCCAAGTCGCTCTATTGAGTAGCAAATAACATAACAAATCATTTTAAGCAATTGAAGAACGTTATGCATGACAGGAGCTATGATTTAAGGAGCTTCGAAAGAACTTGGTTTCCGGTTAGATCTCACTTCTTTTATTAGCAAAACCGTTAACGAGCTTGGCCTTCTTTCGCATGTATGTTTTTGATGGGATAATTTATTTACAGGGACACTCAAAAGTATTCCGTTACATGACGGTCAATGGGGAAAAATCATTTGCGGTTTATTTTAATGATGTTACACAATTTCAAACACATTGTAATTGATATATATCACTAAGGTGCATTACAAGAAGCTTAATATGGAATAGGGTGTGCATAGCACTTATAGTTACTTTACAGGGACAGTCAAAATAATTCCGTTACATTACGTCTATGAAGAAAAATCGTCTGCGGTTTATTTAAATAATGTTTCATTATTTTAAACGCATTGAAATTTATATATATCACCAAGGTGCATTACAAGAGGCTTACTACAGAATAGTGTGTGTATAGCAGTCGTCGTTCATTTATAGGGACACACAAAAGAATTCTCTACTGTCTGTTAACAATAATTCCTGGAATTGCGTTTTAAGTTACTGAACGCGATTTTAAATTTAAGTCACTTTTTGTCTATTACGTGGTGTGTATAAATTCTGTAGATCCTATACAGGGAAGCACAAAAGTTCGCGAACACATTTCCGTTTATTGACAGAAACTCCAGAAGGAGAATTTTAAACTGTGCTACGCGTTTCCTAACTGAACTAAAATTTAGCATCCTATGTAGTATATATACAAATCTACTGATCCTATACAGGGCTGAATAAAAGTATTCGGATATTTTTTCGAATATTGTATATGTTGGAAATTCCTGAAATTATGTTTTTAAATATGTTATGCGTTTTCCAAATTGTTTACTTAGATGTTATCTTTCAGCTTATTAAACGGTATGATTTTAAAAATTATTTTGGAAGCGTTGGAAAGTGTTACAGAATCTATGCTTGACGCATGATTTTTCGTTCTTGTTTTCTATCTTCATACTGCGCGTATTGTTTCCGGTATCTATAATTTCTATCAACAAACTTTTCTTTTCTATAAAATGATTTCACTTCATTTCCGTATCAGTAACCACGTTTCTTAAAACTTTCGTGAAATATTTCCTTATTTTAATTTTTACTTTTTATATTACTTCTGTCTATTTTTTTTCTCGTGCTCGTTAAATTATAATATTTTTCGTGTTTTGTTATTTCATTTTCATCTTTTGATTTGGTCTCGCGAGTTGAGTCACTTTTATCTGTTTTCACCGCGCGTGCTAAATTTATCTTGAAATAATTTTCTGAATTATTTTTATTCATAATACCAATCATTTCGTTTTCTGCACGTGAACTATTTCTTTTGATACTTTCGCTTCATTGTATGAATTGGCAACATAATTTAATTTGGTGTCGGTGACGGTAACGGTAACGGTGTCGCGAATTCAATGGTTTTTTCCCATCTCAAAAAATGCCCAACGCGCCTAAAGAAGTTTTCACTTCAAAAAACTGCCTAGCCACCACTATTTTAATATGTTAAAAAATACTTTGTATAATGACAGAACTTTGCTATTAAAGTTACCAAGTGTTATCTTTCATAATTTTTGGTGGGAAACGAATTTCAGTAAAAATATCGAAGACTCCACCCACACAATTTTGGCAGTTAATGAGTTAATAACTTCATATTAATTAAAATATAACAAAATTCATATGTGTTATTTAAACTACTTATAAAACCGCTCTCCTAGTAAACTATTTTTATAACTATTTAACGTAACTATTATAGTTACATAATATGATGTAGAAATACTTATATTCAGTATGATCGTACGTGTTGTGAAAGAGACACGTGAAACCATGTCACATGTAGTGTGCCTAATAATTTTTTTAATACAAATTTCCAACCTTGACTTTCTAGAACACGTGAAAATTAGGTATGCTGTCACATATGACACATAATTATTTCCACCTTTTATTCAACGTTAAATGTGAAGTGATATGTTTCCTCTAGTATAGATTTAGTAAGTGATAGGTATATAATTTATGGGAAAATACGGCAGTTTAAAGAGACATCTCCGTATTCATCTTTATTTCAAGTATTAAATTTAATTACTATAGACATATTTTTTTTTAGTATATTTCAGTAAATTTCAGTGTATGAGAAATGCTTTGAACTCGTTTTGTAATCTAATACTTTTACTTTAAAATTTATCAGTGTTTATATCTTGAAAATGTCTGCCGCAACACTTCCTACGCAGGACATTCAAGGAAAGTATTTTAAATAATACTCCTTCTTTTAAGTAATTTTAATATTTCTTTTTTTTCTTACCCTTAATGTATTATTTTTAAAACTTGAAGTTGCAGAAGGTCACATCAGCGATGCGGTACAAGGCTTTGTAAACTAGATAATTCATTTGAAATTCAGGTCCAGTCAGGTCAGTTTGGTTCTTTGGAGATAATGTGACTACAAGAAAGCTTTCCTTAAAGTTTATTTGAAAGGTTTTCACCTCAGGCAATTACCACAAAATGTAAAGTATTCGTCACTCACAAATCTATATTAATAAAAAAATCTAGTCGGATGTGTCAATCCCAAAACTTTCTTCTATCTCACACAGGTTTCGCATACACTAAAAAGAATCAGCACCCGTTTATATCAAGGCCTAACTGAAGCTCAAGTTTTATTAAATTCCGTGCATTATTTCTTGAAATATGACTATCGCTAAAATGTGTAAATCCTTCAAAATGCTGCATAGCAGCGCCAACTGCTGGGCGATTTTTACCAAAAACTAATCAGCACTAATTTATATCAGAGACTAACTGAATATAAAGTTTTATTAAATTCCGAGCATTAGTTCTTGAGATAGAGCTATTGCGTAAATCGCGAAAAATGCTACATAGCAGCACCACCTGCTGGGCGATTCTTACCAAAAACAAATAAGCACCAATTTATATCAGGGATTAACTGAATATAAAGTTTTATTAAATTCCGAGCATTAGTTCTTGAGATAGAGCTATTGCGGAAATCACGAAAAATGCTGCATAGCAGCGCCACCTGCTGGGCGATTTTTACCCAAAACTAATCAGCACCCATTTATATCAGGGATTAACTGAATATAAAGTTTTATTAAATTCCGAGCATTAGTTCTTGAGATAGAGCGCCCAAAAAATTTTTGTCACATACTGACAGACAGAGTCACAGACAGACATTTTCTAAAAATAGTCAAATCGTGTTCAGTACCTTCTAAACCGTATAAATCCGTCGAAAACTGGAAGTTGAAAATATTCATGAATCCAATACTTTCTGAGTATGTCGCATAGTCAAAATGGCTCTGAATCAGAATGACTCAAGTTTGAAACATGTATAGACCCATTTCTGAAAACATGCACACACTCAAGAATAAAAAATCATGTGCTCCTATTTGAGTATGTCCATGTTTCAAAAATGAGTATGAACTGACTTCTAGGTGCTCATTTTTGAGTATTTCCATGCTTAAAAAATGAGTATGAACTTATCCTAATCATTTTTGAGCATATCCATGTTTCAAAAATGAGTATGAACTGACTTCTAGGTGCTCATTTTTGAGTATTTCCATGCTTAAAAAATGAGTATGAACTTATCCTAATCATTTTTGAGCATATCTATGTTTCAAAAATGAGTATGAACTGACCTCTAGGCGCTCATTTTTGAGTATTGCCATGCTTAAAAAATGAGTATGAACTTATCCTAATCATTTTTTGAGCATATCCATGTTTCAAAAATGAGGATGAACTAACCTCTATGTGCTCCGTTTTGAGTCTGTCCGTGTTTCAATATTCTGAGTATTTCTGGTATTTCAGAATTGAAAGAATTGGGTATTTATATTTGAAACAAAAAGTTTCGTAACAAAATGAAAACATCGATTTATTCAGATTTGAAAGTGTCATTTTTCTCAGTGTATACATATAATATGTGAGGTTTTCACGCGTGATGGAAAGGCACGGCTCTGAAAAATTTTGCATGAAAATGCTCAAAGAAGAGACCAATAATATCTCAAAGATTTTTTTAAAAATCGATTTAGATAACTTCAATTTAACGTTGAAGAAATTTTGTGCTTATCGATTATATCGTCTCATACACATGTAGTAATCGATGAATACCAGGATTTTTTTTCCATCATCCATGATTGAGGTACCATAAAAAAAAAGGTGGTGAAGTTGTTGCTTGACCCTCTAGCAGTCACGTGCACAAATTTTATGACAAAAGCTATATTTCTTAAGAGGCTACTTCACTCAGACGAAAACACCCGCTCGCTAATGTTAATCCTATGGAGGAAATATTTTAAGATATCTCGTTCGCATTTCAATATTTTTAAATGATTTTTTTTTTTTGCATTGGATAGCTGAGGTCAATCTCTATGATTGCACCTTTTTACTTTTTCAATTTTTGTTGCAGTTTTTTTTATTGAGGATACTTTCACTTTCGAAACCGATTCCGAAAGTGAAAGTATCTTAATAAAAAAACTTGTAATTAAAATCGAAAAAGTACAAAGAAGCGTGCATAGAGGTTGACCTCAGCTATCCAATGCAAAAAAAAAATCATTTAAAAATATTGAAATGCGAACGAGATATCTTAAAATATTTCCTCCATAGGATTAACATTAGCGAGCGGGTGTTTTCGTCTGAGTGAAGTAGCCTCTTGAACTGTCTGAAGACGATTGTTATTCATCAACAGAATATTTTCCTTTCGGATTAAAACTTGTCTCACAGATTTCAAATACAGTTTTTGGGGACTTTGATAAATTTGTTTCGCACGGCCCTTTGTCGTCAATAGATATATTAATTAATTATTTCATGTTTTAAAGTTTTATTTCTGAAATAATGTATTGATTTGTTTTATGCTGAATTATTTTATTATTTTATACATTGTCAAACTAAAAATATTGAATAGAATTTTTACTAAAACTAGAAAAATGCGAAGATATTCAATATCTATTTCTCGATTATCCAGATGAATCCATTGAAGATAAAAGATTTTATATTTTACGGATAAAACAAAATAGATTATACCACAGTTTCAAAACAAGCAAAGTTGTACCTTGCAAAAGATCTTTCTGGCATTAACAAATGTTAAAAATATAGAAAATAAAATTAGGTATTATTTTATTTTAAATAATAGATCTTTTTAATGAAATATATTTTCTTATCTTTAACTTCTTGTATTAAATAATGCTTGATATAATTTTTTTGAAATAATCTTACTGTTTCATGTTTAATAATAGTATTAAAATTCTTTAAACGTATAATTCTGGATATTTCTTTCTGTACGTAAATGTTATTCAAATTTAATTTTCTCTGATATATATAATCGCTTATCCAACTTGTCTATTTCATTGGTATCGTAAAAAATCTTGCATTTGTAACAACGTAGCAAAACGAAACAATAATTGTGGCTCAAAAAGTACAATACGCATCCACTCGTCAAAAAATTGGTAGAGCGCCCGCTGAACAGTTGATTAGTTGCATTGGTAAACCTCACGTGGAATGATACCATAACTAGTATACCATACTAGTATAGAATAGAGTCCTGCGTCCGGTCGGGGGTAACCATATTTTACCCTTACCAGACCCGACCCGCGGTTTCGGTCGGATCGGGTTTATGCTATTATTATTTTATTCATTTATTTATTTTCTGTGAGACGAGTTTGATTTGGGTGGACTTCAATTTTTTCAGGTTCAGGTTCGTATTTGACTCTTGCGGGTCGAGTTCGGGTTGACCCGATTGTTCAAAAAAGTCTAAAATATTTTTTCAGAAAAAAACAAATTTATCTATTTGAACATTAATGAGTAGATTTATATTAATCTTTCGACATAAAACTACACTAGGGAAATATAATTGTAGACGATTTTTCCCTTGCAATATAAGAACTACTCGGAAACGTTTCTGAAAATCAGAAGCAGCAAAATAAACTTATAAATGCTTTTTTAAATCTCGAAAACTTTCTGAAGTTTGTACGGATAAAGAACGCTTTTCGAAATCGTGAATAACTCGAAAGAGGTTATTCTACATTTTCGCTGGTGGTTATATTATATTTTTGTAAATTAAGAAAACTTTGTCTTTTTTTAGGCGCGTTCGTAATTATATAAATGCGCAGTGCCTATAGTCGTTGTCTGGTCCGCCCGTCTGTCCGTATATAACAGCACAAAAACTACCCAACCGAATGATTTGAAATTGAATATATATAATCGTCGCCGAATTTTGTCGAGTCATGTCAAATTTTATGAAAATCGAATCAAAACTTAAAAAGGTATTAATAAAAGTTTCTTTATTCTATTAAATCCTATCGTACGTAATATATATAGTAAAAGCGCAAGTCATGTGACTGAGGAAAACAAATAAGGGCTAAACACATTTTTTTCCATATACCAAGCGGCCATTTTTATTCAAAATTATTTTTTCGAATAAAATTGCATAAAAGTTACATTTTCAGAAAGATCGTTCAAAAAAATTGTTTGCTTGAAGGATGAGTTACATTAAAAAATGTACAGATTCTGAGATAAATTCAGTGAAAATTAGGTAACAGTCGAATATCTCAATCCATTAAAGTAAATAAACAAAAGATTCATTCATCGTGAGTCATAGAAATATTAAACCATGGAGGTAATCATTCACAAAGCAAGATCTCCATGGTGAATTTTACAGTGCTGTCTGGTGTCGAAAAAAAAATTGCATCTGTAAACATGGCATACATAATAAGAAAAAAAAAGGCATCCTCATTTCGCTCATAGCAGACGATATAATTTATTTTACTGAAATAATAATGAAGATTTTTTACATTGTAAAACTAGCTATAGCACGAAACGAACGCACCTCATTTGTCACGTTTAACGTACAATTTCCAACTTGTTTTTATAGTGTACAACACCGCTAATCAACTGCTGTCAATCGAATAGTTAAAACAGCTATCGAAACATCCAAGACATATTTTACCAAATATGCTCATGAGTTCATTGTCTTTTAGAATAGCAATAATTGTGCAACGAAGACAAATCACGACGCAAGTATTTTATTTACTATTTCAATGTTTTTTCTACTTTAAAAACATCTTAATGAAAGCTAACGATACCAATTAACGTTAGCTTTCTTCTCTAATAGTTCTTTGTTCGCCAGCTTTCCCCTACCGGCAATTGTATAACCCATTTTTACTGGCCAACATTACCTGAATTTTAATTCACGTGAGTCAGTTGGCACGTGTATTCCAGTATTACCGGCCATTATAAGATCATGCTTTATCTTTGATTCTCTTAAACAACAATGCCTTAACAAGTGTAGGAAGATGAGCATTTGTCTGTTGTCTTCCGACATCTGACAAAAGTTATTGCCAAAACAAGGATATTGAATTTTAAAAAGAAATTGCAGGAAAAATATCTAGAATATTTTTCTGGTTTAAAGTTGATAATTACTTTCCCTTGAAAAAAATAAAACAATGGAATGGGTAAACATCAGAAAAAAGTCAGTGGATGCAAATATTTCAAACATTTCTCTAGGAATAAATTTGAATTCATAAATAACTAGCTGATCCCCGTCCGGCGTTGCCCTCGCCCGTGATAATAAATTTAAAAAGAAACATCAAGTTATTATTATTTTATATATTTAACCAGATTTTGTTTGAAATTATTTTAAAAAATGAAAAATTCGTGAAAGAATATTGATATTTAGTGATAAAAGCGCTCATTTTCTTTTTCTTTTTTTTTTTTTTTTTACGTTAGGGTCGTTTCATAGTTTTAAAATAAAAAGTTCTTTTTGTCCGAACTCCTTGAAATCTTTATTGGTGATAAATAAAACGGTTTTACAGCCCGTGTAAAAATTTAGTGAAAAAATATTATATTGTTATCTCGTTGTAAAAGAAATGTTTTCTTCTCGCTTTTTTGTTTGTTTGTTTTCGCGTCGGCTCCTTTAACATAGCAATAAAAAAAAAAATAGTTCTCATCTTCCGAAATCTCTGACATTTCAATCCGTTATAAATATATAACTGTATCCAATCTTTCTTTAAAATTTTGCGAAAAAATATGTATATTTAGTAGTGGAAACATGAGTTCTTAAAAAAAGCTTTAGCTTTCAATGTCAGAGCAAAAATATATTAGAAGGTCTATGCTTTCAATGCAATGGTGACTCCATCCGTTTTTATCCAACCCTTTTCAACCCCCTTAGGCTGAACAAGGGAGGGCTAATCCATCAGGTTTCCCCTTTCTGAGGATAGGAGCCTTCAAACAACTTTGGCGCATGCGCAAAGAGACGATATTCGTGTGGAAAATTTGACAGAATGCGCTTTTCGTTTTAAATATATAGATATTTTTGATTCACGAAGATTCTAAAATATCTGATAAAAAAACCGCAAATGATTTTTCCCCATAGACCCCCCAATGTAACGGAATTCTTTTGAGTGTCCCAGTAAAAAAACTATAAGTGCTACATACTTCGGTTGAAATAGGGAACATGCTATAGATAACGACAATAACATAAAAATTGCAGAGCAATCCGAGCCTATTTACGGGAGTTAGAGCACGGCCAGACAGCCAGACGGCCATACAGCACAGTGTTGCCAGTGGGCTACTTATTTTAATTGAGATTTCTTGATTGACCCCACTTTTTTTAAATGATAAAATTTCTCTCAATTTCGCCTTGATTAATATGTCTTTAAGTAAGGCGAATTTTATCATTTAAAAAAAGTGGTTCCAATCAAGAAATTTGAAGCAAACAAAAGTAGCCTACTGGCCACACTGATACAGCAGACGGTCAGACGGCAGACAAACCGAAGTCATAAACACTTTTCAACTATAGGTTGGAAAGTGTTAAAAAGTAAAGACAAATCATGCTTGCGGAAACAAAAGTCACATAGGGAATTCACTTATTTAGTCAAAATTACAGGTTGAGTCATTCCATGCCCAAACTGAAAACATTTGTAACATTGATATTAATGAAGATATACAGTGTCCGTCATAAAAATGCATACATATATTGCTTAACGTGTCATAACTTTCTAATTTTTCTTTCTTTTCAAGGTGTAATGAATTGGATATAATGAGTGGGCCAAGACGAACTATTGAAAAAAGAAAAAATATTTTAAAATACTATTGTAAGTATGAAAATGTAGCAGAAGTACAAAAATAATATCTCAGGATGTTTCAGGCAGATTCACCTATGCGACTTACTATTCATAGGATGTAAGGTAAGTTTGAAACCAAATATTACAACATTAAAAACGTGAGTATAAAACATCGCAAATTTTACTGAATGGTGTATACAAATTTAAAATTTCGCACATATATTAAAATTAAAAATATCGACGTTTCGACCACCTTCTATAGTCATCCTCAGGAAAAAAAATTTTATATTGCTTCCAAAGTTTCAAATGTGATAAACAATCCGTCCGTTGCCACACTATTATTGCTGCCCACAAATTAAAAATAACTAGGGTAACACTCAACCAACGTACCAAGCAACCACAAGTAGAAACCATGCAAAAGCACCTCTTAACGGACAAAAATCTAACAGCTGTAAATGTATTATTGATGAAGAATTTTAAAATAAATAAAAGCGTAATTCACTTTTTCAAGATGCTCATCCAACGTTTTATAATATTACAATATTCTAATATTTTAAAATTCTTCATGAATAATACATTTACAGCTGTTAGATTTTTGTCCGTTAAGAGGTGCTTTTGCATGGTTTCTACTTGTGGTTGCTTGGTACGTTGGTTGAGTGTTACCCTAGTTATTTAATTTGTGGGCAGCAATAATAGTGTGGCAACGGACGGATTGTTTTTCACATTTGAAACTTTGGAAGCAATATAAAAAAAAAATCCTGAGGATGACCATAGAATGTGGTCGAGACGTCTATATTTTAAATTTTAATATATGTGTAAAATTTTAAATTTGTATACACCATTCAGTAAAATTTGTGATGTTTTATACTCACGTTTTTAATGTTGTAATATTTCATGGTGTAATCGTCCAGCATTTATATTGAAACCAAATGTTCATAAACAACGCAATTGAGCAAGAATGCGCTGCAACCATCAAATTAAATTTTGTTGATTTTTGTGAATCAATAGCCCACTGTTATAAGCGGTGGCCCCAGAACGGTAATAATTTTTAACATCTGCGGTAGGAGGAAAAGTTATGCATTTTATGTAGATTCTTTTGCAATTTTAATATTGCTTATAGGGGAAGGTGGCCTAAAATGATCCCCTTAAGGGAAAAACTTGTGTAAAATAACATAACTGTTTAAATAAAACTTTGGCCCTTTGCTGGTATGTTTTAAACTATATTTTGCATTATAAACATATTTTAATAATATTTAAAACCCAAATTGAGTAAGGAAAAAAAAAAGATTTTTTAAAAAGTGTCCAAAGGATCATTTTACCCTCACCAAAGGACAAAAGGATCCTTCATTTAAAAATAATTGTAAATTGTTTTTTATCGGCAAAATAAAGGATATAAAAGTAATTGTGACAATACATAAATGTAATTCACATCTAAAAACATACTCCATTAAGTAAACCAAGTCATATTTCTGTACATGAAAGATTGTATAGCCAAATAATTATGAAAATTAGTGCTTGCCTTATACGAGATGTTATAAAACTCATTTTTTCAAAGAGCACTATTCGGACGCGTAATACTGCAATCGTTTGAACACCGCCATTGCTTCTTTCACTTATCGCAACAAGTTTATGTGTTCCTGTAGATAGCGTGGCCTGTCTAGAAGAAAACATATGTGGATCGTTTTGAACGTTAGAATGACTTTAGGCCACCTTCCCCTATGTAAATAAAAACTGGAGTTATAATCATTCAAAATGTGTATACATTTTTGTGACGCACCCTGTATTTTCGAATTTTTTAACATAAGTACTCTGATTTGTGAGAAATGTGATGACATAGCAAAAAGTGATAGAAGTGGATACCATCTGTGTCCAAACAACATTAAGCCAGATACTACCTATTTTGGATTGTATTTCATTATATGTGTGGTGTTATGACCGAATTACTCTGTAAACCTAATACTTCTGGTGATGTCATCACATTTCGCATAGAGCTCCTATAATAGAGGCTGACGCATCCTCGCAGATTTGGTGCTCAAATTGAAGTTCAGTCGAAAAACCAAGCTAATCAGAACCGGTTCAGCCAATCAAAACCGAGTCTTAGGCAACCCCAACTCGGCTGCGGTAGATTGATGCTGAACTGAGCACCAATAATCCGAAACAAAATGGATATGCGTCAGCTCCTATTATAGGAGTCTTAATTTCGCACATTTCAAAGAAATGTTGCTCAAAATGTTAGAGTATCTTCATCATCGTTAACCCGTCAACTCTACACTTCGGTTAAGCACCCGCACACTCCATATTAGTGCGATTTGGAATTCCGTAATTTCAATTGTGTATAACTTTATTGGCAATATAGTGATAATGAAATGTAATACATGATCCCTATTCGAAATTTATTGAGGAAACGAACTGTGATATGTCTTTTGGGAAGAGTTCCGTATCCTGCGCCGCTTGGCGCAGTTGAGGAAAATATTCAAAATGGCGTCAAAAGGACTTTTAGCATCTTACCATATTTTTAAAATGATATTGTATTTTATTAATGTTATATTTATATTATTTATATATGATTATATATTATAATACTAAATATAATATAATATATATGATAATGAAATGCAATACATGATCCTTACTCGAAATTTATTGAGGAAACGAACTGTGATATGTATTTTGGGAAGAGTTCCGTATCCTGTGCCGCTTGGCGCAGTTGACGAAAATATTCATAATGGCGTCAAAAGGACTTTTAGCATCTTACCATATTTTTAAAATGATATTGTATTTTATTTATGATATATTTATATTATTTATATATGATCATATATTATAATACTAAATATAATATAATATATATGATAATGAAATGCAATACATGATCCCTATTCGAAATTTATTGAGGAAACGAACTGTGATATGTATTTTGGGAAGAGTTCCGTATCCTGTGCCGCTTGGCGCAGTTGACGAAAATATTCAAAATGGTGTCAAAAGGCCTTTTAGCATCTTACCATATTTTTAAAATGATATTGTATTTTATTTATGTTATATTTATATTATTTATATATGATTATAAATTATAATACTAAATATAATATAATATATATGATATGTAATATAATATTTTTATTTTTTATAATACAGTAATGCAGGGGTGCAAAAATCTAGCCGCCAATGGGTTGATTCCCACCACTAAACTTCATTAGTATTCTTCGTGAAATGTTATTAGTATACTTCGGATAAATTTTACCAGTATTCTTATTAGGCGAAGAATACTGAAAATTTAGTGGTGGGAATCGGCCCATTGGCGCCTAGATTTTTGCACCCATGTAGTAATGTATAATAATACGTAATTTATTAGAATATAATATTATATTATATATAAATAATATTTTTTTATTTTTATAATATAGTAATGTATCATAATACATAATTTATTATAATATTATATTAAATTAATATAAATAATATATATTATTTATATTATATTTATATTATTTATATTTATTTATGTTACATTTTATTATATTTAATAAATTATCTTACCTAACGTCAAAAGACAGCAACAACAATATTCGACACATTTATTGCCAAAAAAAAAAAAAGAAAAAAGAAAAAAAAAACTCGCGAAATTTGTCGACACAGGATAAGGGATTTTTCCCTGTATTTTTATCAAAAATGTTATATTATATTTATATTATTTATATTTATTTATGTTATATTTTATTATATTTATAAATCATCTTACCTAACGCCAAAAGATAGTAACGACCACATTCGAAACATTTATCGTTAAAACAAACAAAAACAACAATAACAAAAAAAACAACTTGCCAAAATTTTCGGCACAAGATAAGGGACTTTTACCTGTATTTTTATCAAAATTTTCACTTTGTCCATATAAAATCCAAATTAACGAAAGGATGTTTTTAAATGACACCGACATTTGAAATCTGTGTCGATGCGAATACGCTAGTGTGGAGTAGACAGGTTAAAATTCCAAATGAAATTTCTGGTTCAGTTTTGAATAAAACACTTGTATTTTTCATTAAACAAGTGTGTTGCTACCGTATGTTTCCATGTGTTTACTGTTAGTTTGCATACGCCTGATTTTCTCTTAATTCAACATTGGCTTTTGGATTTCGAATATTGAAAGATACTTACATATTATCTGTGCCAGAACCCAGTTCGGGCAAGAAAAGTTTGCTTGTTTCGTTTCTAAAAGCTTTTGGACACCACTAATTTTTAATTGCAATCTTCGCTTTATTAATTGGCATACATTTTTCCGATTGTATACACTATATTTCCAATGATGACCGGTCACTTGCGATTTTAGACGGTTTGTTAAATATCTGGAAAGATACATGAGGAATTATCCTGAAACTTCAGGAGTGTAAACAACATGATAGACATCATATATTTCCGCGAAGATTCTTTCCCGAAACCCCATAAGGGGCCGTCAACAAATTGAAGAAAAACGAATATATTTTGGATAACCCTGTAAAAACTAATATTACAAAAGCATTCAAACTGTAGATTATGATTAAGTGGATTATTAAAATAATTTGGGTTCATTTTTATGAAGATGGCATGTATACTCGAAGAGAAATTCATGTTTTTATAAAAACAGTCCCAAATTTTATCAAGTTTTTTGCTTATAATTTGCAGAGTTTTTAATATAAAAACAAGTTAATTTCAGAAAATATGACAAACAAAATTGTACACAAAACCCTGCAATCAGAATTAAAAAATAATAAAAATTGTATGAAAATTGAGCAAGTTTACTAAATATTTTTTCACTGCGCATGCGCGAATTCAATTAAAATATACTGTGCATAATATATTAGCTAAATATATAGACCAACTTTTATGAAAGTCTCAAAAACATAGCTTTAAAAATTCTGATAGTAATCGTTGATAGAATAAGCTCGAAATTAGCTGTTCCCAAAAGGAAGCAAAAAGATGAGGGGTTGTATCAAATATAGATTGAGAGACACTTCATTCTTATTATGTCAACTTTCATAAGCTAGTATATTTGGATACAACCCCTCATCTTTTTGCTTCCTTCTGGGAACAGCGAAATTCGAGCTTATTCTATCGACGATTACTATCAGAATTTTCAAGCTATCTTTTTGAGACTTTCATAAACGTTGATCTATACATTTAGCTAATATATTATGCACAGTATATTTTGATTGAATTCGCGCATGCGCAGTGAAACAATATTTAGTAAACCTGCTCATTTTTCATACAATTTTTATTATTTTTTAATTCTGATCGCAGGGTATTGTGTACAATTTTGTTTGTCATATTTTCTGAAAATAACTTGTTTTTATATTAAAAACTCTGCAAATTATAAGCAAAAAAACTTGGTAAAATTTGGGACTGTTTTTATAAAAACCTGAATTTCTCTTCGAGTATACATTCTATCTTCATAAAAATGAACCCATATTATTACAATAAGCCACTTAATCATAATCTACAGTTTGCATGCTTTTGCAATATTAGTTTTTACAGGGTTATCCAAAAGATATTCGTTTTTCTTCAATTTGTTGACGGCCCCTTATGAGATTTCGGGAAAAAATCTTCGCGGAAATATATGACGTTTATCATGTTGTTTACACTCCTGAAGTTTCAGGATAATTCCTCATGTATCTTTCCAGATATTTAACAAAACGTCTAAAATCGCAAGTGACCGGTCATCGTTGGAAATATAGTGTATAAAACAAATATTTTAATACGGAAAAAGTGGTGTATCGTTCCTATTTTTTGTTTATGGTGTCGAACAACCCCAACAGTTAAGGTGTTAATACTCTCAAGGATTATATTCATATATGTAATTAAGTTTTTTATATATGTTCGAATATTCTTCAATTTTTAGCATTTAAAAGTAAATACAGAGAAAACAACATTACAATTTTGCCTTTTTGCTGCACAGTTATAGGGTTTTAAAGAAATATACACGAATTTTTAGTTTCTATTTTTACGGTATAGTGTATATGTGTATCTGTCACTGATATATCTTACACACCTTATTATTTTTTGAAGCGATAAATATCGGCATGTTTTGTAGAAATTCAGTTGGGACGGACTCGGGCCCGAAAATTTTGACCTGTGCAGACCTCTATAAGCCGGACTACCCTTCATCCACCGTAGGTAGTTGGGAGTCCAATGTATTGCATCCTTTTTCAATAAAACTTTAAAATTTAAAAGACCTTCATAAAAATAGTTTATTTAACAAATGAAATTGACTTTTTATGTCTAATTTCTTTGAAGCTGTATTATACTCATTTTTGTTTTATTTTAAGAAAAGCATGTTAAACATAGTATGATATCTTGAAATGATTAAGCACAATCACATCTGATAATGTAATAAATCCGTGTTTATTGTGTGATGTAATACCTGTTGAGTCATATTGTCCTTTTCCAGGAACTCGAGTTGATGAATTGTAAAAGGAAAATATGGAAAATGCAGATGGAGCATAGAAACTGTGAAATTTGAGGTCAAATAAATTTCACTTCATCAAATTTACCACTAAAATGACCCAAAACAATGTAAATCCTTGATACGAGTTCCTGCAACCGGCTGTTAGATAAGTAATGTAAAGTTGACTATAAGGAAAATAACAATGAACTTTTAAAGGTTAAATTTGATGAATCGACAACCTCACTGTTCACGTAAGATAAGATATTGTGATTAGGAAAATAGTTTTTAATAAATAAATAAATAAATAAAACTGTAGTCCGTTCACAATAAATTTTAGGATCAGTAACGCTAATTTATCTAAATTTAATCTTTAATTAAAGCAAGGATGACCAAAAAGGTTTTAATTAGCGAAAAACTGTATTTTTAACACTTCTCAACATAGTTGAAAAATGTTTATGGATTCGATTTGTCTGTCTGCTGTCTGTCTGTCCGTGCTTTAACTCTCGTAAATATACTTGGTTTGCCATGCAATTTTTATATATTCTTCAGGCTTACTATAAATATATCGGTATTGAAAATGATGTGTGTAGTACTTATAGTTCATTTACGGGGGGGTCACAAAAGTATTCCGTTACATTAAGGTCTGTGGGGAAAAATCCTTTGCTATGCATTTTTGATGTTATGATATATCAAACATAATGAAACTGATATACATCATTGAGATGGACTACGACATGCTTTCTCAGGAGTATACAGTAGTATATTTACAATTTGTTCACAGGGACGCACAAAATGATTCCATTACATTATTATCTATGGAGAAAAATCGTTTGCGCGCTTTTTAGGTGCGTTCGTAATTATATAAATACGTAGCACCTATTGTCGTCGGCTGGTCCGTCCGTCTGTCTGTCTGTCCGTCCGCATATAACAACGCAAAAACTACCCAACCGAATGGTTTGAAATTTAAGATATATTATCTTTGCAGAATTTTGTCGAGATATTTCAAATTTTAAGAAAATAAAATGAAAACTTTAGAAAATATTAATAAAAACATTTATTAAGAAATTTGAATGAAAAAAAAATCGATTCTTTCTTGTTATAGGAGCTCCCGAGGTTTAATCGTTAAGCGACCGAGATACTTATTTTATAACAGAAATTAATCTGCAGACGATATAATTCATTTCACAGAATTAAAAATCATCAAGATCTGCATATTTATATAACTAGCTATAGTACAAACGCACCTCATTTGCCACGTTTGACGTACAATTTCCAACTTGTTAATAATGTTATGAATGATATTTCAATCAGAACGAAATCACTAAAGTGCACTGCATGTTTCTACAGATTACAGAGTGTATAGCATTCATCGTTCATTTACAGACACACACAAAAGAATTCGGTTAAATTACTGAGTATGGACAATAAATGCTGGAAGTGCATTTTTAAACTGATCTAATTTTGAGTGTATTAGGTGTTGTGTATAAATTAAATAGATCATTTACAGGGCTACACGAAAGACTCCGCATACATTACTGGATATGGACAGCAAATGCTGAAAATGAATTTTTAATGAGTTGTGTGTTTTTTTTATAAGTTGCTTAGTTATATATCTAATTTAATTCTAAGAAAAAATTAAATTTCTTAATACTATTCTGTGTTCCTAATACTATTCTGTGTTACTGTTGGAAAATGTTTCATCAGCTGTGCCTGATACAGGATTTTTCATTCTTGTTGTTATTACTAAGGGATCTAACCCGGACTTTTCGGGTTAAAGAACATAGGCGAAAACCATTTTTTGATTAAAAATTCTAATATTCTTTTTACATTTAATATCTTTTTTAGATTGCTTACTGATATTACCAAAAAGAATTTTTGTATGAAAGATATCAATAATATATGCAAATAAAATTTTGTAATTTATTTAAAGCAAGCCGCATGTCAGCAGTTAATATCCAGGAAATCGCCTAAAGTTTCTCTTTTTAATGCAGCCTTTTTTATTCTGGTAATTTCAGTAGTTTAAGCACATAGATAGATTAAATTTGTGTTTTATTTAAAAGTATTGGAGTAAAATCTATTATTTAAAAAGACTGAATAAAAAATCTAGAGGTATAATCTATTGCAAAAAGTAAAATTTTCATCTAAAATTTTTTTAATAAATGAAAATATTATGACTTTAATTATTTCTTCTTTTAAGCCATTACTGTTTTTCAAAAAAAAAATCATAATTTAATTATGAAACAGTGTACAATAAAAGTAATTTTCTTTGTTCAAGAGAAATGACCGAAAAATATTTGGGAATACGTTCCAACAAATTTTTTCAACTGCAAAGCTGCGATCACACGTGTTGTCCTATCATAGAAAATATCAGATACTTCATTCTAAATAGCTTTTTCTAAATAGCTTTCATATTTTTAAACATTAAACTTCATAATCTTTAATCTTTAATCTTTTAACTTCATAATCTTTAATTAAGGGAAGGGTGACCAAAAAGGTTTTAATTGGTGAAAAACTGTATTTTTAACACTTCCCAACATAGTTGAAAAGTGTTTATGGATTCGATTTGTCTGTCTGTCCGTATTCTAACTCTCGTAAATATATTTGGATTGCCATACAATTTATATATATTATTCAGGCTTACTATAAAATATTCGGTATTGCAAATTAAGTGTGTAGTATTCATAGTTCATTTACGGGGGCGTACAAAAGTATTCCGTTACATTACGGTGTATGGGGAAAAGTCCTTTGTAATGCATTTTTGATATTACGATATATCAAACATAATGAAACTGATATACATCATTGATATAGACTACGACATGCTCTCTCAGGGGTATATAGTAGTATATTTACAATTTGTTCACTGGGACGCACAAAATGATTCCATTACTGCAAGCAACCCTCCATAGCTATAACGTATATACTCTCTAGTGTTAACCCTCGGGTTTTTTTTTTTTTTTTTTTTTTTTTTTAATTTGTAGAAAAGTATTATTTCAAAATAGAGAAATACATTTCATGACTTTTTCACACAAAGTTAAAAAATAAATAAAATTTCTTTAAAAAGCTCTGGTGGAAAATTTGATTAAAATTAATTGGAATATATAATATATCACCGTCTTTCAAGTATAAATTCTTGATGTGACAGAGCCGGCAATTGAAATATGCACATTTCTGAAGTAGGCTCTATCAAATTATTACAATGTTTTTAAAAATCATCATTAGATAAAGGCTTATAATGTAATTAAATTTTCCACGAGAAAACAGAAGCGCGCTTGAAGAAAATACGTAATACTCAAGAAATACAATTTACAACAAATGAATAATTAACATACAAATGATTAACAACAAATCCATTAGCATTTACGTACATATTATGCCGTAAACTCATGAGTTAGCCTTAGAATATCTTGTTGATTTGCATATAAGGTCATATTAAAACGAAGTACTATTATATCATTTCGTGCACAAAGGACTTTCTCCCGCTGAGATAAAAAAAAAACATTTTTCCGTTTCTACGTTTCTGTTAATTGAGTAAGCATCAATCATATGTTCTTTGATGGTGTTAGAGTTTGTGATGTAACATTAAAGGATATGTGAATACATAAGATCTCACAGAATAAGAGCAAATGCTAATCGTAGTAATAATAACAATAAAATAAAATAAAATAACTCGTGTGTTTCAAATAGTTGAATGATAAACTACGCGGAAGTAATATAAATACTTTTTTCAAGAACCCAATTAAGATAAAACAGACCTAGGTCCTGATTCAGTTTGATATCACCGATTGCACGCTTACCATAAAAATTAGAAACTACTAAACCGATTTTTTTTTTTTTTTAAGTTCCATAGCTAATAAACAGAGTTCCCCAGCAGCTGTATTATATCCCTTGTTGATTTGAATAAAATGTCATATCAAAACGAAGTATTATATCATTTCGTGCACAAAGGACTTTCTCCCGCTGAGATGAAGAAAACATTTTTTCATTTCTACGTTTCCATTAATTGACTAAGCATCAGTCATGTTTT
This sequence comes from Maratus michaelseni, assembly GCA_963931845.1. Classification (NCBI taxonomy): domain Eukaryota; kingdom Metazoa; phylum Arthropoda; class Arachnida; order Araneae; family Salticidae; genus Maratus; species Maratus michaelseni. Next base: position 165,714,648 of record OZ007600.1, read on the forward strand.
GTTTGATGGTGTTAGACCTTGTGATGTAAAATTAAAGGAGATGTAAATATATAAGCTCTCACATAATAACAGAAAATGCTAATCATAGTAATAATAGCAATAAAAGAAAAGAAAAGAACTCGTGTATTTCAAATAGTTGAATGATAAAGTACGAGGAAGCAATATAAATGTTTATTTTTCAAGGGCCCAATTAAGATAAAACAGACCTAGGTCCTGACAGGGCCCGATTAACCTCTGGAATTGGAGGAAGCACAGTATCCTTTTAGGGGCCCTCTTTCATTCGATAAATTTGTCTAAATTCTGCATATATGAAAACTCAGCAATGATACAAGCTAGAAGTATTATTCACGTGAGTGACTTAGCCAAATTCCTATATTTCATTAAGCAGCTTTTTATATGTTCTCTGTATTTACTTTAGATAGAGTATATTTATAGTATATATAGTTGTTGTATATTCAGTTACCAGAGGTTTCTAATCAGCACATCAGGTTACCATGATTAGTTAACAGCCAATCAGATTTTTCTGTTAGATAAATTTTCTGAAGTATCTGACTAGTTCTATTGCACTAGACAAACTTTTCTCACCACAAAAATTAAAAATTAAATGCAAAAAACTAACAATGGAAATTAGAGGCCCCATTTAACAGTCATTTTGGGGCCTCTCTTAAATTTTAAAGGGAAAGCACGTGCTTCATGTGCCTTTTAATATTTAAATTATCTGCAGCAGTAAAATTTTCTCTTAATGTTAATATGCAAATAAATATTACTTGGCATATATTTCAACAACCAGGCGTGAAAAGTCGCGGGTTTTGCTAGTTTACAATAAATTAATACATAACACAAACGACTAATAATAAATCCATTAATATTTACGTATGTTACGCCGAAAACATATAAGTTAACCTTATAATATGTCATTAATTTGCATAAAAGGTCATATTAAAACGAAGTATTATATCATTTCTTGCATTCACAAAAATAATTCCTCCCGATGTTAGTAAGCAATATTACTTGGCATATATTTCAAAAACCAGGCATATAAAGTCGCGGGTTTTGCTAGTCTATACTAATAAAAGAAAGTTTCGCTCTGTGTGTATGTCTGTCTGTTGGCGATGGCTAGCAAAATCTAGCCCACCTAGAAGTCTGGAAATTTAGATGTGGATAGTCCAAGGCCATGTGCAAATGAGCCTCAGAATTTTAATATTTTGATAATTAGCCAAGATATTAATTAGATTCTCATTAACCATCGCTTCTAAAATGTCATCTTTTAAAACAAAATGGCGAATGAAACGGGCTGGCGCGTTGGATTTGCGAGCGGAAATAAACAAATTCGAAATTATTTTACTAATTAGCGAATTTTAAGAAAACTAATTGAGATATCAATTTGAAAATTTCTGAGCATATGTAAAAAAAAATATTCTGTATCTCGCTATGTGATTTTTGAAAAATTCGGTTGGTAATTTTTTTTTAATTTACGCAAAAAATTGCCAAAAATCTGCCGGCGCCAGTGAAAACGATCCGAGAAATTTTCAGACAGGGATCGGCTTTCATTAAAAACTGAACTACAAAGATATCTGTTTCTCTGGCCGATCCCTCTCATTTAGTTTGCGAAAATGAAAAGAAATAATTGCCAAATTTTATTAATAAACAAATATTTAGGTAATTAATTAAGATATAGATTTGAAATTGAGGTCGGGAAGGGGTGTCATCTGCCGGCTATTTTAGCGTAGCGTCTACGTTATGTTCTAATTATCAGAAAAATGTAATTCTTTTTTTAATGATCGCGTTAATGTACGTGACGGTGGTTCTCTTGAACAAATTATTCATTATATTTGCGGGTATGGGGAGGGAGGGGGTTAACGCCTTTCTCTGAGATTGTAATTATCTCGGGCCCGGGCAACGCTAGTTTACAATAATTGAATACTTAACACAAACGATTAATAATAAATCCATTAATATTTACGTATGTTACGCCGAAAACATATAAGTTAACCTTAGAATATGTCATTACTTTGCATAAAAGGTCATATTAAAACGAAGTATTATATCATTTCTTGCATTCACAAAAATAATTCCTCCCGCTGGGATTGAAGAAAACATTTTTTTTTTTTTATTTCTACGTTTCTATTATAATTGTGTAATAAATCATGCATTCTTTTATGCTGGTAGACCTTGTGATGTAATTTTAAAGCGCTGTGAATATTAGATAAGCTCAATTAACAGCCAATGCTAATCATAGTAAATGCGCATATTTCAAATCGTTGAACGATAAAATATGCGGAAGTAATATAAATGCTTTTTCAAGGGTCCAATCGAGATAAAGTGATGTCCGGGTCCTCATGCAATTTTTTGCCAACGATTATAAACTCATAGTGAAAATTCGCATAATTGCAAACTGCTTCTTGTTTTTGATGAAAGGAGGATAAAACAGAGCTGACAAATAAAACTTTTAATTTTTTCTGCGCCATTTCAGGGTATATCTAATGTTTTTCTATGCACTGGGTTAAAAAAAAAAAAATGGTAAGCTTTTTCCTCTATCACGTAAGATTTTTAGATGCGTTCGTAATTATGTAAATACGTAGCACATATAGTCGTCGTCTGGTCCGTCTATAGCAGTGCAAAAACTATCTAACCAAATGGTTTGAAATTTAATATATACATTGAGAAAAATGACACTTTCAAATCTGAGTAAATAGATGTTTTCATTTTGTTATGAAACTTTTTGTTTCAAATAGGACGAGCCAATGCTTTCAATTGTGAAATACCAGAAATACTCAGAATATTGAAACATGGACAAACTCAAAACTGAGCTCATAGAAATAAGTTCTTACTCATTTTTGAAACATGGACATACTCAAAAATGAGCATATAGAAGTCAGTTCTTACTCATTTTTGAAACATGGACATACTCAAAAATGATTAGAATCAGTTAAAACTCATTTTTGAAACTTGAAAATACTCAAAAATGAGCACATAGAAGTCAGTTCTTACTCATTTTTGAAACATGGACATACTCAAAAATGATTAGAATCAGTTAAAACTCATTTTTGAAACTTGAAAATACTCAAAAATGAGCACATAGAAGTCAGTTCTTACTCATTTTTGAAACATGGACATACTCAAAAATGATTAGAATCAGTTAAAACTCATTTTTGAAACTTGAAAATACTCAAAAATGAGCACATAGAAGTCAGTTCATACTCATTTTTGAAACATGGACATACTCAAAAATGATTAGAATCAGTTAAAACTCATTTTTGAAACTTGAAAATACTCAAAAATGAGCACATAGAAGTCAGTTCATACTCATTTTTGAAACATGGACATACTCAAATAGGAGCACATGATGTTTTATTCTTGAGTGTGCGCATGTTTTCAGAAATGAGTATATACATGTTTCAAAATTGAGTGATTTTGATTCGGAGCCATTTGGACTATGCGACATATTCAGATTTGAGTATTTTTTGCTCAGTTTTGAAAATGTCGTTTTTAGAGTGTGTAATCGTTGCAGAATTTTGTCGAGTCATTTCAAATTTTATGGAAATTGAATCAACACTTAAAACGATATTAATAAAAGTGTTCTTCATTCTATTAAGTCCTATCATACGTAATTGATTCAATGATATCCCATTCCCATGATAGGTAATGATTCTAGGTTTCCCGAGTGTTTACGGCCTATTTTAGATGGAATCATATTATTTCCGTATTACTGAATTTAAAAACCAAAACTGAAATTGTTTAATTATAGCAGTCCTATAATCTACCGACAGTTTTTTGGATAGAGGTTTCTGGAGAAATAGATATTCAATGGAAAAAGAGTCTAAATATGGATTTCATGTTCTGAAATTTTCAAAGCTAGGCTTAAGTTTCCCATTGACATTTTCTGTAATTGTCAACGAAATATAAAATGTTGCCAACTTAAAATGTACTTATTTTATTACGGAAATGAATCCTATCATTATAACAGACGATATAATTCATTTTTTTTTTTCAGTGAAATAATAACGATGATTTTTTACATTGTCTTGTACTAATATATACATTGACATATACATATATATATGTCACATTTGCGCATGATAAAAATTTAATGTAACAGAATTGTAATTAATTGTTTGTAAAAGTGTATTGAAACTTAATTTTAATGCAACTAATTAGCTACTGGATCGTTTTGATTAGAACGGTGAATAACTAAGGCATATTTTTGTAGCAAGCGGGGTTGAAATACCCAACATTCAACAGTGTTTTAGTAGTGTACTTCGGGAGACTCTGTACCCAATGAACTATTTTTTGTTTGCTTCTTTGAGGTTTTTTTTTCTGCAATACCTTTTAAACATATTATTATTAAATGGTTTTACATTGGAAAATGATTTAATATAGGAAAAATGCAATCCTTGGTAAAATTTAAAACGTTTGATTTTTTTAAAAAAACACTTAAGATAATTTTAAAACTCACACTTCTACAGTTTAGAAACCTGTGCACAATTTTTTAGATTTTTTTTAAAATTTTTATATATAAGTGTTTTGTATTTTAGATACTAATTGATTGACCTTGCTCTGACGTCATCGGAAGATGAAAGTGCAATACCAAGTTTAGTCATGAAAATGGCCAGCGCGAAGAAATAATCTTCTCCTTATTTAATCGCAAAATTTTCAGCGATTAAACCAGGCGAAAATAACGTTATAAAATTAATAGTATCCAGAACATCTAGAACCCCAAGCAGGCTACACCGCACTTAGTTGACAGTATGTAGGTTCTGTACGGTATTTTTATTTGAACATCAGCATTTCTGTATATTTCACTTATTTAATAACAGAAAATTTTCAATTAAATAACACGAAATTTCTATACCGAATTACATGTATTAAAACCTGTTGTATGGGCTCTAACTCTAACGTAGGATAGAGTTTTAATTTAATCTAATTGTGTTTTCCGTTGAGTTAATAGTTTGAGTTAACGTTTTTCTTTTACCTATTTGCGCGTTAAAAAATAGTTTATAAATATAATCTTAATATTTACTATTCGATGTTTGCCATATGGATTAGAGTCATGTTCCATGCATTGAGTTCGGTACCCTGATATTACTGGAACTACCATACCAGCAATTCGGGTTGGTAGTATAAAATTCTGGTATACTATATTTGGGAAAAACACGGAACAAAGAAAAATAAGATTGAATGCATATAAAATAGAATTTAATTTAATATAACAAAGCATACATTTTACTCTACATCTGAAATAACACTGATTCGATCGATCGACGGTGCTTTTTTCGTCTAAACATTTGAATTTCAGTTTTGTTTATTAATCATAAATATAAAATAAACTCGTGCGGAGACGTCCCACTTTATCTTTTTTTTTTTTTTTTTTATAATCGTTGTTGAGTATGATATAATGCGGTATTTTATTTTTAGGGCCAACACGAAAAAAACCTTAATTTTATTTATGAAAACAATGCTGATTTAATTTTTAATGAACTGCGATTTTTAATCAAAAATCATGCTTTAACGAAATGTGAGTATACTCGGTCAGAAGCCGGTTCAAAAACCTTTCGAATGTCACCTAACTCATTGTTGTGCGTTTTGCGAATGCATAGAAAAAAGGAATGTTGACAACATAAATAATATATACCAGTGGACCCTCACGAATATTTCGCATTGCAGTCTAATACTTTTTAGAAAAATCTAATTTTTTTTTTAGATACAGGTTTAAACATCGAAAATAAAAAAGGACTAAAAATATCTGCAAACAACATTAGGCAAGCTAGACTATTATCTCATTTATTCCACCAAAGTTACAACAAACTGACCAAAGATAGCAAACGCAACAAAAATATATTAATCGCATTTTAACTGCATTAGAGGGTAACATTATCTATTTCGGAAACAAACATGGGATAAAGAAAAATAAATTGAACGTTTGAATTTAAATTTTGCATTTTAGTCATAAATATAAAATAAACCCGTGCAACAACTATGTCCCATTTAATCTTTATTTTCTTTATTATTATTTTTTTTTATTATAATCATTGTTGCGATATTTTATTTTTGTGGCAACACTCATTTGAGGAAAACCTTTCATTTCATTTATGAAAACATTGCCAATTTAATTTTTAATTACTTGCAATTTTTAATCAAAATACATGTTTTAACGAAATGTGAGCGTACTATGTCAGAAGCCGCTCCATAATCCTTTCATATGGTATCTCATTTATTGTTCTGCGTTTTGTATTTGCTTAGAAAAATGGATGTTGACAACAAAAATAATGTAGGACTACATATATTTATATGTGTGCGTGTTCATTTTTCATCTTAAAAGATAAAATTGATATTAAAGATGTATATTTGTAGACAATGTTTTCTTAATTGTATTAAAATATGAATTAAATTTCTTAAATTTCGAATATGGGTTGGGTCTATCCCGACCCGTGCAGGACCCTAATATGAACACACTGACATATTTTACGGCTTTAAACAAAACGATCTTGTTCTGACACAATCCAGCCACTTGCATTTTCTTTTTATGAGACAAACGGTTAGGTTTTGTCTGGATTAAAGTCAGAACACTTCTAAATTCAAATTTTTCCTCAATCAACCAAAGATATCTTTTAACAATATCGAACCTAACAGTGAAAACAGAAGCTCATTTCAGAGTCTTATCTTGTTATCAGATGCGATCTTAGTCATAAAAAGATGGCTAAAGCAGATAACTTTCCAAGTGTCATATGACATAGTTGGAAATCTTTTGCATTATCAAAAATCAAGAAAACAATAATAAATGAAAAAAAAAAAAAAAAAAAAAAAAAAAAGAATTTTCCGCAAATTATAACTTTCCTGATAATGACTGAAGTTGTTTAAAAATATATATATTGTTGTCGGGTAACGTTAACTGATTTAATTTTTTATTATATTATAATGAGCTCTTTGGCACATATAATTGCTGTAAGGACTTAAATAATTGCATTTCTACGTAGAAATGTTTCTGAAATGGAATAATTATTTCATTTATTTTATCTTTACTCTATGGAGTAGCTGTTTATGACTCATATGCGTAAATTTCAACTCTTAAAAATTTGCGTTCCTGTAATTTCCAAGAAAGTTCACAAATTACCAGCTAGCATAATTTTTTCATAAACAAAAATTCTTTTTATTTTACTATAATGTAACTTTCTCAGATGTAGATACGCAAGATTCTAAGAAATTACAAATAACTCATTTAAACTTGTATTATATTATAATGAGCTGTTCGACACATATAATTATTGTAAGCAATTAAATAATTGCATTTCTACGTAGAAATGTGTCTATGGTTTAATTATTTATTTATTTTATTTTTACTCTATGAAGTAGCTGTTTGTGACTCACCGGCGTAAATTTCAACTCTTCATTTACGTTCCTTTCATTTCCAAGAAAATTCTCAAATTACCAGTTTGCACAATTGTTTCCTAAAGAAAATTCATTTTTTTTCCTATAATGCTAAATTCCCAAATGCAGATAAGGAAGATTATAAGAAATTACAATTAATGAGGTAAAATAAACCTTAACTTTCCAAATACATCGTATAAGGAAAGCATTGCAACAATGATTTGTATGTTTGCATGTATGCGTCTGCATGTGTGTGTGTGTACGGTTTACTATTTGTCAATAATATTCATTAATTACTATTCATCAACTAATAATAGTGTCGATTAAGTACTATTCTAATTAACAGTAGCAAATAATTAAGCCTGAACATCACATTATCATAACGCTTTCTTCTCCATTGCTTAAAATATTCATTCAAAAAATTGTCATTGTTCTTCAAACACTTCAATAACATTATACACTTTATCAGGCAATTTGTTGAATAATCGAGTAATCTCCCAGGACATCTTAGTTCCAGATTAAGTAATTCGGATTGAGTGTGTAAAATTTCAAAACGAGTATCATCCGAGTTACTCTTAAAAATGGTTCTGTGCTCATACAAACTTATCGTTCTAAAAAATACACTTCTTCTTTGGATGAATTTTTTTGGTGTTCATATGTATATTTTACATATCTTAACATTATATAACAATATTTAAAAGATATTTATAAAATTTCTATGGGTATTCCGAATGTCGATAAAAAGTTGAGTTACTGACGTGGCGGATTGGACAGTATGTGTGCGTGCGTGCGTCTGTACGTTAGAGAGGAGTTCAAGCTCTCTTTTCGGAGCCAGGGCCCGCCTGAGCCCGACGATTTTAAATCCGAGCCCGCCCAAGCCCGAAACATTTTGTGTCCTCAGAGCTCGAGCCCACCCGAGCCCGATATCAAAAGTATACCAAAAAAAGGCATAATATTTAAATATTGTTTTAAAACTAATATTTATTTTTTAAGCAATTTCTTACATGAAAATAACTGTTAATACGCAACTCATAATTAATTTTATGGAAATTTACATTCAATTTTATAAAAAGAGAAGTTTTGTATCAAATTGAAATGTATCTCCTTAAAAGGTTTCTCATATTTTTCTCCCTCAACAAGCAATCTGATGGACACATTAACGAAATGCGTTCTATATATAAATTCATGAAATTTGCAGAAATCACTATTTATATGCCGAATAATCAAACAACGTTTTTCTATGTACATCTTAAATTATAATCGATTACTTCCTCAAAACAATCTTTCGTGATTCTCGTGTCCCACAAAATCTGCTTAAACCCCGTTTGACACCGTTATCTGAAAGATGCGATGCTTTTATAGGAAAAGATGATACACTGATCGATTGCTTTATAACGATACATGCCAATTGTAGCTACTTACCAATGAAAATGACTTCGTGAATGTACAGAGCAGAGCCGCAACATGAGCAGAGTTCATGATGAAAAATAGATACAGAGTGACCAAGATAAAAGAGGCCCGGTATACAGAAGTACAAATACTTACTAATTTTTATTTAAAAGTAGTAAATACAGAGTATTATGAATAACAACATACTGACCATTCACAGGAGGTGTTGTTATTCATAATATTTTGTATTTACTACTTTTAAATAAAAATTAGTAAGTATTTGTACCTCTGTATGCCGGGCTTCTTTTATCTTGGCCACTCTGTATAAGAATCACTAACGTCATTTTCATATGAAGAGCTATTATGAATCGCACACAATAGAAAACTAAAAATTTGTAAACCTTAAGCTAATGCTAAAATTACTTTTTAAATCCTAAAATTTAAAAGAGAACTTCACCTTTTCATAATCATATAAAAACTTTATTTTTATTTAAGTAAGGCGTCACACGAAATATACATATAAAACAAATAAACCACTAACATGTTTCAGTTTCAATCGAGATAATATATATATATATATATATATATATATATATATGTTACGGTCAATATGACTAATCCGGTCATTATTAATACTAACCGGTTATTATTAATAATGACCGGACATAATGGCCGGTTATTATTAATAATGACCGGATTAATCATATTGGCCGTAACATATATATATTATCATATATATATTGTTGTCCAGTGTTATTCATCTTGATGGATGTTGTGTTCTTGTGATAATGGTTTTGAAACCGAAACATGTTCACTCAGGTGAAAAATGGCCAGGCCGAGAATCGAACCTGTGGTATAACGCACCAACGCTGTACCAGTGAGCTACCAGGTCGATACAAAACTTTATCTATCTATCTAATATCTATATCCCTTTTTTATGGGCACGTTAACTTCAATAATTCTGCACAAATCTCTTCCAAATTGATACATAAAATCAAGGGGCATAAAATCTCGGTCAAGTTCGTTAATGGGCAAAATCGAACCAAGGGGCATAAAATCTCGGTCAAGTTCGTTAATGGGCAAAATCGAACCAAGGGGAGGTGGAAATGGGTTGGGGGCTTTTTGTGAAAACAGAAAAAATCCCATAACTTCTTAATTAGGATAGGTATCGAATCAGTTATTATTACTTCTAGGAAAAGTGCCGAAAATTTATGTATGTCAGATTTTTTATATCATTAAAAATGGCCTCAAGGGGGGGGGGAGGTGTAAAAAATAGGGGTTTAAAAGAAAAAAATTCATAACTTCGTCAATTCACAAGATATCAAATCCGTTTAAATTTATTATAAAGCCTCTTAATATTATCTACAACTTTTATACTGACAAGTTTTTTATAGAACCAACCCTTACAACAAATAATAATAATAATAATAATAATAATAATAAATAAATAAATAAAAACAAAAAAATCCCTGCCGGCTCCACCCACAGACACAGGTAGATTTGCAAGTGGGCGGCCCCAACTGCTGCATCTTGGCAAAAAGGTCATTTCTTCTGAAATTATCAGTAAACAGGCCCCAACGGTCTGCGTCTTCGAAATCTATTTGTGCCTTTAGGCCAAGCCGTCAAGGATTTTTTTTAATTATTATTACAGTATAAAATTTTAATTAGACGGGAAAATTCCATTTTGGTTAACGAAGATTTCAGCTAACGTATGTTATTCCGGATCGAATTGCTTCGTTAGCTGAGATATCACTGCACTGAAATAATTAATAATCAGCATTCTTTCTATCATGCATACTCCTCACTCTAAAATTTACAAATTCTATAAATAATGCATTACATATTTATGTCGGAAATAAAATGAATGTTCAGATTTTTTATAAAATGTACTTACTGTTAGAAACCCGTTTCTTCTGTGACGTGATCTATTGGTGTCATAAATAATATACTAAAATTTCCTAAATTTTGTCAAAACACAGCATCGGTAAGTCAATTTCTTCTAGCTTTACCTCTGTCTTTCTCTCTCTGATTCTTCAAATAAAGATGACAAAGAGGTTCTTTTATCTCCGAAGATTTATTGTGCTGGCGCGTGTATCCTTATAATGTCTTAATTTCCCTTGGAAGGATTTTCAAAGTCGGTATATTTCATAAAGCGTATCCTCAAACGTATATACTTGACCTTTTAATTCTTCCGTTACCAATGAAATTATTCTTGAAGGATTCCATATAACTAATGATAATAATAATAATAATAATAATACAATTTTATTATACTTCACAATAGCATTTTATTATTATTAGTATTAGTATTATTAATTTATAAAAAGGAATATTTGTTAAAAAAATAAATAAATAAACGGAATCGAAATGAGATAATAAGCCTTATAAGATAATTATTATTTTTTACAAACTAATAATAATAAATTATTATTATTATTATTATTATTATTATTATTATTATTATTATTATTATTATTATTATTATTATTATTATTATCTTGATCCATATGGCCAAGCAGAATTCCATTGGCATCAGAAGAACTAAAAGATGTCAAGTAGACGTTCCAGGACTTATAAAAGATGCTCACTTTGAAATCTTTCCAGGCAAAATTACGACAGTATAAAGATGTGTGTACACGCGCCAGCACAATAAATCTTGAGAGATGATAATAATAATAATAATAATAATAATAATAATAATAATACAATTTAAACAAGCTTTATTGATGCGTTTTATTTTCGCACCGAAGCGGCACAGATTCTAATAATAATAATGATAATAAAATAATAATAATAACAATATTAATAATTATATTAACATTAATAATATTTAATAATAGTGTTAATAATAATAATTATTATTATCATTATTATTATTAATATTATCTTTGTCATTTTGGTGTGTAAATAAACTGTATGAATAGGGCAGTTAACTTAATTTCTACTTTATTTACTTTTTTATTTAATAACAAACAAAAAATGATCACAAATGTAGATAACAATAATATGTAATAAATACGTAATAACACATTTTTATTAATAAAAAATATTTTAAAGAAAATTTTAAGAAAATGTTTTGATCAGAATTATGCAATATACAAAGAGGATTGACAAAGAAAGTGTAGGGTAATTGAATTTCACAGCACAACCCGTGTATGTGTGTATGTAGGAGGGGAAAGGGTGAAAGCTTGGGCAACATTTTTCTAGAATGTTGGTTATATTAGACACCATGATGAATTTGATCTTGAAAATTATTTAGGTTATGTCGTCACGTGTTTTCAAGTTTTCATAAGTTCAAGATACAGGAAGCTATATTTCTTGTGAAATAAAAAATTGTCCTTGAAAAGTGTGGTCCAATTTTGAAACTAAAAACTTTATGATGGAGAATTCTATCTAATGACTTAAAAAAAAAAGTATCTTGAGCAATGATTTTGCAGGTAAGGGAAACTGAATTGCGTGTACAAAAAGTATAGTTTGTTTTTACTCCCCCCCCCCCTCCTCCTCCTCTCTGATACTTTCAGCCAGTTAAAAAAAATTCAACATTTAGTTTTTATATTTATTTAGCATGATATAAAAGTTTTTCTCCCATCCACAATCTTTAAAATGTGTTCTTAGATTTCAATTTTCAGAATAATTTTTAATTCAATTTATACTGTGGCTCTTTTTTTTTTTTTTTTTTTTTTTTTTTGTCAGGGAAACTTTTAGGAAGGCCACACTAACATTACAAATTTAATTCATATAGCATGATTAGTATTGCTTAAGGAATTACCAATATATTTTCTTCAACAATTAAATGCAAGTATTTTTAAAGAGTCCTAGTCGTAAGAGTCCTAGTCTAAGTAGTGAGCGTGGTAGCTCCAAGTACGAGGCGCTCTGTCCTGAATTAATCTGAACATCTTATAGCCCAGGTAAAGTAGCAAAAATAAATTTGGCATTCTAAAACTTTCTGAAAAAAAAAAAATGCTTTCTTTAATATTCAGAACGAAATAAAAAACCGAGAAGTAGAAACAGTAATGAATGTAACACAAACTTGCTGTATATAACGCCATATAACGCATCTGATGGATTGGCCATCAACTTAGTACTTTCTATTGGGATTAAGGTAATTCCAGAATAATATGAATAGTAGTCTCTTTATGGGCATCCATTGAAAGAGGATAATCCTGATGAATGAAAATCCTTATTTTTCATTTCAAGTAGAAATGAAAAGCTTTCCCATCTTGAATAGCCATGACAACTGTGTGTGAATTGTATTGATGACAAAGTCTTCTGAGGGAAGTTAAAAATGTGTCAGGAAGTTATTTTGTATGGATAGCAAGACCCAAAGAAAGGAAATTCATAGTGCTTTGAAAGTGAAAGTAAGTGAATGGAAGGGGATGTCAATCAAAGAAAATTATGCAGTGGAGAGAAGTAGTTTCTCTTCGCTATATAAAGGGGTCTGGTTTGGAGTTCATGGAAGAAGAAAAGAGAGAAGAAAGAGAGTTTCTGACCTGGTCTTGATGTTGTTCCTGAGATTGTACGAACATGCTTTGTAAATATTCATCATCATTTCATTTTATTGTTATTTTGGAATAAAGTTTTTTTCGTTTAAAACGATATTAAACGTTTGATTATATATATATATATATATATATATATGTGTGTGTGTGTGTGTGTGTGTGTGTGTGTGTGTGTGTGTGTGCGATCACGTTACCACACGCGCATCTAAATTTTCAGACACTTCATTTTCCTTATTTTTATTTACATTCGGCTTATAACGCGCTCCTCATTCTTAGCGGTGAAACCTTTATAAGATTAATAGGAATAATAAAATGAAGAATATTGCAAAGTACGGTTAATATTTATTTTCATGCAATCTGATAGAGAAAATTATTATTATTATTATTATTATTATTATTATTATTATTTGTAAATAAATAGCACGGTCATTAAATTAGGAATCTCAGTTCTTATGATCATATTTTTCTTTTCTTAATTTTTAAATCTTTATTGTTATAACCGGCGTATAAAACGCACCTGTAAATTTCGAGTATCAAATGTGTGCGTTATACGCCAAAATATACAGCTGCCCCCCCCCTTTTTTTTTATGAGATGACACAAGATTGTTTCGTAGAGAGTCCGGAAGGGGGCAGAAGGGGGCGCCAAAATAAGATTCGATTCTTCTTTCGGTACAAAAAATAATTGTAATCGGACAACCTAAAGTAAAAATGCATTCGCTGATTTTATACTATTTGCTTTCAACAGGGATGTTTTTCTTTCATTAGGTGACCACATAGAGGCACCAAAACAATACTTGATTAACTTATTCTTCCATGATACTTGCAAGATCAATACACTGTCCTAATTTGGTTTAAATTCGTTCAATATCTAGGATGTTATCGTGATGACAAGTTTTGAATGCTTTTTTTTTCTTTTATGTGTCTCTGTAAACGAACTATAACAGCTACATACCTGATTAACAACCTCATCCAAGATACTGACAGATAAATTTACTGTCCCAATTAGATTCGAATTTGTTCAGTTTTTCGGACTTTAT